>JANIMX020000243.1:261981-272906 GCA_024582655.2 Erythroxylum kunthianum | reverse complement strand
GTATAATCAACTATGCATACATAAAGTGAGTTACACTGCCAAAAGAAGTTACATTTGATATTTACAAAATGTTCAAACACATAAACATGATCAAAATACCATCATGAGCAGCTAAACAAAAGAAAATAGGAGAATAGGCTACCCACGTGCGGCCAATGCCCTAATAGACTCAGAAATGCCGCATGAATCTCAAAAGCTCTCAATTATCAGAAGGACTTGCACGGTGGAATGAATTGAGGGGTGAGTACAAACACGGGTACTCAGTGAGTAAAGAAAGTCATAACACACAAAGGGAATCCGGTACATACCAAGATGATCTTGGTTCACTAGTACGAACTTCCTTAACAGTCTCACATGCATTCATACATTCTACGTCTAGTCTATCTTACAACATACACATCATCACATATCTTTAGAGCTCTCATGTCTAAAATGCCAAAACAATCATGTATGACACCACTAGTCGGCCAACTATCTCGGTGTTGGCTCAACTTTCATCTGGGGTGAGGCTGAATTTCAGCCAACAAGAGCACCCTAGACCTCTCAAGTGGGACCTCATCAGTATCCAAACTCTTAGTGTGGAACTCGCAAGTCCTGTAGACAGATTATCAATACAATAACTCGACTTCTGTACCAGCAAAAAGGGTACGAGGTCGATTTATCATTAGTGTACTCAGCACACACAATTGGCCAATCGCAGTCTCACCAAAATTCGAAGTACATAAACAATACGTAAATCGGGTAAGCAAGTAAAGCACTATGCCTTTATTTATCGGTGTAGCCGATAAGTCTGGCATTTTTCCATGGCTTTAAGCCCACATTATCAACACATGCACCATACATGCAAATATTATCCGATGACATATATGCAACTTACTAAGCCGTCTTTCATGCAATTTATGTTCACTTATGTGATACAGTTACACAGACAAGCGTATGTAAGCACTATTCATGTTACATATATATATTCACACATTTAATCACACCTAGGCTAAATGAATAATTTCTATTTAGTTCAACCTAGGTGTCTTGGGATACCCAAATCACGTTTGCAAATTATGAAAGTCCCACTCACCTTGCCAGCACAGTCACTTCCTTTTGCTCAACGGTCCACGATAGGACATTCCAAACCCGCAATACTCGAACCTTTATAAACATGGAAAATTATCATGAAATCAGATTCGTACGCAGATAATTTCTATAGGCATATACACGCGTATAAAAGCATATAAATGTTATTTTACGCACGTTAAACCCTCGATTTTTATTTATTTATTTTTCAAACGGTAACTTTTTTTTCTTCCCATACCCATTCTTTCTCCTTTCTAAGGCATTTTTCAATGCCTTCACATGCATTTCACTTTGCCAATTTACCAAGAACTTCATAAACATGATTTCTCCATTATTTCTTCCATGCTTTAATTTTTTTAATTATGTTCCAAACATCGTCTAAATGAAGTATTTCAACTTCCATTTAGTCATTTCACTTAATGACTATCATTAATACCTTAATTAGCCTAATAAGACCAAAACATCAATACTTTATTCTTCCACCATATTCGGCTTACACATCACCATTTCTATTTCCAACAATTTCAATGTCATTTCTACATTATATAATCTTCATTCATATCCTCAAATCATCTAAAACATCAATTACATTAAAAGGAGACAAAATCACCAAGGCACCATTAATGGACAAATTCGGCCTTAACTCTCCCCCTCTCTGCCTTCTTCATTTTTTTTAAATCATCTACCAAGCATAACTAAGCATGAATAACAAGATAGTATCATGTCAAAGACAAAAATGAAGCAAAGAGAGAGATCTTAAAATTTTACCTAAAGCTTTCCTTTGATGAATTTTTGATTTTCCTTATGCTTCTCCCAAAACAAATGTCATATTTAGCTTCCTTACTCCCAAAGTAGTAGAAAAGCACCTTGAAATGAAAGAAAAAGGTGGAGGGTGGTGGAGGGTGAAGATGGCTGATTCTCACACCTTGTTCTCTCTCTCTCTTTTATTTTCAAAATTTCTCTCAAATGGAGCTAAAATGGCGGCTATCATGTGGGCTTAACAAAGGAAGAAGAAAGGTGGAGAAAATGAAAAATGGCATCATTTAATTCAATCCAAATGACTAAAATACCCTTGTTTCGTCAAACTTTGCATTTTGACCTCTAAACTTGCTCATTTTTTTACAATAACCAAACATCAATATTTTTAATTGAAATTTGGTCCATGACTATCACCAATCATATGAAGTCCTGTAAAGTTTTTTTAAATTTTTGGGTAGCCCCTCGAAATTTATTTGCAAAAATAACAATTACGCCCCTTTTTGCACTAACTTTTTCTACTAAGTTTTTGATGTAACACACCAAATTGACCCCTAGTAGGATTCCTGTATGTTGCCCGGTTGTTTCATAAATATTGGTATTTGGTTTTGGATGCATAAGTAAAATTGATTAAAGTGATCAAGTAAAATAGACCTAGACTTGATTAAAAATGGCTAATTTGAGATGTAGACATCCAAATCGAGTGATTTTAGTTGCATTGGAATCTCAGTTAAATTGTCTACGACTTTCAATGCTACCATTATTTTTAGAAGTGTCAAGATTTAGGACAATTTTGGAAAAGAAATTAATTTTGTAACTTGTGTTAGGCGGTACTGTTTTAAGGGTAACTTATGATACACTTATCCAAATTTGTTGAATTTTGGATATGTTGAAACTAAGACATGTGGAAACATTTTGTCTAGAGATAGGCTAAGCCTAAAAACCTCTAGAACGTTGTCAATTTACTTAGGGAAGTTCTGGTTTGTTTGAACCAATCAACTTTTGACATTTTACTTGGTCCCACTACCCTTTAAGTTGTAAATCAATACTACAACTTTTTGGATCAAGTTTTGTGTTTCACACCTTCTTCAACCTTTAAAATTTCAGAACCAAGGTTGGAAAAGAGTTCATCTTCGTGAAAAGTAGTGAGTTGAAGAAGAAAGTGAGATTGAAGTGTTGTTAGAGGGATTTGAAGCAATCCTTTGAAGAAAGAAGAAAGGTAAGTTCTTTAACTTCGTTTGAGCTAGCTTGGGTTGTAGTTTTTGTTCTTCCTTGGTTAGGGAAGATTTTGTCCAGATTTGAGAAATTGTGATAAGTGATTTGGATCACTTTGAAGTAGGGAAAAGTGAAGAAAAACCAAAGGAAGTAAAGCCACTGTTTGAAACTCACAATTTTAAGGTATAGATACTTCTAAAACACTTATTGTGGATCAAATAGGGTTTCGGTCCTATTTTGATTATTCTGATATCTGGAGAATTGCATGCCTTTTTTTGGGTTTAATGCATCTAATTTGGGGGTTTTTTGGCTTAGTTTTGGTGTTAGTTAAGTTGAATGGTTGAGAAGAAAGGTGGTAGTGAAATCACTACCGACCTCTAGGCATTTGGGAGGCCATAACTTTGTTTGTATAAATTAGATTGATCTAAAATTTCGAGGGTAGAAAGTAGACACATAGAGCTTCATTTCATTCTTCTATAACACTTCGAGATTTTAGCTCTAAGTAAGGTAGAATTAGACTCCAAAGTAGATCTGAAAATTTGCCTGACAAGTATTTGGAAATGTTAAGATTTGGAATTTTGCATGCACGATCGTGATTTGGCATGCACGATCGTGGGTTGGCTATATTGTGAATCCACAATCGTGGCTCTATAAGCACGATCGTGGATATGAGATTTTAGCGAAGCCACGCTCGTGGTTCTGAAACCACGATCATGGGATTGTCAAATTGTGAAGACACGCTCGTGGTTTTGAAACCACGATCGTGGGTTTTGAGATTTGCGAAAGCACACTCGTGATAGCGGTAGACACAATCGTGGATAGGCAAGTCATGAGTGTGGGATTAATGGAAGTGGCAGTCCAAGTCAGGAAAGACTCTGCACATTTCCACACTCTAACTTCCACGACACGATCCTCTCCCCGCCTGCTTCGTCCTCAGACCGCCGCTTGTCTTCCTCTCCGGATCCAAGTTTCCAGCCGCCAACGTCGTCCTTCGGCAACCCATCACCACCACACCCCACCTAACTACAAAGCAGAGATTATAGCAGAGAAGACCAAGCAAACAGCAGTAGTAGTATTAGTACTCGTGGTAGTATTTGGCTAGATTATTCCACGAGCTTCTAACTTGAAGGTGGCCATGAGTTGCTCCAGGTTCAGACAAACAAAAGATTTACCTAACCAAAGTGAAAGAAAGAAGCTGGCTTTAATATGTGAAAAGAAGAGCTAGCAGAAATGGGTTTTGGGATTCTTAGTAGTTAGTAGAAGTGGTGAAGGGTTTGATTGAGGTCTGAAGATGAGTGAGAGAAGAGAAGGTACGTGTGATGCTTTAGGCTTTTGGCTCTGTGTTCTCTGTGCGTGTGCGTCTTTTTCACTCTCTCTCCGCCTTTGTTTCTCTTTTAAGAGTGTGCTTTAAGTGTGAGAGATTGTGGGAATCTCCGAACTTGGACTTTGAAAAGTGGGCGCCAATTTTGCCGAAAATTACATAGGATACCACCGTGAGAGAAGTGGGGGTTGCTGTCGTGCTGACGTCAGATTAGTGTATGAGTGTGTGTTCCTCGGCTTCATGTGAAATTACCAACATGGGTTCCACCTAAATCATAAAATTACAAGGTTGGGGTTTGTAAATTTTAAGAAATTAATTCACCTAGCCGCTGTTGGGCTTTAACTTGCTTGTGTTGCTCTAGGAAATGTCTCTCATATGTACTTCTGGTTAAGGATGAACATTCCTGAGCTGAAACCACATTACCTATCTCAGCCTCAGGCAACAATGGACAACCCTTTGTTTCAGTCACTTTCTCTACTCTCCTTGACAGGGAGACTGCTGCTTAAACACACGGTCTGAATCAATGCAGAAGAATTTAAATACTTCTGAATATTACCACAGTACAATCATCTCTTATTACAAAGTACGATAAACAGCTCTTCTTGTACTTAAGAAAAGAAAACAAGAACAGTGAGGCTCAAAGTTCCAAGTTCCAACATATCCCTTGGCCTGTCTGGTATAATTGATTGATATGCTGGAGAAATCGAAACACCAACGTTTTCAAATGTCTACAAACCATTTTTCACCCACAACACCCCAGGCCAGTGGAGCATAAAAAGATTCCTACTTTATATGCTACACCATCGCTAAAACTTATGTTGTTGTTACCACTTCCTAGAAAGTGGTTGGCTTCCAATTACAGCCCTCAGCTGTGCTTCTGCCAATACCATTACCACCTTTGAATACATTTATTTTCAGAGCTCGAATCACGAGCATACCAAACGATCAACAAACATAACTGGATTCAATCTTTTTCTGGATGGCATGTTACGGATAACTTATAACCTTAATTAATATGCTTGTGGGTTTTATATATGTAAAAAAAAGTAGGGTTTGAAAGCCAATGGCTAGCTCCTTTGATCTTTCTCTTCATTTGTTGTAATATTGCCGGGGACCAACTGCAGTTTGCATTGTCTCAAGTCCCTCCTCTAAACCCTTACGGTTTCTGTGCCATGCAAGTGGGTTCATGATGCACCTATATAATCCTAGCATTTAGGGTAATGCAGCAAAAATATTTAATCTTCTCTCAAAATTCGATATTACATTCTTTGAGGAACAAGAAAGGAAATGATTGGTTCTTCTTGTCTTTATATGATACAACTAACATCTCTATTGTTTATGAAACCAGAGGGTGGGGAAGAACAAAACGTGTCTCAGTTCAAGTCTGCTTCTGCGTTTTCTATCCTTTTCTTGTTCTTTCAGGAAGTTTGTTTATATGGTTAGGTTGGCTGCCGTGCCAGTTCTTCATTAAACTATAATAAGTTTCAGTTGTTTTGCTTTTTTGACATACATAGGATAATCACAAACTTCCTTTTAAGATTCTGAAAATTGATATATAATCCTCAACATGGTGGGTGAGTGGGTTGATACTTGATATTGATAATAAGCCTTGGGTTGGGTTACTTGATTATGATATATTAACCATTGATTAAATGTTATTTTATTCTTTTAAATTGCAAAAATATGATTAGATATGGTGACAATATTGGTGGGCTCTAAAAAAGCTGGGTTTCCTTTTTTAATTGTTGGTCTGGTTGGAGCTGCTGTTAGTTGGTGACTGGTCTCTCTGTCACTTTTGTGAGGATCATCAAAAGCAGGAGATGCTAGTTGGAGACACATGCCATGGGAGGATGTTGTTTCTTTTTGTGTCTGTAATTTTGCTAACTAGTAATTTTATATGGTAATTTTTTTGTTGGGAAAAGATTCCTGCTCAAAGGTAAATGAATGAATTGTTTTTTTCTTTGCAATGAATGTTGGAGTATGTTCTACTCAATCTGACAATCATCTTTTTTTCTTAAAAAGTGGAAGGGGAGGACCAAAGCAAAAATAATCAGATTGAGGTCTGAGACTGATAGATAGGATAGGCCCAAATTCAGCTAAATTGGTCCCCTGTAGACCACAAGGATATATATTCATAGTCATAGAAAAGGAAAAAGGAAAAAGGAAAGAATTTCAATTATAGAAAGGTTAAAAACATATATGGTTGGGTTGGGGAAAATGAGTTTAAAGTGGTTTTGAAGTTTGAGAAGAGAGAAATTTTGATTTGGTCCACTTTAGATATAGATACAGAACAGTTGTCTAACTAATAATCACCCCAAAATGATACATATGAGAATGTGGGTACAAACAAAGTGAAAGGTCATATGAATATGATTATGGACCCTACGCCTACAACCTTTAACCAAAGTCAAATCACTTCAATGTTGACAAATTCAATTAGGGCTATTCCACGTATCACTTTCACATCATTCATATCTTCAATAGGGAAAACTTACACTTTAATGCACAGTGTTGAGAAGAGATAAAAAGAAGCATGAGAATGTTGACTCCTTGGACATTGCCATTACGTTGGTTATTTATAACCCTTTTGTTTTCATCATTAAAACCTTTTATTACTTCCTTCTTAATTGTAAATAAAAAAATGGTAATAAATATTGGCTATAATTCCTTAATAAGGTGTTAGATAATAACGAAAGACAAAAATAAAAGGGTCCAGTGCATGAACTAGCACTGTAAAAAATTAATATATCATTCATTTGATATTATTAAAAAGACAAAAATAAAAATGCCAAAGTCTGCCAGATATATACATAAAAGGGTCCAGTGCATGAACTAGCACTGTACAAATAGTCAAGTAGATGGGCTGTTGAATAGATAATGAACGTCGAGTCGGATACGCATAAGACAAGCATTCATATTATAGTACAGCTTGTGTTTTCAATATGTGGCTGATGTTAAATACTTTAGATTACAACTGAAATGTTGAGTGTCGGATGTTTTGGTTGCGTGATTTGCATTTTACACATGTACTTGCACTTATACTCTTACGCTGTTCCACTTCTTTCCCACAAACTATAAAGTTGTTATTAAGAGTTCATATTGGATATTTTTTTGTCTAAAATACACAAGGTAGGCTAAAACATTCATTTAGCTTAATGCCTGCTTGGAGGGAGTATGTATCAACGAACAACTCCACTATGACTGCTTCCCAATGTATGTGCATTACAAAACCTTCCCTATCTATAGACTCAATTCTCAGAAAATTTGTATGAACAAACAGGGCAATGGAAGAAGGTAGTCTGGCCCTCATCTGCTGATCGCATCTGTAGAAAGGTGACAAATAGGAAAGATTTAGATATGGATTTTAAAGTTGAGGATCATGGTGGCAGTAAGATTATGGAATGGAAAATTTACTTGTCTGGAATAAAATCTAAGCTTTGTATTGCTGCATCTTTCACACTTCTTGTTTATCTGTAACAATAGAACTGGTTTTAGAACTAGAAGCATGTTCCAAGAAAATGTCAGTCCTTTGTTATTCTTTCAGAAGCAGTTACCTCCATGTCCTTCACCTCAATTTTTCCTTCAAAATGTGAAATGCCCAAATCCCTTCTCATGTCCTGCATCAAAAGAGAATGTATTCTCACATTGAATATTAGTGAATAGTTGTGATTATAATGCTTTGCATAATAGATACATCCCAATAACACTATCAACACTTAAATTGAAAACTCAGAATATAACTCAAATGAACAAGTCTACAACATATACTTCTGTTCTAGTATTCAAGTCTATACACAAGTATTTTATGCCAGTAATTTAGGTATCGGATACAAGTTCAAAAGTATACAGTAACCCAAACTTGGGTTTAAGATCAAAGTCCCAAACATAGACTAAATAAACCACAAACTTGGTAGGCCAATGCTAAAGGTAAAAATGCAATGGTATTTAAAATTGTGAAAGTTGTGGGATACAATCCTTGATGGTTAATAACTAAGGAGACAGTTGCACTTGATACAATTGAACATCTTTTCACTGGCAGTAGTCTCCAGTTACCTGGTCATACTTTACTGGTCCATTCTGTATCTGTATCTCGTTATCACAGCTCCCATAAGCTTACAAAACATATCAAAACCTAGGTTTATGGTCCTAAATAGAATTACTGTTAGGTAACAATATTCCTTTAACATGTCACGAAAATGCTCCAAAAAATACATATTGTTTATGATAAATATCTTTTATCCATATGCGTGACACAGAAAACATACAGGAGAAGATATTTGAAAAATAAGTATCCCCAGTTTCGAGTTTTAGACATACCTCAGCAGAGACTTTATAGTGTATTTCTTTTCCAGATATGTCTGAAGACAATGGAGATAGATTCAGTATAAAAGATAAGGATCAGACAAACAGTTAATACAAGTAATTCCTATTCCTAAGGAATAACAGTCAATACCATCAAGAGATAAAAAGATTCCAAGCAAGGTTTTCAGAGGCTCATTTATGGTACATCTTGCGAGGAAATGGAACACAATTCTAAGCGCACTAAAAGGGGTCAAATCATTACCATGCAACTACAGTTATTCACAGAGGTTAACCAACTACAATTGTATATATCTTGCGAGGAAATAGAACATTAAGCAGAACCCCGAGTCTTCTTTCTTCTCTCTGTCCCTCTCTTTATCTCGCCAACTCAACTATCAAGGAACATTAAGTAGGAAATATATACAAACTGATGATGATGTATCAGAATGTATTAAGACTCTTAAACAGATGACGATGTATATACTATTCCAGCGTGTAAGCGTGTCATGAGTTTTACCTTTGGCACTCTTCTGGAACTTGCACAAAGGACATTTAGCACAATTGGCTGAAATCAAAGATAGCATTGTCCCACACAAGTCGCAAAACATAAAATCACCTCCTTGAGAATGTTGCATGACATGTCCCATCTGTCCATTATCATACAACACAAGAAAGATGAGAAGAAAACAACTTGCTTCCCCCAAAATTTGATTAAAACAAAAAAGAAATGGAAAACCCAAAAGCAAGTTACATATGCAGCGAAATGATTATTCATTCAAGTCTGAAGAAGAATGCACAATTAACAATCTAATTTTTACATGAGAAGAATCAATTAAGATAATTACAATCCAAAAGCAGCTTTCCTCCGGAATTTTTTTTCAAAAGGATGATGTCAAAGTATACGTAAGAGAGTTAACTTTAACTTAAGTTAACCATAAGTCTGAATTGATCTTCCGAGAAAAATAATAACAAAGAAACTGGAAAGGCATACATATACTTAACAAACAAGTTTGACTTCAAGGAACATATAGATTGTCATCTCCTGGTACGCAGTCCCGGAGACTTCGTAGCCTGGAGTTATAGTACCAATTCCTATTGATCCAATTTCATGTCTAGTCTTTTCCCCTTCGATTGAGAATGCCGGAGAGCTATGAGTAAAGGAAGCAATCTTTCATAGATAGCTTCGATGCTAGTAGCTAAAGTCACTCTTAATCTCCAAAAAGTCCTGCCCTAATTAGGGACTTATCGATTTGCCTTCTGCCTTTATTTTATTGTTGACATGTATCATTTACCCCTAACCCCCTTTTGTCCATAATTTAGCAGATGAGAGATTACCAGGTAATCAAATATAAATGTGACAGGCCATATAGCAATAAAGCACACATCTATTTAGATGGAACTTAATGCAAATATATATTACTTCTGCCCAATCGATTCGAGTTGTTTCACACTTACATGAGACCTTTGGGCTTCTTGCAAGGAGACGGCAAGTCTCTAAATCTGAACTGTTAAGAAGATGATATTTACTGTTGATGTTTCCTATTTAAGGAAATCAAGGTAGAATTACTTTCATTTTCACAAAATTTTCGAGACTCTTTCCTATCACATCTGAAAACTTTTAAGAGCCTCTTCTTCCTTTTTCTAGGGATCTTTGCAAGGGATTGCATTTTAGACCTCTTATCAATTTTTAAAGGCAAACACACTTCCTCTATCCATGTAACTTTGTTATAAAGTCTAACATGAATATGGTTAGTTCGAGCGATTAAACAGAGATGAGTGAATCGTCTTCCAATTCATCTTTTAGTGATATGGGGTCTATTACATTGAACCTTGTAATCGATAGCTTGAACAATTATAAGTAAGTCTATTAGTAGACAATCGGGTATTCCAGTCACATATAGGATTTCACACAACACCAACCCTTGTTTACACACAACAGCCATGGTAGGAGGTTGAGACTTGGGAATTCTTTGTCTGATTCTCCACCCAAGAAGTTTAGTAATGAATATAATGTCTCTTCATATCAAAACAAGCTTAGGAAAAGTGAATTCTCAAGGATGTACAATAAATATAACATCCATATGCATACCTCAGGAAATATCAACCTTAGGAAATGATGAGATAAATTGTGTTAAACTACAACTAATGTTATGTTGTATGAAGCACAAAAACTTGTACGGTTTTGAATCAACTAATGTTATATTGTATGAAGCACAAGAACTTGTATGGTTCTGAATCATGTATTATCTATAGCAGCCAC
>JANIMX020000243.1:224324-236869 GCA_024582655.2 Erythroxylum kunthianum | reverse complement strand
AAAATAAAGTATAAAAAATATTTATATTTTTTTACTATTTTTATAATTTATGAAGATATTGCACAAAATTCCATATTTTAAGAGTAATAATAAGTAATAATTCTGTATTATTACTTAAAAATTAACTATGTATATATATAATATATAAGTTTGCCACGCCCATGGTAAGCTTGTATAAAAGCTTGCCAATTTTTTATCACACCGACCTGCATTACGTAGCCGTAAATTAAATGTGTATTATTAAACCAATGTATGTGGGTTGTATTAAATAATCGGGTACGGAAAGTAATAAAAATCTCACATGTATTAAATAGTTATATATAAATTGAAAACAAACGTCTGATATGTATTATATACTCCTATCCTCCGTCTAATACGACGTACCAAACGAGCTCTAAATGTCAAACTAATGAATTTTTCCCCTTTATTCAGCTTTAACAAAAGCTTTTATTTGTAAAACTAAAACGAACGGTATTTATTGTATTTAATTGGCCTAACCTTTTTTCATCCTACCCGTGAAATCGGCCAATAACTACGACTTAAGGAGAGACATTTGAGGTGAAGGCTTTCCTCACATTTGTCTAATCTCTTTAACAACCTTTCCATTGTGGTAGCAAATTTTCAAACATCAAGCCTAGTTTAATTGTTGACATAATTAAAAATAAGAGAGACGATTATTTATTATAATGTGTAATTAAATACAAGATTTAAAATAAGTAAAATTGAATCTAAATTTTTTAAAGTTTGTATTAAAGATCTATTACATTTGAATTCAAATTTTAATTAAATATTACTAATTTATAATTGATTAAACTTAAAAATTATTAAATTTGAATCAAAACTCTAGTCATTCTCAAGTGGACATATTATTAAAAGTAATAAATGTATAATGGCAAACAATGAAAGAGAGACTAACTTCGGGGGCTAAACCATCATTTCCAGAAAATGACGGACTTTTGCGATGCGTCGCCACATTAATACGAGGTAGAGTGGGCAACGAGAAACCACAGAAATTTGACACGTTTCATTTTGACAATCTTAGGCTCGAGAAGTGTCCAAAACAGCAAAAATTATTGCACCGAGCACCCCCACAGTTTTTATATTGGAGCTTCCATTGGCTGCCGACACGTGGGTCCCTTCATTCGTCTATCCGTATTCCCAATTTAATGGGACCCAGATGATTGGTGGAATGGGTTCAATCAAGAAGAGAACGAATCTTTTTTGGTGGGCCCGTGCTTTTTATCTAAAACTAGCCCCTCTCTCTCTCTATGACGTGTACAAAGGCGGTAAGCACTGACCTGGGACCCACAATGGTGGTTCCCACTGGTGGGTATAAAAATCCAATTAAAATTCACCAAAAGTCGTTTCCATGGGACCTACCTTTTCGTTGGCTAACTTTTCTTCTGATTTTTTAGTGCGTTTAGGTGACGTGGCTCGTCGTGGATCATTCGTGTCTTACCGTCAGGAGAAGCAGTAGAGCTAGGGTGTGGCAAGCTCTATGCTAGAAAATGTGAGCCATTTTCTATTTTATGAAGAAGATGTTATACCTTTACTTCAGAAATTAGTAAGTTAGAAAGATTTAAACCTACAGTGCACGGTATCGTTTTCGCCTCCAACAGTCTTAAAACCAAAAAAAAAAAAATGAAGCAAATTAATTATAAAGCTAAATCCAATCAGTGCTTTGGAAAAAAGGAGAAAAGTATTTGTTCCATATCGAAAATATAGGAGACTAATTTTGGGTTAATAAATGAGTTAAATTATTCAGAGGTGAAACTTTTTCTTTCTTTATGATATCAAAGACATGTTTCATGTGTTGAACCTAACGGTTACACGTACTTTTACATCACTTAATATGTATTGTCTATGTATTAGGTTTGAAAGTTTGTTATATGTGTGGGGACGTGTTGAAGATATTTTTCCTATATAAAAAAGTTAAGAGACCAAATCTGAGTTAATAAATAAGTTGAGATACTCACCCATAATCAATTGATTTAGGGGTGAAAATTCTATTTTCTTCAATAGACATATAATGTAACTCACAATTTTTAATGAGTTTTATATATTAGTGCTAGAAATTTTGTATTTAAATGAACAAATATTATAATTTAGATAAACATAAATAAATCAATGAAAACATTTAAGATATAAAATTTAATATAACGTAGAAAAATATATATTTTCCATGTGATTCTCACTCTATATATATGTATCGTGTTCCTAAAATACAAAGTGTGACTTGAGCTCATGACCTTCTGGTTATAAATGAGCAATCTTATCAATTGTTCTAAAGCTCGCCGTCAAATCTAATACACATAAATTAGAAAATATACTTTAAAAAGTAAATTGAGACGTTAAAAAAGTTCAACAAAATATTTGGAGCATACGTAAGTTTTTATGTGAAATGTTTTAAAAAAACGTGAACATATAAAATTAAAGAGTTCCGTATATCAAATATTAGATACTGTGAGAGACTTCCCAAAGGTATTTAGAATGAAGACTACAACTATCAAACGGGAATTTACTATTTTCCATACACATTTATAAATAAAAATAATCTAAATGTTAGTTTAGGCAGCCTTGCAAAGAAGTTTAAGTGGAGCTTAAGTTTGCTCTACTAAGACTTGGTCAAATAAATTTTCAGTTTAACCTTTTGGAAGCTTAGAAGTGTAACTCTAACTTTGGTAGCACGTTTAGCTAAAAATAAATAAATATATATAAATTTGCATCATCACCAAAGTTAGATAACTTTAAAAAATCAAACAAATTTTATTATAAAAATTAGTTTAAAATATTTAGATAAAATTATGGATAAATTTTATAGAAATTAACTGTTAATTTATAATTAATTATTTTGATAAATTTACTTATAAAACAAATATTAAATAAGATTTAAGTTTGGTTTGTTAAATAAAGGAACAAGTATCAAGTTTTAATAAATTTGAGTTATTGAATTCTTTATAGATACAGTTGCTGGTTTGCATCCTTAAGTTCAGAGACCTCTTACGAAAAAGTTAATTTCTGTAATTATTAACTTGTTTGATAAGAATTAACTTAAATGTAGAATCTCAAACATAATATCTGGATAACGAATGATACTGTAGGTTAACATTATCATAAGTCAGATATTTCATGAAGTATATATACAAGTGGAATCTTCTAAAATTACCAAGAATACTTAGATAAGCATACTTAACTATTCTCTTAAAATTTTATTTTCAAGTATCAATTAGCTGTTATATCTTTATTTTTCATTGAACCAATCGTAGGATCAATCATTGATTTCATCGGTTTTTACGAATAAGATTAAGGTTCCACCAAAAATGTTTTGACAATGATGCAGTAACAGCATTATTAATAAAGTTTCTCTCTACATCTACTTAAATTCTAAAATATTTATGGATTATAATTATGGGTATATAATCAAATTATGAAGTTTCAGTAGCAAAACTTATGATTATATATATCATATAGATTCAAAACCTAAAAAACAAGTTGGCAAATCAATGGTGGTATTAGGCGGATGGACACGTGCCGATAAGTGTTAATGGGTGATGTAGTGGTGAAGCTATAGAACTAGTCGTAGTAGGGGGAAGTTGTGTTGTGAAAGGTCTTGTGGAGAATGGAGCTAGTTGAGGAAAACCAAACCGAACCATACGCTTGCGTGTTTACAGGGGCTTTCGGTGAGAAAATGACGTACGTGAGTCCCACAATTGTGTGTTTTTTTTTGTAGCTAACGAGTGGCTAAGTGATAAACAAACACTGTGGTCCAATGTCCAGTCCACCATTATCACCACCACCCTTGTCTTCTGTGATATTAATTAGACACAGTTCTCCTTGCCGTTTTATAATAATTGTGATTATCTTTTTGCATTTTTTGTTCCTTCACACACACCACACATCACCTCTATATACCGACAAAATAAGGACATTTTCGGCATAATTAATTGAATTTAAATTAACAATATGTATGTATGTATATTGATTTACAGATATTTTCAAAAAGAATAAAAAGCTATAGTAGACGTGAAGATAATTAAAGCACTAAGCACTGATTGGCATATTCTATTGACGGGTAACCTTCAAGTTGATAGACGCACAAAAGCAAGCAATGGGATTTTATTAGCGCAACTTTCATGGCAATGGGGCTCTAAATGTTCTCCGGGGTTATTGACTTTAGGTACTTTTGTGGACCATGCAACACATGATTATTTTGTCCACCATGCAAAGTAATAAGTTCCTGCTTAATTGCATTGGATGAAGGGTCCTACATCTTGATCTACATGGTTTGAGTCGCATATGTGACATTAACCTAATCACTAAGACCTAAAGTGTGGGTGTTTTACTTTGTTCCTCTCTCTGCTTAGGGTCATATCATTGCAACTGATCGATCATCTCGATCGTATAGGGTTTTCTTTTTCTTTTTTTTTTCTTTCTGACTTCTATTTTACATCATCTCAAACCTCGTTCTTCGTATGGAATATGGATGCCAATTGATAAATTCGGACGTCCAATAATTATATTCTAATTGAGTGGGTTCCTAAAGAGCATAAAAAGGTAGTTTTGATAAGAAATTGGATTTCTAATATTTCGTTTTAGTTGAATTAAAATCTATCAGCAGATGTGAAAGAGTCAACATATATAGAAAGTAGTTGCATAAATCGGTTAACAAGACTAATATATATCCTAAGTACTTCTTCATCAATTGAAGATTCTACTTCCGTTTTCTGATCAACTTGCAACATTAATTGATGTTAAAGTCACGGGATTGTTAATTTGAATATGATAATGCGAGTTTAGTGGATATTAATTAGGAGTTAAAAGGAGAAAAAGAATACCTAGTAACCTTGTGCCCATCATGGCCATCTAATCTAAGATTATGGAGTTCCATAATTAATTAAATAACACATACGAGAAAGATAACTTTTCAATCAACTTCCTTAATTCTCTTTGCAATAATATAATAGATTCCCTTCTCTTTTCCCCATGTTGTTTGATACGACTAATCACACTGTTTCAAAATGATACATCCACTTGCTATTATCACGGTTTTAAGTTTTAGTGTAAAGTCATTAATTACATGATTGAGTCATCTCTTCCTTCTTAACCTTTATTTTAATGATAAATAAGCAGTCTTTACTTTTATATATATATTATCTGGTGTATTTAGAAATGGATGTTTTAATAAAATTATTATAAATTAAGGTAAACTATTTATTGGTCAGGCTCTCTCTACGTAAATAACATCTTCACCAGCTTGGATTTCAGTTGCATCGTGCAACCTGTGTAAATAAAGGAAGTCATGTGATTAACTTTGATGGTATTTAAGTTAAAGAACAACAACCCAACATCACAAAATGAAGAAAAGTTATGAAGCCTGCATGTAATCATAACTAAGTCTCACAAATTGACTTGACTTTTTTTTTTTTTTCTATAAAAGCATAAGATTCCATTGGTAGGTGACTGTGGAAGAGGAGACACGCATGTACCCAACCCAAACCATAATAAATTATTGGAGTGGTGTAATATTTTGTGGAAGACGTTAAAGAAAAAGGGGAACCATAATAAATATTTGGAAATTTGTAGTGAAAAACTAAAGTTGGGTATCTTTCTTGTGAGATACATCTTTCTTTCTTTTATATTTGTATGCATCATTATCAGTCTGAGAATGGTCTGAACTGTGTCTGACACAAGATTAGCAGCTCCTATGTCCTAAAGGAGAGAGATTGCTGCCAATTGATAGCTTGACAGTTAGTTAGATTCTCTCTCTCTCTGTTCTCATCAGATATATATCCTCGTGTGCGTGCGCCTGACTTTAACCATTATAGTACGGTACTCAGTCCCTCTCTGCAACTCCTTTGATGTGTTCCTTTTGTTTTTCTTCATTTCTTTTTACGTATTTCATTTCTTTGGATGGAGATCTTTGATGGGCTTACCTAGAGAATTTTATGTGTAAAAAGCACAGGCACATATCATACAGACTTCTTGCTCTTCTTCTCGTCTGTTCCTTCTTTGTCACTTGTGTGATGCTTGCTTGCTTGCATGATATACAGCTCCAGTCCCAGATCATTGAGCTTGTATATAATTCTCATCTCTTTTGTATCTATGACCATGGAGATGCATATATGTCTGGTTTGATTCTTTGATTTATCGTATAGTCCTCAGATCATCATCAATAACCAGCTTTTCTCTCCTGTCAGTTTCACTAAATCAATCTTCTAAGTGGGCTGATTTGGTTACATATCCCGAGATCAAGATTCAGCATATAGACTAGCCATAGAGAAAGATCGATTCATTAAAGTCTATGACATGGCAAAATACTTTGATGGGAGCACAGATATCCAAGCAACTACACCATCTGATGGGGATGGGATCCAAACACTTCATCTTATGAACCCTAGCTACATATCGTCATTTTCTGAAGCTATTGCACACCACCAACAACAACAACAGCAACAACCTCCAAGCATGTTCTTCTTCAACCCCACCACCAATACTCCAGGCAATCTTCTAAACCTTTCCCACGCGCTGACACCAAACCACCACCTTGTCGGGATCCCACTGTCCTCCAACGCCACATCCGCCAATCAGGACATTCAAAGCCGTTCATCTTATGGGTTCGTCTCTGCTGGCACACAGTACGGCCTCTGGGGTTCCATGGATCATAATTCAGTTGCCACAGTACCGACAGGTAGTGATTCTGGTGGGACCCCTGATGCCGTAACATCGCCGGTTGGTTTCCGACGACCGGTAGAGGTCTCTCCGGCTAGGCAAGGACTGTCGCTGAGCCTCTCGTCCCAGCGAGTGCAGACACCTAGTATTTTTAGGCCTGTAATAAACAATGATCAACATGACCAGATTCAACAAATGCATGGTCATCATGTTTCGGCTATAACTTCTAGTGATGATATGAGGGTTTCTGGGAATTCTCCGTCTTCTCTGTCTGCAGTGTCTAATGGAGTTTCGGGCATTCAAAACATGGTCTTGGGTTCTAAGTATGTAAGAGCTGCACAGGAGTTACTTGATGAAGTTGCTAACGTTGGAAAATTTGTGAAGAATGAAATGAAAAGTGGGACTAAAGAGAAGATGAAGCTGAGCAAAGAATCGTTAAGTGCAGATGTATCTGGCTGCGGGGACGGTGGTGAAAGTAGTACTAAAGGTGGAGGTGCTGAACTTACGATGGGGCAACGACAGGAGCTGCAGATGAAGAAGGCCAAGCTTGTGAACATGCTGGATGAGGTAACTTTATACACGTATGTACTGTGTTTGGAGAAACATACTGTTAAATGGTTTTGGATTCATGATTGCATGCTTCCTGTTCCTGATTAAAAAATAACGATCAAGAGGAGGAACCACATGTTTGGTGTGTTGGTGTCACGTCGTATGATGTTTCAATTCATATGCTCAAAAAGGTCCTTATTATTGTATTGTAATCCACACAAAAGAGAGAAAAGGCTTTTTTGAAGTTAGGTCTCTGTCATTTGATTCTGAACTTCGGAAATAAGAAGTATTTCAATTTCACGACAGCCTACACATCTGGCATCTTACTAGAATTAGTTTCAGTCTTGTTGAAGTTTATTGTTGGACTCCAACTCATTAAACATGATCTGAGTTTTTGTTGACAAGTACGCGTTACAAAACAGGGGGACCTGGAACATCATTGAAATCTCCAAGAAGACATAAGCCCGGCTTGCTCGATAGTACAGGCTCAGGCTTTATCATACTAATTATTTTTGTAGTTTCATTGTTGTAAACTATTGATAGATGCGCTCAATTCCTTTTCCGATATCTTTCTTTATCCATTAACATGAAGGTGGAGCAAAGATACAGACAGTACCACCAAGAAATGCAGATGGTAGTATCATCCTTCGAGCAGGCAGCTGGAATCGGAGCCGCCAAATCCTATACCGCCCTTGCTTTACAGACGATCTCAAAGCAATTCCGCTGCCTTAAAGACGCCATTGCTGTACAAATTAAAGCTACAAGCAAGAGCTTAGGAGAGGACGATTGTTTAGGAGTGAAGGTTGAGGGTTCTAGACTTAGGTACGTGGATCATCAGATTCGACAACAGAGAGCACTTCAACAACTGGGAATGATCCAACACAACGCTTGGAGACCTCAAAGAGGATTACCTGAACGTGCTGTTTCGGTGCTCCGTGCTTGGCTTTTCGAACACTTCCTTCACCCGTAAGTAGTTAAACAATTTTATATCCCAACTCCTTGACTTATATATCTATGGTTTTATGAAAATTATTTACCCGATTATACTACAGTTATCCGAAGGATTCTGATAAGCATATGCTTGCGAAACAAACGGGACTTACTAGAAGCCAGGTAGCTAACTCATTTTTCACCTTCTACTACTGCCATTTGTCATCTTTCATCAGACATTAATTACTTGCCATTGCCACATCAATACGAAATATGCAGGTCTCTAACTGGTTTATAAATGCTCGAGTTCGCCTGTGGAAGCCAATGGTTGAGGAAATGTACATGGAGGAGATGAAAGAGCAAGACAAAGATGGGAATGACGAGAACACAAGCAAAAATGGGTCTAATGCCACTATTTTAGGAGTTGATAGCAGTGCAGTTCATCATAAGATGGATCAACGTAAAGTTCTTCAATCCAAACTCCAAATGGGAGCAAACCAGAATGCCTCTTCCACTGAAATATCCCACTCTTCCATCTCAATGTCTGCACTGGGAGGATCTAATGTTCATCCACAAGCTGGTTTTTCTCTTATCCGGCCATCTGAAATGGAGGGACTCGCTCAGAGGAGCTCCAAGAAACCAAGGACTGGTAATGACATGCAGAACTCTCCAAGTGGCCTGCTCTCAATGGACGCCGACATGAAACATGGCGAATCGAGTGTGAGTTTTGCTGGTGAAAGGTTAACCAAGGATGGATATCCATTAATAGCCCATAGCAGTGGGTTTGGAGGTTATCCCATAGGAGACCTCGGCAGGTTTAACCCTCACGAGCAGTTAACACCAAGATTTAGCGGAAACAGTGTCTCTCTTACTCTTGGTCTTCCACATTGCGAGAGCCTATCTCTTTCAGGGACTCAACAAAGTTACATCTCCAGCCAAAATATTCCAATGGGAAGAAGACTTGAGTTGGGAACTAGCGAACCTGACTTCTGTGGTATTAATTCGTCTCAGACTTCTCATTCAAACGCTGGTTTCGAAACCATCAGCACCCAAAACAGAAATAGGTTTGCTGCTCAGCTGCTGCCAGATTTTGTGGCCTGACGATGAATTGCAGTTCAGATCCCTCCAATGCGACGTAATGGCTCGTGTAAAGAGACTTGCTACTTAGAGTAGAAACGGATAGCAGTATAGGATTATACTTCCAAACAAAACACTACTCCTCTTACTTACGTAGGCTAAGGAAGTTGGGTTGACGAGGATAAGGATTGTATACTACACGTAGTATTCATAATAATTTACCATATGAGCATTGAGCAGACGCAAAATTTTCATCCACGCATGTATGTAATTTATGTATTCAAGAATATGAATGGCCTTTGGACGTGAATTTGCAGTGATTTTAATTTTTTGTAATATCTTTTTTTTTCTCTTAATAACTGAATAAATATATAGTAGTACAATCAACCCAATATTTTATATAAATTATCTAACAAATAATTAAATATTTATATTAATTGTGCATAATTATTTTAATTGAATATTATAATTATAATTTTAGTTAGATGGTCCTAATAATAATATAATAAAAATCAATCCTACAATCTGTTGGGTCATGGTTCCCTTCTTATGTGGGGAAAAAATAAAATCATACTTGTTCTTCTACGTTGGGAGTAACAAATTGGGAATCTTCGGCCCAAACCCAAATCTTGGTTTTGGAGTCAGAAATTCTTCTTATTGTTTTACTTTAGGTTTGAATTAGTATGAAAAAATAGAAGAGAGTTGTGAGTTTTGAGGGCTATGAATTTTGGGTGTTTTTAGCTGCCCAATTTGGATCAACTTAATAGATCAAGGGTCAAATGTGGTTCATTCGAGCTGATTTTTGAAAAGTATGTAGGGGACATCTAGGCTTTCGATCTGATGGTGAAGATCTTGTTATTTGCACTCATCAAACCCCTATTTTTGAGTGACGCTTTCACCCATTCTCTTCTCTTATGTTTTTGTTGATTAATTATTGCAATGTGGGCTTTTTACTCATTGGTGATTATTGAAGTTGCATATTTTGTAACCTTCATTGATTATAATGAAGCAATTTGGTGAATTTAGTGTCTCATAGTGTTTTTCTCTTGGCATTGGGGAGTTTTTTCACATAAAAATTTTGTGTTCTTTAAAATAATTATGTTGATTTTAGTGGAAGATATTAGTTTTGTGAAAATATTTAAGTTAAAGAAGTTTATGACTTACTAGTAATTGTACTAGTTTAATAATTCGTTTTCTTCAACAATTGGTATCAAAGTCGTGGTTTATTTGTTGATTTGTTTAAATCATAGATACAAGTGTCAACACAAGTGAAATGTTTAGTTTGAATGCTCTAAACCATCACCTTTGGAAAGGAAAGATGAAAGAATTGATATATGTCAATAGTTGACACTTACTGGTGTTTAACAAGGAAAAGCCTGTTGACAAAATTGATGATTAGTGAATTTTTGAGCATCCAAAAGTTTGTGTGTATATTTGTCAATAGGTAGATGATAATGTTCTCAACCACATTAATAATAAGACTAATGCAAATACCTTGTGGGACAAACTTGAATCTCTATATGCTAGTAAGACATGGAATAATGAATTGTATCTGATAAAGAAGCTGATCAACATGAAATTCTAAGATGATGCTCCTTTGTCTGGTCACTTGAATGATTTTGAGAGTGTTATATAGTAGTTGTTCACTATAAATATCAAGTTTGATGATGAAATTCAAGGACTTTTGTTGCTTAGTACATTGCTATATTCAAATACATAGGACATTTTTAGAATAACTCTTGGCAATTTTGCTCCCGATGGCAAAATGACTCGTGACAATTATGCTTCAAATAGCAAAGTGACTATTGAATTTGCTACAATAGGTCTCTTAAATGAGGAGATGAGAAGGAAGTCTAGTCGCTTGTCAAAACAATATGAAGAAGCATTAGTTGCTAAAAACAGGGGAAGGAGCAAGAGTATGGGTCGCAATGGTAGAGGTAAAAGTCGCAACAAGTCTATAGGTGGATACAAAAATATACAGTGTCATTAATATGGTATTATGGGTCACATCTAAAAGTTTTGCTACAAGTGAAAGAGAGACAATAAAGGTGGCAACAACAACCAGGATGAGAAAGATCAAGATAATGATGATCGTGCTGCTGTTGTAACTTGTGAAGATCTCATAATTATCTACAATAAGAACTAAGTTAACTTTGCTAGTCACGATATCAATTGGATAGTTAACAGTGGTGCCTCACTTCATGTTACATCAAGGAATGATTTCTTTACATTTTATACACCCAATGATTTTGGGGTATTGAAGATGGGTTATGATGGCTTGTCAAAGGTCGTAGACATTAGAGATGTTTGCTTAGTAATCGATACAAAAACAAGATTACTGCTGAAGAATGTTAGGTATATACCTTACATTCTCGTGAAATTAATCTCTACATGTAAACTTGATGATGAAGGCTTTTGCAACACTTTTAGATATAGATAATAGAAGCTTACTAAGGGTTGCTAGTGGTTGCTCATGGGAAGAAGCACTCGAGCCTTTACATAATGCAATCTTCAATTATAAAGGATGGCATTCATGTTGCAAAAGTGTCCCAGCAAGGGATGAATTGTTTAATAAAAATGATTTTTCTTCCAAGAGTGAAGAATGTGAAGCTTGAAAGATGCCCTCACTACTTGGTCGAGAAATATACTAGAGTTTTTTTAAGAGTTAGCCTCTGTCGAGAAATCAGGTTTATATGATGTTTGTAGACCGTTGAAGGTAAAATCGCGTGGTGGTGCACTTTATTAATAACATTTTTTGATGATTATTCCAGAAATCTTTGTGTATATGCTTTTAAATTCAAAGATCAGTTGCTTGATGTTTTTAAGCACTTTTAGGCTTTGGTTGAAAGGCATTTCGGGAGAAAATTGAAGTGCCTTCGTTCTGATAATGGAGGTAAATGTATTAGACCACTTGATGATTATTGTAAGTCACATGGTATTAAACATCATAAAATACCTAAAAATACTCCCAGGTAAATGATGTAGTTTAACAGATGAACATGACTTTAATCGAGAGAGTTATTTTTTTACTTTCAAAACCAGAGTTGCTAAAAGGTTTCAGGGGTGAGGCGCTATATATCGTAATACATGTTATTAATCTTTCTCTTTTTGTTTTTCATTGCAGAGTGATGTTCCAAACAAAGTTTGGTTTGGAAAGGAGATTTTTTATGATCACTTGCGTGTGTTCGAGTGTAAGGCATATGTATAAGTGTAACGCCCCGACACCCCCTGGAAGAGAACGTCGGTTCGCTACGGTATCACACTCGATCACTCACACTCACGACCTCTCATAGAGTTGCGGCAGCATAAGTTGATTGCTC
>JANIMX020000243.1:194953-212185 GCA_024582655.2 Erythroxylum kunthianum | reverse complement strand
ACTTAGTCTCCCAATCTGTCAGTTTTTGTCTGTCTTCGTCCTTTCCCACTAAGCTTTGTAAGCTTAGCACGAAATGTTTTCTCCATGTAGGTCGGCAGGATCGAGGGAAGGAACCAGCGGGGACGTCAGCATCGCAGAGGTCAGCAGAGTAGTCAATCCAAGTGCATTTTTTTCTGCAGTTTTCGGATCGGCCTTCAAGGCCCATTTTTGTAAAATGCATTGGTCTATTAAAAGTTAATGTAAATTGTTCTGATTATTGAGAAGTGGCTCGGCCACGTCTTCTGTTTTATTTGCCGCTGCGTGTATGCATGTAAAATGTTTTAAAAGAATTAATTCTGCTACATGTTTGTAAGTGAGTGCAATCGATTTTCACTTCCACATCAACTTGTGAGGATGTGAGAGTGAGTGATCGGGTCTGATACGAGTGGTACACCGGTATTTCCTTCCAGGAAGTGTCGGAGCGTTACATAGTATCTCATGGTTTTTCCTTTTCGCATTAATGAGGTTTTCCACTTAAAATTACGTGTATCTTTGCTCTTTCGATTGTTGGATTATTTTCATCTATTTTTCTGCACATTAAGATATGTATTGGTCGTGTTGATTTTAGTAGAAGAAATTAATTTTGTGGGAATATTTGAGTGGAGCAAATTTGTGACTTACTACTAATTGTACTAGTTTAATAGTCCCTTTCTTCAACAAATTTTCATTTTCATAATTATTGTTAAATTGAATGATAATTTATTAAAATTAGTTTTTAATTGTACGGTCTACTAATGTAATATTAATAATCAAATTCACAATCAACAGTTTTATCTTCATAATTATTGATAAATTAAATACTAATTGTATTAGAATTGGAGTTTTAATTAGATGGTCCTACTAATTTGGCATGCATGTTAATGTCATCCAGCAAGTTCCATAAATAAAGATTTCTTTTAATCTATTATCTAAAAGTAATAATTTACCGTAAAAAAATAAAAAAATAAAAGTAATAATTTGGTTTATCGACTTTTTCAGTAAAAAACTTGAAAATTCAAGTCCATTTATAGGACTTGAATCGGGTCGGGTTGCCTGACCAGATAACCGAGCTACCAATGGACGCAAAGGTGGGCAGTGAACAAGCTGAAGGTGTCCGAATGGAGAAAGGAGAACAACAACCAAACCCCAATTGGAGCGAGGAACTGGAAGATTTGGTGGCCGCCGGCGACGCCGACAGAGCCATCTCTCTCCTCGAAGCCTCTGTTTCCAAGCTTGAAAACCTTCGCCTATCATCATCATCATCATCCCAAACCGTGGATCTCCAATTGGCCTCTGCTCTTACAGAGTTAGCTAACCTCTACTCTTCCAAGCACTTCTCTCTTAGATCCGATGAACTCCTAACTCGCGCTTCTATTCTCAAACAACAGGCCCTTCATCCTCCATGGTATTCTATGTTTCTTGCTTTCTTTTTGCTTACTGCGTGGTTCCTGAAAAAAACCTCGTTAAATGGTAGAAAGTTTGAGTATTTTTTTTTTTGAGACTTTGATTGATTAGATGGGCAAAAATGTAATGAAATTTAGCCTTATAATTCTTTTCCTTTCAATTTTTTTTTTGTGAAGTTCATATATTGTTATAGTGTTGTGGGTTCGAACTGTTACTTTATTTGCCCCTTTGTTCTTTGGAAACTACTTGTTGATGGTTTTTCTTCTCAGTGATACTGAGAATGTGAAGAGAGACCTGAAGGAAAATAAAGGTTCAAAATCGAACGCTGCTTCGTCTCATGGTGGGGCAGTTGGTGATGGATCGTCTACTCATGGTATATATCTTGGGCTCCTTCTTCTTTTCATCTTTTTGATCAAGCGTTCATGCTTTCTTTCTCCAGTACGAGAAAGTAAAAGAATTTGTACGTGGATTTTTTTTTGTGAAGGGAATTTTGAGCAATCCTCGAAACCACTTGATAATGCTTCTTGCAACGGGTCTTCAGATGATGGTATGTCTCTTTTGATTGACTGCTCTTTTTCGTTTCCTATTTAGATGAACCTTTTTGGTTTGTTCTCTTTTATGTTTATGTTGTTATTTTTCGCCAAAGAATAATCCCAAAATCTAACAGTCATATGTTGTTAAAATTAGTTCTGCAAATACTTTAGATGTTCTGCTGATTTCCCTTCCTCTTCATGTGCATGATTGGAGTACAATCAACCACACCACAAAACCACAACAAACCCAGTTTTCCCCTTTGCGAGGGTTGGGTGAGGGACATCAATTGTATGCAGCCTTACCCTTGTATTTTTTACAAAGAGGCTGTTTCCGTGATTCGAATGCGTGACATTTCAGTCACAAAGGAGTAACTTTACCAGTTGCTCCAAGGTTTACCCTTTGAAGTACAATCAACGGTTTTAAAATAAATTCAACAGTGCAAACATCGAAATCTGGCTTTGGTGCTTTTGTAGATGCAGATTATTTTGTAGCAGTAGCCTCAGGCCCATGTTCAATGGCTTGCATCGTAATTCATGTCGAAGTCATTGTGTCATAAAGGATTCTCCAAACTATTGCCTGTATCAGTTTACACTGGTTGTCTTTAGGTTTAGGATTACATTGTTAAAACTTTCAAAGTCAATCTGGTTATGCCTGCCTAGAATTATGGGATCTTCCAAATAATCAGCAATAATTGCTTAGGGTCTGACAAATGAACAGTTGGAATGATCGGTGTGGTTTGAAAATTATGGACTTTTTATCCAAGTATCATAACCACATATCTCCACATTCGTTTGCAATATGTTCTTTTTCCTCTTAAACAAAAGAGTCATGAAGGATTGGAGAAATAGTCTTTTTTCAAAGTTCATTTTGCTGTTCTTCTTTTGTGGTGCAGTATCAAATCATGTCTTCTTATCCTAATATGGCTATTCTTCGAAATTTAACCAAGGAACTAAAATGATTACCATCTAAATCTACTTCAACAGATTGGGAAGCTATTGCAGATTGTGCACCCAATGAATTGCTATCCTCAGAGTGCTTAACTGGTGTATCAAATATTTCCTTAGATGATACCAATGTTCAAACTTCTCATCGGCGTGGAAGGGGTACTTTCTCATACAGAAAGAATGGACTGTACAGCGATAATGTACACGAGACATCTTCCTTTGACGGTGCGGATGATGCTGATGTTGAACAAAATACGCAGCAGTCTGTGGAACCAAAACATTGTAAGATGTTTGTCATTTCTTATTGGAATAAAGTATCACGAGTAATATCGTTTTGCCTTTCTTTTTATTGTTGATAAACTTTTTATGCTGTTGGAAGTCTTTACCTTTGGGATTGAATTGTTCCTCTAAGAAAATCTGATTTATTTTAATTAGTGGATTGTTGTTTATTGTTTTTAAAGGTACTTGAAATCACTGTATGTTGAGTCGTTCTTTACACTTATTTCTATTTTATTGTCTTTAATAATACATTCTAGTTAGTTTTAAAGGGGAGGATAAATTTTGCATTCAATTATCTTGATCTTGATTGACAACAGTGAGATAATCTCTTTTGCACATGTATTTCAAGTCCTTAATCGAAAGCTAAAGGAAAAGGCTAATTAAAATTAGGAATAGTTGTTAACTCTCAAGCTTTTTGGAAAACTTTGGGTCAAAAGTTGTTGAAGTTTTGGTTGGATTTTTGTTGTTTAAAACAAAACACAACACAACAAACCCAGTATCCTCGCTTTGCGAGGGTTGGGTGAGGGAAATCAATTGTACGCAGCCTTCTTCTTGTATTTTACAAAGAGGCTGTTTCCGTGATTCAAACCCGTGACCTTCCTGTCACAAAGAAACAACTTTACCAATTGCTCCAAGGTTCGCCTTCTATTGTTGTTTAAAGTGAACCAAAATAAATTGTAAAGAAAGACAATTGACCTCACATTAGCAGGCCTAAGAATCATTCTTAGAGCAAAAGATCAATTCACTTATTTGATGTTGGACTTAAAAATAATTCTATAGATATTTAGAGAGCTCCTCAGAATTACCTCTGCATAGTAATCTTGTTAAACTAGAAAGCCATGAAGGATCTAGATGTACATTTGTCGCACTTCTTATTAGACCGAACTGTTATAAGGAATATTAGGCTATAATTAGTCTTATGTCGTACAATTACTAATTTATTATATAAGTTTTAATATGATTCCCTATTACCTTGACAAACCATATCAAAGCGGTTGAAAGTTTTGCAGGCTCTTCTCTTATGGAATTTTGATTTGAGTGGCATTCATTCTCTTTGGCTCGAAAGAAGTCAACTTTGACATGGCATTATATAAAATTGCCTTTTACAAATATATATATATATAGTATAATTGGATCCTTTAGTTGTTATTTTCAGTTTGATTCTATTTTCAATTGCTTCTTATGGAAAAAAAATATGCCACTTTGATTAGAAAAAGCCTACCTGATTTCTTCTTGATATTTGGTAATGTCTGAACTAGATTTGACAGGTGCTTGTTTATCCTTTAAGTGACTTCTTTATTATTGATCAAGGAATGTGACCGATGGTCATGAATGAAGCTACCACTGTGTCATATTTTACTAATCACTGTGTCAATTCCATATGTATTTAATTTCGCTAAATTCTTTAAAGTATATTTTCTAGTGTTTCTGGCTATTGGTTTTAAGTAGCTGCTAACATTGTCTTGTTTGATCTTCAATAAACACTATTTTTAATGAATACTTGACATAGGCTTGTGCTGTTACAGTCATAATAGTCATAATATAACTTGCTATTAATTAAAATTTGAGAAGCATAAGTTCAAAAGATATCGATAATGTTACGGAAGGTTGGGCATCCATTTCAATTTTAACAAATTGAGTGTACCACTTCTAAGATAAATTATTTCTGGTTTTATGCATTGTTTTTTTATTTAGGTATCTTGAAGTTTAATATTTTTCATAAGCTAATATTCCTCCAGAAAAAAAGAAGTTTTATCACTGTTTCATTGGATGTCTTATGAGTCCATTACTTGAATCCAGCTAAATATGGCACACGCCATGTCCTTGTTTTGGCCAACTTTCCACCAAGCATTAGGACAATAGACCTAGAAAAGCATTTTGAGGACTTCAGGGACCATGGAGTTGTGATTCGCTGGGTAAATGATACAGTCGCCCTTGCAGTATTTCGAGCACCATCAATTGGTAACTAAATTTACTGTCCTTTTCTGTTTCCTCATGTTGAAAACAAATATGTTGTACAACATTTTGGACATTTTTTTAAAGATTGCATGTTAATGGTATTTGGTAAAGCAGCATGAATGTTTTTCATGCAAATCATCTAAAAAAGAATGCAATTATGATAGATGGTTCTAGATTGTCTTTCATTTATGTACAACTTTTAAATTGTTTATCACATATGTGTAGCATTCTTAAATTCTTTCAACAATGGTATTTGCAATTTGAAGTCCAAAAGAGAAAAAGAAAAATGATGAATATATTGGCCCATTGTCTTTGTTTGTGGAGTCTTTTTCCCCTTTGTGAGTGCTAGGCTTTTCAGACACTACTGATGTAGCAACCGGTACAATCTTGATGCTGAAAATGGTTTAGGCTCGCTGTTTTTTTTTTTCTTTTCCATATGTTATTTATGGAATTCCTGATTGTTTGTGCTCATACAGATCTATTATCTAAAACATTCTGCTTAAAGTGGAGAAATTGGTGCACTAGAA
Organism: Erythroxylum kunthianum; assembly: GCA_024582655.2. Taxonomy (NCBI): domain Eukaryota; kingdom Viridiplantae; phylum Streptophyta; class Magnoliopsida; order Malpighiales; family Erythroxylaceae; genus Erythroxylum; species Erythroxylum kunthianum. The sequence goes on along the minus strand of JANIMX020000243.1, from coordinate 206,520 downwards.
CTGCTTTCTTTCTCCTTTTCTGTTCCTTGGTTCATACTATCCTGGCAGTTGTTTTTGTTTATGATGCATTTTCATTGATGGTTCTCTAAAACATTGTATTTTGCCCTTTATAGTGCTTTATTCATACTATATATACTGTTCTCTGTGCATACTGTTGGCATGCATGCATATTTGATATTCATATTCTAATTCATTATTAGCCGTTTAGCCTTTGCTTCTATTTACAGTTTTAATCTCCTAAGCAGCACTTGAGGCCCGGAACCAGGTTAAATTTCCATTCACCATGCGCATACTTGAAGTGGATGATATCCTTATGGACTCAATATCGATGAAAGGTAATCTTGCCACACATATCCCTATGTAAATTTTGTGACCATGAAATTCCTCTTGAATTGCAACTGTAGCCTTTGAAATTTCTTTTAGTGAATGACTTTTATACATATGGTAGAAGATATATTCATCTTTGGATGTGCCATTTTCCGATTGCTTGAGCATCATGGTGAGGTAGTGCCTCTAAGCTAACGATTGCTCAAGTATCACCTATACACTCCTTAAGCAATGGCAATCAGATGGCTTGATTCTAGGATAGTATGTTACCCTTTACAAACTTTAGTGTTAGTAAGGTATCATAGTTTTTCTTACTATGCTTCAAAATATTGTTCTGGGATTAAAATGACATTTCAATTACTCTTGCTTCTTCACAAAAAAAATATGTTTGACTGCTTAATACTTGGAAGTCATTTTGCTGAAAAAATGGAAGTAAAAAACTATGGATCTATCAAACATCAGTGCTGTAACGTAGTTACTTATGTGGGCGGCAATTAAATTAAAGTGAGAATATGGAGGGTTGCTACTGTCATCTTGTTCTCCCAGTGATGACTAGATTTATCTGAAGATTTTTAGGTTTTCTTTCTTAGCCTAGGTTCTCTGTTTTATATGAATTGGTTTTCCTTTTCTTTTGGGTTCAGAATCCCTTCATCCAGGATCATTTTCCATTCTTTAGCTTCTAATATATTTAGCTTCTCTGTAACTCTTTTTCCTTTACATTTTTTTCATCATATAAAATGAGTGCTTTTAGAAATCTTCCAGTATGCCTCCTGCAGAAATTTCATTCAAGTATTCTGTCTTATTTTTTCTAAATGTATCTTTTGATTGGGGCAAATCAGTTGGGTCAGTTATGGGTTGCACAACAAGGGGGTAATGATCCCTACACTCCAACCCCATTCCAACCCATGTGAAGATTTAACTATGGGTCACCTCAATCTCATTTTTCTTAGTACTTTTGACATCCTGTTCTGGCTTTCGGTTAAATTGAAATGCAACTAGGTAGGGACGTGATCTAAACTCATGTCTTCAATATGTAATGATATCTAGAGCTTCTTGTTGAGAACATATGTGGAGTGGAGGTGCTTTTTGTTCTCAAGATGGAGGTCAAATTTGACTATACGTCTGATAAACCTTGGGGAGCTAAAATTTATTGTAAATGTTGTGCATTTATTTTCTGATTTTGTATGCTTGCATGTGCTATATTGAGTAGAAAGAACTATTTTTCTGCTTCTAATAGCTTTATACTTGCGACCATACTATATTGGGTAACAATATTGATCTTTTAGATCTAGAACCTCCTCGACAAAGGCCGCGAACATCTGCAAGAACTGCACAGAGGTTAATTGCACAGGGAATGGGCTTGAAATTGCCATCAACAGCTTTTGGTTCTAGGGAACTGAAGACTCAGGAAGAAGCCAGAAAGAATCGCATAGTCACAAGGCAAAAAATGAAGGATGATGCTTGGGGCGATGATTGATGGAAACTATATTTTCATACCTTAATGGGTACTTAGAAGGATAGCATTTATATACGTATCCTCGCATGTCAATAAAACTGAGCTTTTGTATAACATATAACTACTTGGAAACCAAAAGCATGAGTTGTTTTGTAGGTAACTTTGATATCTCTTGTGCTGTATGATGATCTAAAGTTTTGGAGGAGCAGTATCGGCAAGGTTAAAAAACTCTTTCCCTTGAGATCCATCAAGCTTTTCGACATAAACATAAAAAATGTTTCCTAGGATTGATGTTCATAATGATGCAACAGAGATTAGTATTCCAATCAAAATACCTGACAGTTCAAGCTTTGTACGAGTGGTTCTTTTAACAGTTGAAGCTTTGAATGTCCTGGCAAAAGAATAAAACCTTAAGAAAAGGTTCACATGGTAGCTTCATGCCTGCTTGAACACCAATCCCTAGTTCCATTTGTCTGACGTTCATTTTCACTTGCTAGGATTGCCCATCAGACTGATATGGACAAAGCACAAGCTCTACCAATTGCTTTCTTTAGCAGGCAACTTGATGTTTAACTAATTGCTTTCTCATTCACGTGATATGAATATGATGGTGTCTCTTTATATTTTAAATTACTTTACGAAACACGACACCAACTTTGTGACAACAGAAACTGACTCCACACTAGACACAAGTCTTTGGATTTTGGACGGTATTTATTCAGTACAGACAAAGGGATGCTAGACAAAATGTCTGGCATATTTAATTTCAAACCTTGAAGTTTCAGCCCAGCTTCCCTTGGGAACAGATTAATAGATTATAATATATGCTTTGTTAGCTTACTAATCATCTTCAAGAAACGAACTCATTGTATACTTGGTTCAGTTATTGTATTACTGGAGTGGATTTCCCAAAGAAGATTACACGAGTTTAACAAGATCATTGAAGGTTCATTGTTGTCGGTTACCAATGATCTATCATCGGTAACTTCTTTCATTCCGATGATTCTGACTACCAAAATCCTGTGAAAAGCAGAGTATGATGGATACTCTTCCTATAGAGATAGCTCTTGACATATTGTCTAGGCTGCCAGTGACTTGTCTTGTGCAAATCAAGTGCGTATGCAAAGCTTGGCGTGCTTTAGCTCAAGACCCTCGTCTCTCTGCTCTGTACCACACACGAGCAATCAACAAAGATCCATGTCTTATTCTTCACCGTAACTCACCAATCCGAAACAAGCTATATCATGTTTCATCTGCCCGAGTGCCTCAAGGGTTGTTGAACAAGGCGACAAGGATTGATTCGAAGATTACTTCTATCTTGCCTGATCACAATATCACAGGTTCGTGTAATGGCCTGTTATGTATATCTGATGCACTTCATATAGATCCTATGTACATTCTCAATCCTTTCGTTGGTTCTCACACAAGACTGCCTAGTCCAATCTCGTACCCTGAACAAGAGGTAGCACTTGGATTTGGTTATCATCCAATAACAAAGGAGTACAAAGTTGTAAGAATAACATCCTATGTTAATAAAGACAGCTATCTGTCACTTGTTGGATGGTTTGAGGAATCAGAAGTGCAAGTTTTGACTCTTGGCATGAATGCATGGAGAAGCATAGGACAAATTGCTTGGAGAGTAGATGGGATATCAAGTGAAGCCCTGTCAAATGGAGCTCTCCATTGGGTAACTATGCGACGTGAGTATCTACCTAACCATAGTTTGCATATAGTTTCGTTTGATCTAGGAGAAGAAAGGTTCAAGGAAATAGAGCTCCCCAGTTGTGGTAGTCTCAGTTCTTGCAACTTTCATCTAATATCGTTACAAGGCTGTCTTTCTGCTGCTGTTTGCTGCCCTGGAGGACAAATTGAGATATGGATCATGAAAGAATACTCGGTGAAGGAGTCCTGGATGAAAGAGTACGTCATTGGGACTTATTTACCTCGTAGACTCAAACAAAACGTTCATTTCAGACTGCCAATCAAGGAAGCCATCCAAGTTCTTTGCATCTTGAAGAATGGAGAAATCTTGCTTGAGTATGAAAGCTGCTCTCTGGTTTTGTACAACCCTCGAAGTAAGGAATTCAAGGAGCTGGATATAGCTGGCCTGCCTAATTGTTTCTCAGCAACTATTCATGAGGAAAGTCTTTTGCAGGCAGAGGAAATCATTGGCATGCAAACACAATGGTAGTAGCTTGCTTATACTTTGTACTAATGCCTTGATTTTGATTTTCTTTACTTTAGGATCTTCTTAACTAATGAAGATGCAGATTTTTACCAACAAGCTTTCTGCCGTTACAGGAGTGGGTTATAGTATAACACAGTTACAGTTCCATTATCTTATATTAAATTTCAACTAGCTAACAGGTCTTTCAGCTCGTTAATAGTATGCTTAATCTGCTAGCAAACCAGCTTGATTACCCTTTACTAGTAATCAATAACCGTTGCTAATCAACTGCGTAAATAATCTAAACATAAGGAGTTTTTATCAGGAGAATGCAAACATGCATCTCAAGAAGCCTCTTTGCAGTCTAAGAGTAGGACAAATCTGTTTCAAAAATTAGGGCACAGGAACATGATTACATCTTCGTTGGGCAACTTCAAAATTTCAATTGCCAGCATAAAAAGCTGCAATATCCAATACATGCCATAGCTTGTAAATACCAACCATACCTATGAACCTTTCTTGGAAAGGTTCTTCAACCCACTTCCTATACATTTAAGTATTACTGTCCTTGTTGATGTATCTGGCTTGATCACAAATTTAACACCCAAAAAATCTCTGATCTGCCTCAATGTCTCTTCTCCATAGGGTGAGAGCTTTCCCACACGAACCTTTGAAACATCTTGTGGACACAATGCACATAAGAGGAATAGCAAGCCCTATAAAATGAATTAAAGCCGATCATACAGGCAGCAGAAAGAAAATACAAGATAGCATGTCATTGTAAATCCGGCAAAATTACTCTTCTCTAATCTTTCTTTTAGAACAGAAGTGGTTACTCTCCAGTGCATCGATAAAAATCTTGGGTTTGCAACCAACATGATGCAAGTCCTAGGCTTCAAAGCCACCTTAAGCACCAAGGACATTGGAAGCCGGTGAGCTGAAAGACACGACTATCTTAAACAAAAATCAGAGGATTTCCTAGAACTCGCTTTCATACTGAATGAACGAAAAAATACTAAGCTACAGTCCAGCTGAGCAAAAGTTTAGGAGAGAGATGTGCAGACATCTAATTTCTATGCAACAAAGGGAAAATCAACCAAAGAAATCTGACTTCCACACAGATTATGCTGGCAAGTTTCAGAAAAAACCTTTTCAACGATAGATTTCTTTAACATTGGAAAACAAGAAACCCCCTGGAAACTTTAGGAACTCAAAAGTTAAAGGCACAAAAAGGTGATGTATCAATCACCCATAGTAAACAAGACATAATTGGCACATATGACTCATCTTAAAATGGGTTTACAATACATTGACAGAGGTAAGCATTCAAAAAGTATCCAAAGGCTCACTGAAACCAAGGGGACAGATTCTATAGAGTACAGAAAAACACAAACCTGGTGTGTTGAATCTACTACTCCACCTTGCTCTATCTCCTGAAGAAGAACAGAAGCAATTTGCACACCAACTTCCTCGGGAGGCGTCAGTTCATTCTTCTCCTCATCTTCTAGGTCAGCTATACTATCTCTTCGAGCATAAGAAACTGTGGTATCAGCTGAGATGAAGCACCCAGAGGTAGTTTCCGCAACCAAGGAAATTCCATAGCCAGGAGAGCTGCCATTAGATCAATGTCTTTGTTAGGTATATTTTCCCTACTATAATTGACATGACAAATTTCAAAAAGGAACATCACATCCACTATCAAACAAACAACTATGTGCAAGTATGATGGAATAAAGGCATACTTTCCAGCCTGTGGACCAGCTTTATGGTCAGTGAAAATGTGTACATCAGGAAGCAAACGGTTAAAGATTCCACGTGCAGCATGTAACATAGCATTTTCAAATTGCACAGACACTCTGGTTGAAAAAGAGACTCCTCTGATCCTCTTAACCATCCCCTCATCAATCCAGTTTACTGCCTGTACTAAAAAGTATGTCAACAAGTTGAAAAATACAAGGAAAAAAACTTTTCTGATGCAATGTCTTACCGTAAGACTCTGGACAATTGGAACTGACAAAACAATTTCTCCACCACCAAGAGGTGGAGAACCACGGCTCTCTATTTTCAGATCCAATCCTTCAGAAGGAACTCCAAATTGCTTCAACATAGGTAAGGTAGTTGAACGAAAAGTGTCTACAGATGGGTCTTTGGAATCATTTGTAATTCCTGAAAGTGACATGTAACTCATCTCAATCAAAATGAAAAAAATAATATAAAATTGCACCAATAATAAGCCACATTAAGGTTGGAGCTGGACTTAAATGTAAGGTCAAACCTTAATTTCACTACGAAATCTATGTTAGGTACATCAGATTCATGGTATTCAATGAGACACATGACCATTATTTTACCTTATTTTTCAAACGTCATTGGTTATTTACTAAAGGAGGTAGACTATCTGTTTCTTTCTGCTAAGCACCATTAACCAAAACTAACATGTTGGTAAATCAAAGTTTAATGAACAGAAAGACTGTAATACCTTTCAGCCTTATTGAAAGGGGCTTCTTAGCAAATAAACCAAGACCGATCAGGGGTTCCAAGAAATAACCAATTGATCGACTAATGCCACAATCATGCAGAAGATTTCTCCCACCCATTACAATCCCTGGCTTGTATTTGAACTTAGTGCCTGCAAGAAAAATCAAGCGGGCATTGAATACACAATCCACATCATTACAAAGAAGACTACCCTGGAAAGAATATAATCAAGATGAAGGATCAACATTCAGATGTAATTTTGCAAACGCATTAACAACATGAAGCTTTGGCACTAATTACACGCATGTCTACCAATTGATGCGTACAAATTTCAGTTTTGTATTTGGAAACTTTTTATTCCACGTACGGAAACATGGCAAACAACTTAAATCATAAATCTTTTCTCCTCATAAAAGAGTGCCACATCACAAACAAGGCCATGACTAGAGCTCCAGATCAGATGAACTATCCGTACCTACATTACAAACAGAAATCAGGTTTGGTATCATTACCAGTTTCATTGATTTCGATTAGGCAGTCATCAGAAACTTTCTCAAGGAGGCGGAGAAGGGAGATCTCATGGGGGCGGAGGCCTGGAAGCGTGTCATCTGCCCTGATGTCCTCAATGATAACAGGAGTAGAGGAAAGAGTAGCCAATAGCAGCCTGAGGCGAAAGTTTTGACTACCCTTCAGCCTCCTATAATTGATCTTCACCATACCTTTGTGAATGAATACGGGAACAGAGAACCAATCAGTTGAACAAGGTCGACCCGAATTGATAGTGTAAAAATTAAAGCAAAGGAAACCAAACTAAAATCCGAAATTCCAAACTACCCACTCACTGAAGCAATGGAAGACAGCGTCTTTCGAGGTAATTATCAAAAATAAAATAAGAATTCAATCACATAACCAAAATATAAAGCTCCAAGTTTATAACTTTTCTATCAACCAAACAATATAATGGAACTTCTCTAAAACTTCAGCAGAGCACAAAAAGATAAAGACAAAACAAGAGCTAAAGCAAGAAAACAACAACCTTAGCCAACAACTTAAATAGAAACCCACCAGCGGCGCGAGGACGGAAATACGTACTGAGTTACGGCGGCGAGATGGAGAAACAGAGGCAGCCGCTAACTTTCTTCTTAGTCCTAACTATTGGAATAAATATGAAATGGGCTCGCTTTTCTGTTGGTTCAACTTCAAGCCTCTTCTCCCCTGGGTTGCTTTACGTTGAACCACTGAGGGGGACTTTTTAAGAAAACCTATTTCAATAACACTGATTTAGAAAAAATAATTGATATGTTAGTTTATTAATTGATTACAAATATATACTCACATTTATTTTAGCATATATTTCAATGAGAATAATAATAGATATATCTTTTAATATTAAAATCATGTTTAAATAAAAAATATTTTAAATAATTTATTAAGAGACTTTCAGTACATGTTTCAATTAAAAATAATATTTTTTAAATTTTATTAAGAGACTTTAATATAGTGTTATTGTCTTTATTTTATTTCATTAAATGCATTGCATAATATTTCATTAAATGAGCCTTTAGAATTTGTGAACTAAGAAAACTGAGGATCCTTAATATTGATTGGGCCTTTTCTGTGAACTCTAGTTAGTCCTCATATAAGTTCTCTAGAGATTAACAATAGCTAAACAAGAACATTGCAACATATAAGAAAAGTGTGAAAACTAAGACTACAAATAAATAAAGACACTTCAAAATTATTCAGGTCAAGTGAAGGGTCAGACAGCCTAGGAGTTTGGCGTGGAAAATGATATACGTGTTCCATTTCTATGTCAAAAAGTATTGTTATACAGCCTATGCGAAATCAAAGAAAGAAAAAAAAACTCTACAATTGATTAATTGAAGACAGTGAACATTTGAATCCCTTTATACTACAGTCTTATGATTGCACATCCTGAGTTGCTCGGTTTTCGGGTCTGCTAGATTCCCCATGAACCTGTCCTTGGTCTCTCACGTCTCTAAACATGGAAAGAAAAGAGTTAAGACCTTCAGAAGAAGCCCCTCCTAATATCCACAGCAACAGCGAACTAAACGAATTCATCATCCCAGGGTTGGGACCAGTTTCTGCTTGACCTGGAACAGGGTTGCCTGTGTCAGGGTTATCATTTTCCGAATGCTGTGCTCCTACTGCAGTTGTTGACACATCTTGGTTCATTCCAGGTCTCGGTGTAGGACCAGAAGTCACGTCTGTATTAACTGAGCCTTGAGTCCCAGTGTTCAATCTAGTAATGTGTAAAGTTGATGCAAGAATGGTTGAGGAGGTAATATGGAAGTCTGGGTGTTGTTGAAGCTGTGACCTTCTGTTCTGTAGAAACCTTTGCAAAGCAGGCACCTGAGGTCAAACAGAACAAAACTTCATTAAGAAAGTTGTTATGGCATATCCAAAAAAAATCCATGCAGGACAATGAGTAGAAACTTATTGTTAAAACCAGTTGATGAGTATATATGTAACATTGGTCTCCAGTGTATTGATGTTTCTATCATTACCTCGAATCGATTCCAGAAATACAGAATTAAGTGCTGCATAAATGCTGCAGTTGTAGAAAGAGCCAGATAGGAAAAACCTGAAATTAAGCAGTATTCTCAGACAATTAATTTCCAGTTACAGAAAGAGAGAGAGAGAGAGAAATATGTCCATACCATAGCCATACGAAAAGAAGTAGATATGAAAAACCAGAAAATAAAGCAGAAAGAAGCGAGGGAAGAACTTCATAGATATTGGTGTCCGTACACTGCAATAAATGACAAAGTATGAATATCATTATACAAGCAAGATACAAAATAAAACAGGAATTAAGACCATAAAAGATAACAGCAAATCATCACAGAATTCAAATTTCTTAATTAGGTTGAACTTGTTTTTGATATATGATCATATCAAGAGCTTGGATCGGCCCCAATGATGTCCACATCAACCGGAAACAAGAAGCATACAGGCTTTGATAAAAATGTCGAGAGAAAGAGAGAGAAAAACCTTATTAGTGTAAATAGCTCACACAACCAAACAAGAATTAAGACCATGAAAGCCAGTAGCTGATCATCGTAAAACTCGAACAGGAAAAACAAGATGCCAATCATTATCTGCAGAGGACATCTAGACTTTTAGCAATCATCAAGTCCAGCTGAAAACTACTTCCAGAATAATTATCAAAATGGAAAATTCCAACAAAAAGTGATATATAAGAAAATCATAAACCATTAACATAATAAAACACAGGATTTATTGGAAGAAAATCTTAGTAATAGCTAACAGTTATTTGATATAGATGAATGCTTACAGGTACAAAGATAAGTGACTCAATCACATGAACAAATATCAACTGAAAAGTTGGCAGCCGATGCCTAGCGTGATGTTGAAGCTGTACTGCAAATATCAGATGGGAATAATGCAACCAGATTCAAAATAAGAAAGGGTAGAGTACAGAGATATATGATAATTAAGGCAGGTAAGCACAGTCCTGTGGTGCCTCTTCCAGCAATTATTAACCATCAAAATCAGTATCAATGAGGAAGTTAGATTAGATGCATGTGCTCTACGTTGTTCACACTACACAACATCTTGCAAATCAAAACAGAAGTGAAGCAAACCTGTGAATTTCAACATGCGAGTCTGCGTCTCTCTCAATGTAAATGACACTGACATCGTGGTAGTGAAGAAAACAAACAACGACATCATAAGCACCCCGCACTTGGTCACAAGATAGTCTGCACAGAAACCAATAGAAAGTAAACTCGTTAGCAAGAGCTACTGGAGAAAGAATGAAAATATTTAGACACATGTAAAGCTAGACCGTGCCATTGCAGACAGGCAAAAGAAAGAAAACATGTAGAATTGTCCAGAGAAGGAAGCATATGGCTTTTCTTCATTAATACATTAACTCATTAGAGTTTAATAATGCTTACTTTTTACTATAACGCAAACTATACAGTGTACATACATTTAGTTTTAAAGAACCCTAAACATTATATGCATACACAAAAGTTTACACCTCAAACACCTAAAGAAGAAGAAATTTATCTAGCAGTTACTCATAAACCTCCTTGATGTTTTTAACTTTCTGCACATCGCCTAGTCCAACAAGGCCTTTGTTTCTTTTCTATGTAGGATGGGAAAGAGATGGTTCTGCTTGCAGATTCTTATCAATTACTTGTGCCTATAACCATTCCATTTTCATTTCATACTTCATTATTTATACACCATAATAGATTAACCTGCCACAAACCACTTTAGTGGAGTTCCATGAAAGAACTTCATTCTAACTATTCAAGTCGAGAGATTTCTTGAGAAAAAACATTTTCAACCAAAAGCATATATCTGTATTAAGAGTACAACAATAACTGACACTGTCACCAATAAGTACAAGAATCTCATGCATGAAAACTACTGCATTAATTGAGATAAACAAAATAAACTAACATACCTCCAAATTTTGCTGGACCTTCAGGTGGTTCGTGTGCATAACTCAAATTGTAAAATTCTTTGGTCTGTGAATTATACAGATACCCTGCAAAACATAAACTTCACCAAGTGAAATGCATGTCATTGGTCCCTCCATTGTCATGCGACCAGCACGATAAAATGATAATTTGACACCATCAATCAAATCAGCCCATTACAAACGTTTGTGAATCTTTTCCAAGGCATAAGACATTAGGTGCCTTGATCTCTCAAATGTTTGTAACACTGTGTGCCAACAAAATAGGAGACACGAGTTGGTCTTTTTATGTGATTAATGAAGGACATGCTGACAGCAGTTTTAGTCCTGCTTTTGTTCTTCGTAGTGAATAATATGATTTTTTTCGTTGGACTTCATTGCTTATCAACAGGATAAACTTTTGTTAAAATAAATTACTGAATCTAGACAAGATATTTATCTAAATTGATACGTTTGTTTCAATCTAGTCCCTCCATAGAATATGTCCTTATCATACAACCATGCACACACCGAAAGAAAGAAAGGAGTTCGCTGACGAAATTATTATGCGTGGTGATCCAGTTACAAAAACTCAATCAACAAAAAACTCAATCATACAAATGTGAACCTCTTATTACCTTGACCAGGGGAACTCAGCAAACTATTCATCAATATGGTATCAT
>JANIMX020000242.1:5240006-5252474 GCA_024582655.2 Erythroxylum kunthianum | reverse complement strand
AGTAACCAATTTGTGCCTAACTTTCACTTTCATAAGTAATTTGACTAAAAAGGACAAATTATTGACTAAAATAAGAACAAGAAAGGTATAAATTGAATGTTATGAACTTATTTAAGATATTTGTATGAGAATTCAATTCAAGTTATAAATCCCTTTTTTCATCTTAACATATGTCCAAATTTTATGAGAACTATATAACAAACACTTTAATCACATAATTAATGACGATTAAAATAGTAAAAAGAATTATTATCCATATTTAGGCAGCAAGTATTTTTTTTTTTAAAAATCATCAAACTTAAATTATCATGGTCTTACATTTTTGGCTGCCGTGCTGAAAGCTTCCCTGTGGCTGATATCGGGATTACTAGCCTTGATCCTTTGAATTTCCTCCCTGTAAAATGTTTTGCAGTCATTAATTATATTTGTGTAAAAAATTGCACACTAATTCAAGTTGACAATAAATTTATTCAATCAGATTAGTGTAAAAGATCGACTTGAACTAAAAAAAATGGTTGAATAAATATGAATCTGACTTCCAATTGTTGATAATTAAATATGTAATTGAGTAATTTCTCAAGGTTGAACAAATTTTAAAGCCATCATGAAGGTGATGATATCTATATATACATTATTATACATACCAATTATCATAACTTTGGATCAAAACACATACAAAAGCAAGACGTGCGAACTTACTTGATGAATCTGTTATATGCTGAAGGAACACGTTGTCTTTTCTCCGGGGCTGCATGCATTGGCCATGAAACACAGAGACCTAATTAATGTCTGAACATAATCAATTTTATCTAAAGAACTGAAGAATAATGAATAGATTAAGGAAATCTTTACCATCTAACATCGATCAACAGATAGAGTACATAAACTAGTGCATTCCCGTCAAAAGTAGATTATGAGAATTAAGCGGTATATACTTTTTTTAGGTTAAAATGTTTGCCTACTTCAGTATTTTTATCTCATTGTGTGTAATTCTTCTTCTTCTTCTTTTTTCCCTTTGGAAAACATTACATGTTTTTCTTGCAGACACTTAGTATATTCTAGGACACAGTAATAATTAGTTGTCAGTTACAATTCATAGGTAAACTCAACACCTTGAAAGCTCTTAACATGACATGTGACCATCCATGACGGTGAGTTTGACTCTCTATGTTTATTTACTCTTTGCCAGTTTTGTGGAGCCACTTTTCCTCGAACATCGACTCACTCATATCAACTTGTTTATATATACATACTAATATCCTATGCGTATTAAACCCACTAGAACTGTAAAGACATACCCACATTTACATATATACACATATATACGAAGTCATTTACCAAAGAAAAAATCCGTCAACTGAAAGATCCTTTATTTGCAAGAACGTGGGTGTAAGAGCTATGCTTTTTATCCTCAAGATTCATAGTTTAACCTAGTAGCATGTTTTAATCATAAGGAACAGAAAAACAAAGCATGTATATATGATGTTTTTGCCATGTTATACTATCTAGTACTGATCAGTTATATAATGCTAAGTCTATGACCATAAGACATGAGAGTATACCTGCGTACAATTACTTTCCATAAGGGTATGTGTCTGTGTGAAAGAGAGGGAGAGAGAAAGAGAAAGTAAGAGATATACTAACGCCGAATTGGGGGCATTCTAGGTGGTTCGTGCTCGACAGCTTCAAGTGCAGTAGTTTTGTTGCATTTGGAAGATGACCCACTGTCCTTGCTTAGATCTCCAGAGTCCAGGTGCAACTTCTGCAGGTTTTCCCCCCAAGAAAAACCAAGACATTATAGCTACACTGAAACTCGGAAGTTTTTGGCTGGCATTTATAAGCCTACACAACTGTAGCTTAGCTCGAAAATGATTTAAAGGAAGTTTATTCACAAGTGGACATGAAACCAAAGAAAGACAAGGAAGAAAACAAGACAAATCCAACCGAATGTGCAATAATTGTTATTGTCTTGTTCTAATTTTTGACAAGACTAGTAGGTGTTGTTACCCGCTCAAAACCAAGAACGGGAAATTCGAAAGGAAATAACGCAAACGAAGTGTTACATGTTGCATAAATTTTTGTAAGTTCCTTCTTGCAGAGATACTAAATAGCAATGTACAGTACTATAAGAGTTAGTCATAAGAGATAGTGTAGAGTGTCTTAAAATGGTATTAGTACCTGGGGATCTTGGACAGGAACAGTCTGAAGTGAAGTTCCCATGTTCACAGACAGCAAATTTGCACAATGCCCGCATCTTACTGTCACGAGAGTAGACCAACTTGTGCTTGGGACACTCACCTGTAAACAACAACCACTTTGATTCGTCAAGCTCAAGGCTTCTGTTGAAACTTGTCTCTCTTTTCTCTCTCTATGTTTATTAAAGACGATAAGATAAACAGCATCCATCCAGATCGAAACAATGTGCTTTGTTTACTCAAAAGATTCCACCTTCACCATGGGCTGAAATCTTAAGATTCTAAAGACTGAAGAATAAGCAACATTTCCCAATTCAAAAAGGGTAAGTTTTTTTTTCCCTTTTTATCATTTAAGCTCTATTTGAGGCTTAGCCCTCCATGGCACATTAGCAAACACCTAGCTGCTGGTAACATGTTCTGTGATTCAGTGTCAGATATTTGATAGTTAGATCAAGAAACTAAGAGCAATGTGGTAAAAGGAATTAGAATTTTTATATGTTGAAACCCGATTCGTCAGTGAGAACTCTATCGAAGTCTTTCGATCACCCATTTAGAAATAATCCCAAAAAGGTCTCCGAGATCTCAAAGTTTTCATACATCTGAACAGAAAATGATAAAAAAGCGAAATCCCTTTTCCGGAGACATCAGAAGCATGCAAGAGATCGAAATAGGAAGAGAAGAGAAGCTCGTTATTGAAGTAAAAAAACAAAAACTTGTATGCGCGATCAAGCAAGTCTGAGAGAAAAGAAAGAGAATAAGAGTTGGTAGCAATATTCCAAGCAATTCTCCTCAAGATCTACGATTACTTTGATTGTTGTGATGATATGTATCTGAGCTAGACTCTAAAGAGAAAAATAGCCGTCCTTTTTGGTCTGTAAAAGATTCTAAGGCCCTTCTTACCAGTTACTTACCCACTTACCTAACAGATACCTTACACGAGTAGCTAGAGTAATAACTAGAAGGACTTGACTTGCCCTAAATTTAAGTGCCTCTCCATGATATCTCCTTCCTTTCGGTGCTCCTGACTTTTGCCTGACACACATCCTAAACAAAGATGATAATGGAGAAAATAAAAATAGCCTTAAGCTAGAGAGAGATGAAAAGGACATGACTTGAATGAGAACCATAAAGAACATGACCAGTAAGCACAGCTATCAAAGATGGCAATGAATAAAGAGAGAAGAATCATGAGCAGAAATGATTTACTGATCTTTGTACAGTGTGTGCTTAGGATCTCCGTTTTAAAGACGTAACCGCAGAGACGGAGAATGGTCTCGAAAAGGGGTTGTTTAACAATTAACAGAGGCTTGCTATGATGAAAAAGGAGGCTGAAAAAGGAGAGGCTAAAGAATTTCGATATTTGATCTTGACCCATGATTCTCTGCTTATCGATCAACTCACTTCACTAGTTTTTCGGGGAAAACGAAGAAAAGCACCACTTTTGTACTTAAAGAAGGCAAATCCTGAGCTTATATAACCAACTTGATGATCACTTTTGTGACTGAGATCAGTCTCCAATTCCTTGGTATGCAGTAACAGAAGCACCCACCTCTAAAAAAGAGGGAGAAAGATCTTAAAGAATTTACTAGTGCACCCAGAAAGGCCTATTCTTTAGTTTTGGGAGCATTAGCATCTACGAGTATGAGTGTATCGCCATTTTAAGGGCGCATACGTAGTTGTGTACAAATGTACAGGCAGAGTCATTTTGCACCGTTGAACTGTAAAAGAAAAGCTGAATGCGACAGTAGCTCGGTGGTACCTTTTCCTCTTGCTTACCTCATATTCTTCTCTACCAAATACTGAGTAGAATATGAGGTAAACAAGAGGGAAAGCTACTATCTTATCTGGTTAGAACCCTAATACCTACCTGTATAGCCCTAGTAGATATAGTTGTAAAGAAACGATACGAGCAAAATTGGACTGGCTTCTTTGTCTAACCTCTTGTCTGGTTTTTCAACATCCAACTGCTGAGCTCTCAAACCATAGCGTCTTAGCAAGACTCGGTTTAACAACGAGGTAAAACAATTGTCCCCAACAAACCATTGACGATATGTAAAATATTTCCTCGTCTTAATTCTTGTTGCAAGTTTTACGGAAATTCCCAGTTAGAAATTGTGATAAAGAATGACATGTGGGATATATAGGTTCTTCAACTCTCTCAGTAAAATCAAAGAAGTTCTTTGATCAAAGGTCTTTTGAACGGAAATTTACTAGAAAAGACAGTAGAGGTTGGGTTATATGATGGACCAAATCTTCCTTCTCACCAGCCTTTTCAACTGAATTCACCTATCTATTCACACACCAAATTTCACAAGAGAAAGCTCCATGAGATACGATCTTTACCAACTGAAATGAAATGACTACGAGACAAAAATCCTTAGCCCTTAGTTGCAGTTGGTCAGAAGAGAAAAAAGAACATAAAGCAGTAGTGTATCCATAGAGTATATGAAAGAGAATTCAGCGTTGTACCGCTAAAATGGTGTTGCAAAAGTTGCAGTGCACATAACAAACACGTTCAGACGCCAAGTCCAGTGACATTTCGTTTAATACTCAAACGTGAAGATAAAAGGATCAGATCAAGAAGATTTCTTTAACTAAGAGAAAGATGAATGACACAGAGGCAAAGATCAGGGATTTGATAAAAGAAATGGGCACAGAGACAAAGAAGAAAGATACATAGAAAAAGGAACTCTGTGAGAGAGAAGATAAAAATCAAACTTGTTATGAGAGAGAGAGATAGCAAAGTTAAGCAAATAATGTGTAAGAAGAAGATGGGACAATACTGGTCGGGAAAAACAGGTCTGAATGTGGGGTGTTAGAGGTTTTCTTTGTAATGAAGTGTGGTTTATAGGAAAAGGTAGGTCATAGATTTATGAGAAGCGAGACATAGGGAGAGGGTGGGGTTGGGGTTTTGGTTCTGGTTCGGGTTTGGGTTTGGGTTTGGGGTTGGGTTGGTATGATTGGAAGAATGAGTGGGTAGGAGTCACTCAAAGAGAGTTTTGGCTAAGCATGGCCTTTGTTTCTGTAGTAGCGGCCGAGGAGGGGGGGCGTGATATTAATGCTTTAGAATGTTTAGGGATGAGTGAATACAGAGACATGCTGCAGTTACGCGCTTGGGATGAGACAAAATTGAGTTAAATTATGGATACATAGCTTATTTTTTGTTTTTATTTTTTTATAAATATATTTCAATATACACATGTAATTGTCTTGTACCAACTGTTTTTTTTAACTAGTTGAGTTAAAAAATATTTTTTAAAAAAAATATAAAATAAAAATTACGTATAATTAATATTACCCACCTAATTCTCATAAAATGAAAAAATTAAATTTATTTTTTTGTTTTAAGCTGTTTCTCTGCTCTACACACGTACGTCATGTCATATCTTTTTCCTAAAATCCTTTTTATTCGTGTTATTATAATTTTACTGTTATTAACTTTAACTTTATTACCTGATTACAACGTTTTAACACACCCTAAACCATATTGTCTGTTGATTGATCGTACAAATCACCCCTTTTTATCATTACCTCTTTCACAATTTAGTTGGGTTGGTTGCAATTAAAGTAACCGGTTGGTTATGAATAATGTACCGATTTTCCAAATTATACAAAATTCCACATAAATAATAAATTCCAAAATTCATAGGCCATTTAAAGTTTGTCTTATCACCATTTTCTCCCAACATAATTTTAGTAAACATCTTATTTCAATTATAAACTTCTTCTGAATTTTTAAATTTAACTTGCATTAGGAATTTTATTTATTCAATCAAACAAAAAATAGAAACTGTAACTTAATCTGAATTTTATTTATTTATTAGTGACAAATTAAGGGAGACAAGACTTAGGTGATTTTGTCATGTTAAAATGAGACATCCAGAAGTTTCAGTGAGAAGATAGTACTTAGAGACTATAAAAGAAAGAAATGGAGACCTAAGAAGAATTGGAAAGAGGTGATCAAAAATAATATGATAGCGTTAGAACTTACCGAGGACATGACCAGCAATAGAAAATTGTGGCGTACTAAGATTCAGATAAATGAGCTCTTATAAATGGATTATTGCAGGTCGCATAATTTTTTCTCTCTCTTTTTCACTATCTCTGTTTTATGTGGGTCATTTGGAAACAACATCTCTACTAGTTACGAGTAATGTTGTATACTATTAAGACCTCCCAAACCCCACTTAACAACGAGATTCTACTGAGTGTTGTTGATGTTGTTGTTGTAATCAGACATAAAATAGGAAAAATATCAACATTTATTAGAACTCTAAATGGATAGACTTGCTAAATTTTTGGATTTATAAAAACTTCTTATAGAATAATGGATGAGTATTTATGCTAAGCTTATTTGCAAATTAGCCTCAATTATTGTCAAGTACTTTTGGGTTAAGTGACAAACAATCTCTAAATTTTTCTTTGTTATCATAATTTGAAATTTTGATGTGTAAATTTCTATTGAAAATAGTTTCTCTACTAGTTAGATGTAAGACTGTGTGTTATTAAACTTTTTCAAATTTCGCATATCTATAAGACTTTTACTAGATTGTTGTTGTTGTTGTTGTTGATGTGTAAATTTCCAATGTAAAATAAAACAGACCCACCCAATTGTCCTATTTGGTAGGTCTGTTTTATTGTCCTACTTGTGTTTATGCAATGTAAGGGCATTCTAATGATGGGTTGATTGTAATTCTACACTCCTCTTATTAATTAAAATTTTCTTTAATTTTTTTTAAAAATTCTATATTTCATTATTTTATCATTTTTGTCCCTGTACAATAAATTGGGTTGATTGTAATTCTACTCTCCTCTTATTAATTAAATTCTTCTTTAATTTCTCAAAAAATCATATATTTCATTATTTTATCATTTGTGTCCATGTAGAATAAATTTATGTTAGTTTGTACAATAAAAAACACTTCATCAATAATTATATAAACTAATCCCAACAAGAATAAACTATTTAAACAAAAATCGATCCAAACTCACACATCTTGATCTCTTGTATGGACAACAAGGAGATAGTTGTATAGTAATTCAAGATGTGTGGTGTAGACATGAAATTGAGTTATCAGTAGATAATATTGTTGGATCTTTAGATTGTGTTGTTGCAAGAAGTAATATGTATGGAAGACAACAAAAGATTTGGGGATAAATGTCTTATTAAGATTGCTAATGAATTAGATGAAATTTTATAATTGTTGGATTCCAAATAAGAGTCATGTAACAATTGTCTAAGTGTTCATATTCACAGTTTACTTTAGCCACATTAATAAAAAAATAATATTTTAAATTGAATATTTCAATTTGTTTAAGTTTTAGAACTAATTTAAATTTTCTTAAATATTAAGTTAAAGAATAAAAAAGTAACACTTTTAAATTTATTATCTCATACTTGTAATTATTCTCAGAATATGTTATTCATACGTTACATTATTAATTATCATATTTTATAATCTGATAATTATGAAATATATGTAGAAAAATATTTCTATGGTATTAGTTTTATGGAATATTTTTCTTAATTATCAAAAATATATAATATGGATATTTTTTACTGCAGAATTATGCCTGTCTTAACTAAATTAACATATTGTGATATATATCACTCACGCTTAACATCTTATTGTATATGGTATCAAGAGTAACCATCCAAAACCTAAGCTCTGAACTGTAAGAGACACAGGAAAACTCGTGGGGTGGGTCCGAGAACATCATGCTAGATAAACTCCAACCAATAGAAATAATATCTCAATCCAAAAATAGAGATTTCGTATTCAATGGAACATTTAAAGAAAAAAAATAAAAAATAAAAAATAAAAAGCAAGAAAGGTCCACAAGATCGTTTTTTCACATAATCACACTCAAAGTATCAATTGAATGGAGCATTCAAAGCTATATATTGTAAACCTAGCCAAAACAAGGACACACACGTAAGCAATCAAACCATGCTCTAATACCACTTTAATTGTCACGACCCGAACCGGCCTGAGCCCGTGACAACCGCCACATACCCGGATTAAGAGTACACGCAACGCTCTTAATTCAACTATGTAAGGCTTACCAACATCATCACATCACACAATCTCAAACACTCAAAGTTGCACTGTCTCATGCACAACTTATAATCCTTGTGATCTAATGATGCATGATAATCATGGATAAAATTTTATTTGAATGTAAGATTTCAAATTTGTAATGAAAAAAATAAAAGAGACTAAGAATTAAAATAATAACAAACAAACTCAATTTTTCTGCTTTGCGATGGTCGGGTGAAGGACATTAATTGTACGCAATTTTCTTCTTGTATTTATAACAAGAGATTGTTTCCGTGACTCGAACCTGTGACCTTCCAGTCATAAAGTAGTAACTAGTTAGGTTCTCCTTATCACTTTTGTTCTTGGTTCATGATTTTTTTTCCCGGTTCTTTTCTTTATTGTTATTTTTTAATTTTTAAAATTATTATTTTAATTCTTACACTTGAGAAATGAAATTTGTATTGGCCTTAATAACAAAAGCCAATCACTGATTGCTAAACTATTTATGTTTTAATAAAAATATTTAAATCCTAAACATAGATTTAAATTTTATGTTAATTTATACTTAGATATTCGAAACTATATATTATGAAGTTAATTTAGTAAAATCCCCTCCTTTTTTTTATGAATTACCTAAGAAAAAACTCGTTTCCAGAAAACTAAAGCCCAATTCTTGTGCCCATATGACATTTGAAGACCAATTACAGTGTTGGGCTCGGACTCCCTATAGCTGGGTTGGACTCGTATACCAACTTTTGTGTTCTAAATTTTTACTTCAATTAAATCTGACTGCTGACATTATACAAAATGTTTAAGTGATGATTTTAATTTATAAAAGATAAGATGCGGTTTCTTCTATGATTTAAATTATTTTTAATTTTTAATTTTTTAAATTACTTAAAGAAACTTTTTGAAGTTATTATTTTTTTAAAAACCTACTCATTTTAGAATTTTGTTAAAAAAATAATAACGAAACATATGTGACATAATATCATATGTTAACTAATTAAATACTACTAACACGGTGACCTAATTCAACTATTAAATCTTATTTAAATTAATTAAATACTAATTAATTAATAATAAATTTAATAATTCAAACTAAAATTGTCTCTAACATAACAATTAAAACAATAGTAACAACTAAACTTGTATTTTTGAAAGAGTTTGTGTTTCATCATCATAACAAAAAATTTAAACTCTCCACATTATTTAAAGACTCATAAATTAAGCTTTGATCTACAATATCTGCATCAATATCTTTCTACTATATTAAATAAATTATTAATTATTAATGTTTGAAATTGTTTTCTATTGTAACAAATTATACTTTTAATTTTAAATACGTTTAAAGTAGGATCAACTGACAATTAGTATATATTTTTATTTCATTCATTGCGAAAAATGTATTTTCTTCATAAATCACTTTTGAAACAATAAATTTTCTTCTTCATTCTAAAAATCAATATGGTCAATCAATCAATATCAGTTGAATCATCAGTTATTTTCTAATTAAATGTTTTGTAAAAATAATAGAGAAATTATAAAATTATTAATAAAAGTATAAATATGTTAAAAGTAATATAAACAAAGTCATTGAGTACTTAATGTTCCAAGCGATTTTATTTATCTATATGAATATGTTAAAAAATGCTATAGTTATGCTCATAACATGGTGTAAAAGTCATTTGACTTAGTATTATAATAGTAAAATTTCTCAATAGCACTGCAGTAAATAATCTTCACTACTCATTTATATTTAAATTAATAATTATAACAAATTAAAAATATATATGATCCATTATAATCAATATCTTTCAAATAATGTAAGATGATTATACACAAACATTTTTAATCTTAGATGCACATGAAACAATATTAGAAATATGGTCCATTATAATCAACATCTTTTAAAATGAGATTTAAACATTAAGCAACACGTAAAAATTAATAAATATTTTTACTCTTTAATTAATATAAAATACCCAACCAATGCATAATTAGTTGCATTATTTATAATAAAGTGCATTATTTTTATAATTTCTTCTTCCCTTTAAGAAGATTTATAATTGCTTTACAAACTCTATGTGTACCCATCTTATATATATATCTCAAAACCATGAGCTTTCCTTTCCCAATAATCTTATAAGTAGATCCATAATCTTCGTAATGATCAAGTAAGCTTATCAAAATTTATTATCTAAGATAATAGTATAAACTTATTTTTCTATCAAGCCGGTAAGAGAGTAGGTTTAATGTTTAAAGGTTTAAATGATATTAGACAATCATTAAATGGGTATGTAATAATAAGAAGTAAAAATTATATGATTAATAAAAATTATAACATCTAAACAAAATAATTTATTGAAATAAGAATTAAAACATTAATGCTTGTTAATGTATAATTAATAATTAATAAATATAATAATTCAAACTAAAATTAATTCTGATATAAAAATTAAAATAATAGTAACAACTAAAAA
Source organism: Erythroxylum kunthianum (assembly GCA_024582655.2). Taxonomy (NCBI): domain Eukaryota; kingdom Viridiplantae; phylum Streptophyta; class Magnoliopsida; order Malpighiales; family Erythroxylaceae; genus Erythroxylum; species Erythroxylum kunthianum. The sequence continues at coordinate 5,241,755 of JANIMX020000242.1, read as the reverse complement.
TGTGTTTTTGAAAAAGTTTATATTTCATCATTGTCATTCATTTCAAATTCTCAAATACTATTTAAAGACTCTTAAACTAAACTTTTATCCAAAGTACTTATGACAACATCTTCTTCTGCATTTAAATAAATTATAAATTAGTAATTTATTGTAATTTAGTAACGTACAAAATTATTTTTATTGTAATACATTATACTTTTCGTTTTTATATATGCTAAAAATGTGTCAAGTAACTATCAATATATATTATTAATTCATTAGTTGTGAAAATGCATTTTTTTTATATAAATTACCTTTTTTAATTTACTATAATCAATATCAACCGATGGGTTTTCTACTTCAATCAAAGAATCAATATGGTCAATACAATTAATATCAATTGGATATATTCTCTTTTTTTACTAACTACTTTGAGTACATAATAGAGAAATGATAAACTTATTAATAAAAGTATAGTTAATATAAAAATAAAATTCAACCAATAAAAATTTATTCTTCATCATCATATTATAAGTAACATAAACAGGTCAATGAGTCTTCAATATTTTTCATTTCTTCATATGGATATATTTAAAAAATGCTCTATTTACATTCACAACCTTATGTAAAAGTTATTTGACTATGTAATCTAATAGTAAGTTTTCTCAATGTCATGACACTTTTTAAATAATTTCCACCACTCATCACGAGACAATTTAATCTTATTTGTCGCCTTTGATTGTTTTTTATTAGATAAAATATCTTTACATTGAATAATATTAAAAATATTGCCTATAATATCACCTCATGTATATACATCTCCACTATATAAGCAATAAGAATTGATAAATTAAGCTGCTAAGTGAATCATTTGAGTAAGCTACTTATTTTATAACTAGTCAATAATATTTTTATAAGACTTGTACAATTTCTCATTCCCTTTAAATTGTGCAAGTCAATTCCTAACGCTTACTTGTCAACTCAACATGGATTGTTAGTTATAAATCTTATAATTAAAGGTTGGATGAAGAAGGAAAGTCTTAAGAGGTGTATCATAATTATATGGTGAAATTTTAAAGGGGATACAACTGAACAACTTATGGATAGAGTAATATATAAAGAATAATGAAAAATATAAGGAGATGCTAACCATATATGGGAGAGAGTACCAGCTCTTTTAATGAATGCAACTAAAGAGAACTTGAGTGTTTCTAAAGGGCCTACGGACAATAAGATAAAGTCTTAAAGGCGGAATGAAGATGTACAAGAAGAGTTTAAAATCAAGAAGGTTGCCTATAAAACTCTATTAAATAGCACCACAAAGGTATAAGGGGTAGCCAATAGAGAAAGAGGCAAACTGGAAAAGAAAGAGGCAAAAAAGATAGTCTCAGAAGCTAAAAGTATAGCTTAAGAGAAATTATACCAACAATTTAAAACTAAATATGGAGAAAAAGACATATTTATGTTGGAGAGAGCTAGAGAATGAAAAGCGAGAGACTTAGATCAAGTTTGTTGTATAAAAGATGAAGTAGGGTGAGTGCTCGTGACTGAAAATGACATTAAGAAAAGATGACAGAGATATTTATATAGCCTTTTTAATAAAGGTGTAGAGCACAACATCTCTTTAGGTGATTTTAGCATGTTCGAGAGGTATCGTAACTTTACTTATTGCCGACAAATCACAAAGGAAAAAATTAAAAGACTTTTGAGAGAGATGAAGAGTGGAAAGACAGTATAGCCTAATGAAATACCCAAAAAGATGCGAAAGAG
>JANIMX020000242.1:5174837-5192813 GCA_024582655.2 Erythroxylum kunthianum | reverse complement strand
GGCAGGAACTTCGGAGGTATTAGCCATCTTACCCGGCTTTCCTGACAATATTAGACGGAATGAAGATGGTGACTTTTGGGTAGCGGTCCACTGTCGCCGGACATATTACACTTACATATGTGCACTATACCCCAAGCTGAGGACATTCTTACTCAAACTCCCAATCCCTGCAAAGATTCAGTATCTGCTTCACATTGGTGGCAGGCTTCACGGTGTAGTTGTTAAATACAGTCCAGAGGGTAAGCTCTTGCAAATACTTGAGGACAGTGAGGGAAAAGTTATTAAAGCAGTTAGTGAAGTGGAAGAGAAGGATGGGAAGCTTTGGATGGGGAGTGTGCTGATGCCTTTTGTGGGGGTTTACACTTTGGCTTGAGGACAAAGACAATGACTTCTTGGGATAGACAAAAGTAGCTGGCTCGTCGAGTTCTCCCTAGATTATCTTTTTTCGACTATCTAATCTTCCTCATTTAGAAAAATGAAATTGTAGAGAATTCACCATATAACACTATCTCATTTTGGAGCGTATGTCACTTGCCCTTTATAATGCAATCATGCCTACTTCTGTGAATTTGCTTGCAAGTGCTGTTTTTGTTTTTAGATTGCCATTTAAATCAAGTGAAAAGTGGAAGGAGAAAATATTCGTTTAATTGTGCATGGAAACAGTGTTGAAGTTACTTCACTGAAAGGGAGCAAACAATCATGTCAAACTTCAACACTATCACTAGGATTCTTCTTCACAGTTGAATTGATGTTCAAAGAAAGCAACCGAATTGTGTAAGGACTCTTGAGCAGATGCAGATGCTTCTTACCTCGCGATCCACTTAGAATTCCTCGGGAACTCACCTGAAACAATTGAGTTGGACATTGGGCCTCTCCTCAGGCGGCTTCAAACGAGCGGCTCTCAGAAACCCTCTATATCGACTCAAAACTTGCTTCTGCATTCCAGAGATTCTTGGCCCATCAGACCCCCGTTGCATCTTCTTAATGTACATTGTGCACAACACAATCTCTGGTTCAAGCTCTGAGATTCAAAGAGACAAGTTTACAAGTTCTGAGATTCAAAGAGACAAATTTCAGATCATCCCACATTAATTAAATATAAAATAAACTTTAAAAATCATTAAAGGTTACAGCTTTCAAGAAGCTGATTGATTGGATAAAGAGAAGGAAATTTATGGTTTGCTTGAAGAAAAAGTTCAAAGGATTTTCATTTTTCTGTACGACGAGTTTACACCATTTTCAGGAAACAATGAACGATGTCGTATGGTACGGGCCTCTTTTTCGGTCGGATCGGGTCAGGATGAGCAGTCCTAAGTCCTAACTTATATTATCGTCGGTATGTTGAAGCCTCGGTTGGTAACTTTAAGCTTGTGGTTGCTAAGCGAAAAAGTTTACAGGCTTTCACAAAAAAAAAAAAAAACGTTAGGCTTGTGCTGGACTCTTTTCTCTTTGGTTGGTTTTGGCTCATCAATCTCAGGAGTGTTACAATTTGAGTTGTCTGTCCTTTTACTTGATTCAGATATGGTGAGTTTACGACTCAATTTTGTGTTCGTTTCTGATTCTCTCCACGCTGCTTTTTGTTTGGTTTCTGGGAAAATTTGAGAACAAAAAATCTTTAAATTTTGATTTGTTTTTTCATTTCACGGGGAAAAGACTATAATGTAAAACAAAAGGCAATACATTTTTGCGATCCGGATTACGATTATAATGTACGAGAAACGAGGGTTAGGGTCTAGGGTTTAGCAGGGTTTTGTTGGTTTTCTTTTTCTGATCATTTTGAACCTTATCGTGTTTTTGCACAATCAAAGTTCTGTTTTTATGGCATCACAGCAACGGGATATTAGGAAATGGTTGATGAAGCCACATGACAAAGACAAAGGCAATGGGAATGCCGTTAAGCCTGCTCAATCTTCCCCAAACAAAACAGAGCAGAAACCTGAGTCTAAGCCTGAAATGACCGTAAGTGAATTGCTCCCTCTTTATGCATACATGCCATTAAAATTTTGAAATTTTGACGTGCAAGTCGGCATTTTTGCTTCTGGTATATAATTTTGGATAGTTGGTTTAACCTTATGGTTTGTTGCATTGTTGCTAATATTTGTAGACAACGCTTTGGATGCATGTACCATTTCAATTACCATGTTTAAGTAGTATACAGCTCATTTATGTTGTTTGATATGGGTTCAGACGCAAAGAGGTCAAGAGAGTTCAGGTAGAAGGAAAACAAGCAAGTATTTTGCAGCAGACAAACAAGAGACAAAAGACGAAAAAGAAGCGGAGGAACTTCCGTTGAAGAGGAAAACTCACAGTGGTGGTGAAAAATCTGTGAAACTTCCTCAAAAAAAGGTTCATAAAGTTGATGAAAGTGAAGATGATGATGACTTTGTAATGCCTAATAAGAAAAGTAATTCTGTTGACATCACCCCTAGTAAAAAGCTGAAGAGTAGTACAGGTAGGGGAGTTGCTCGGAAATCTGTAAATGATGATGAAGGTGAAAGTGATGATGATGATGTTAAAGATGCTGATTCTCTTAAGTCTGGTGGAAGGAGTCATGGTGGTAGGGGCCGTGGTGGTAGGGGTGCTTCAACAGCTCCTTCTGGGGGAAGGGGCAGAGGTGGAGGAAGGGGATTCATGAATTTTGATAGGAAAGATCCTCCCCATAAAGGGGAAAAGGTAAAATATACTGTCGAAGGAATGAGCTAGAGTAGTTGCAATATTAGTTTAACATGGGTTCTGTTTTGTACTCAGGAAGTCCCTGAAGGTGCTCCAGATTGTTTAGCCGGATTAACTTTTGTTATTAGTGGAACACTTGATAGGTACTTTATTACTCATTCTTAAGGTTGTTCATAAGTTCAATCTACTTTGCTTATTTACATGTTTTAGGTATACATGTGTGTTCCTGATTTTTTAAATAGCATTTTCCACATCAACTTACTTGGAAATTGTCTAGCTGTGGTAGCTTGCCTACTCTCTGACTATTTGTACTGGTGATTTTAGCATGTCATGCTAATTTTTGTATTCTCACCATATTTACAGTTTAGAAAGAGAAGAAGCAGAAGATTTGATTAAAAGGCATGGTGGTCGTGTCACTGGATCCGTCAGCAAAAAAACAGTTACCTCACACACAATGCTTGCATAGTTTGGTTCAATAACATCGTTGGCATATTATTGACATTGTCTCTTTTCAGAATTATCTTTTATGTGATGAGGATATTGAGGGACGGAAATCTTCGAAAGCAAAAGAGCTTGGGTAAGTTCTGATACAAACATTGTCATAGATGCTTCTTCTTGAATTATGTTCTTTTGTTTTTATTTCTTTCTGCAGCACACCCTTCCTTTCTGAGGATGGACTGTTTGATTTGATCCGAGCATCAAAAGGCACAAAAGGCTCTTCACAGAATGAGTCAAAGGAGTATGTGGAGAAAGTTGTATCAGTTACAAAGAAAGGTCCCAAGAAAGCAGAACTGAAGGGTATGCAACAGAAACGAATTGACTTTGTCCCCAGATGCTACTTAAGTAGTATGCCAGATAGTTTAGGAATGATTTGAATTCCGGACTGGGGAAATCCCCAGTATATATTGCTTCTCTGGTAAATTACTTAGTTGGATCATCTGTTTATTTGAACTTGGCTAACCTGAGATGTGTTTTTGAATAGGTAACTCTTTGCCTAGGGATGTAGCCCTTAAAAGTTCTACTGAACCTGTGGAGCCAACAAAGGTGAAAGAGCAAGCTGTTGGAAAATCCCTCCTGTCATGGACAGAGAAGTACAGACCAAAGGCTCCAATTGATATAATAGGGAATCAGTCAGTGGTACATAGTTTATCTGTTAGCTTTTGTGAATTGTTCTTTCTGTTATAGTTTATCTGTTAGCTTTTGTGAATTGTTCTTTCTGTTAAAAACCTAACATTTTATTTGATGTAAATCTACTAAAATTACTTCATATCTGTTTGTAGGTTAACCAGCTTCATAACTGGTTGAAAACTTGGCATCAGCAATTTCTGGAAGGTGGAAATAAGGGGAAAGGTAAAAAACAAAATGATCCTAGTGCTAAGAAAGCTGTGCTTTTGAGTGGAACACCTGGTATAGGAAAAACAACATCGGCAAAGTTGGTTGCCCAAATGCTTGGTTTTCAAGCCATTGAGGTATCATATTTCATATGAATTTTTCAGATTTAGAGTGTTTGGAGTGGACTGTCATTGTGAGATCTTACTGATAGTTATAGCTTTTCTCATTTTGTTGGTCTCTTTGTTTTCTATATACTATTTAGGTAAATGCCAGTGACAGTCGTGGGAAGGCAGATACTAAGATTTATAGAGGAATTGGTGGAAGCAATGCAAATTGTATAAAGGAACTTGTCAGCAACGAAGCTCTGGGTGTTGACATGGATAGGTTGATGTCACCTTCCTATGTTGTATTAAAACATAACATGTAATTTACTTTTCGCGCTGATATCCATCTTAATGAGATTCTAGGTCAAAGCATCCAAAAACAGTCTTGATCATGGATGAGGTAGATGGGATGTCTGCTGGTGATAGAGGTGGAGTTGCTGATCTTATTGCCAGCATAAAGATCTCCAAAGTTCCAATTATCTGCATCTGTAATGATCGCTATAGTCAGAAACTAAAAAGTCTAGTGAACTACTGCTTGCTTCTCAACTTTCGGAAACCTACAAAACAACAGGTTTATGGATTTGCTCTCCTTTTCCTTCTTCTCTCTTGACCCCTATTATCCCTTTTTCCACATCTGTTGGTTATTATCTTCAATCTTAATGGTTGTAAGCTTCCAGGCTTCAGGTTAATATTCCAGTATAGATATGCCATAGTTACACAGTTACAAAATCTTTGATGATGGGCGGCTTTTGTGTAGAACTGCTTTACACATGCATTTAATTGTATTTATAATACAGAAGTAGCTTTCTAACTTCGAACTTTAGCATGAGCTTGTCTTATGACACAAGTGGCTACCAAGAATATGATAGAATATATCAGAATAAAGTCACGGACACTAGCAGCATTTGAGAGGCTGCCTTCTCTCCCAATATTCCCAATCACAAAATTGTTCCCGAATGTCCTTTTCTTAGCCCCCTTTCCCACTACTTATCATCATTTTACGTAACTAACTTGCCAACTCAGCAAATGACAACAAAACAGTAAAATAACCATGTATAAACAGTAGCATTCCTTTCTAGCAGTTCAGGATCCTGCTCAGCCCCTCATTTCCGAGCCAGCCCTTTGGAAGCCCCTCTTCTTCCTCCTTGTATATTGAAACTTGATTATAGGCTACAGGAGATTAGTAATGATGAATTAAGAGCTTGATAAATGTAAATAATGCTAAAACATAACCTCTATAAGCCCTTTAAGGACCTCTAAATTGTTTGTTAGTCAATACCTACGAGTTGTCAGTAGAGACATATTTGACTCTTAAATCTTGTTGTTTTAAGCGTAGTCCATTTTTTTGTGTTGCAAATGTTGATAACTGTTTATGTAAATGAAGTTCTCATTTATTTATTACTGCTAATTTCACCTTATGAGATTTATGCAGCAGAATATTGTATAAATTAACTATGAATTTGGCGTGTTGTAGATGGCAAAGAGGTTAATGCAAGTTGCTAATGCAGAAGGCCTTCAAGCTAACGAGGTAAATGCTTGTTTAAGCTTTTCATGTTTTGTGGTTTTCTTTTAAACTTGGAGCTTGCTGTTTTTTAACTGTGAATGTCCCCTGGAGATTCAAGCTGTTATAATCACATTATGGTATTTAAAGTCACAATAATTGGGATACATAAGATAAGAATTTGATTTCTAATGCTACTCTTTGTAAAATGGAATAAGAAATTTCATGCATCAAAGTACTAAATGGCCTTGCAGTAACAATTTAGTGCTGACTCCTGCCTCAGATTATAAGATCTTGAGAATGTGAAACAAAACAAATGAAAGATTTTTTCTCTGTTTCTCGCTTCTAATTTTAAGGGCATGTGCTGGTGATTAGGAGTCTATTCCATTTATTGTGGAAGGACGGATCCCATGTTGCAGGTTCGTGATTTACTTGCTTCTTGGTAAAAGGTAACTGATAAAATCAATCTGTGATTATTTGCCAGATAGCTCTTGAGGAACTTGCAGAAAGGGTAAATGGGGATATGCGCATGGCAATTAATCAATTGCAATACATGAGTCTCTCCTTGTCTGTCATCAAGTATGATGATGTTAGACAGCGCCTTCTTAGCAGTGCAAAGGATGAAGATATTTCTCCATTTACAGCCGTTGACAAGTATGACTGGATGATCCATTTTCCTTCTAGAATGCTGTCTCCTGATCCTGTGTCTTTCTCTAGGCCTTTGTACCAGTTGTATTCTGCAATATGAGGAATGCATACATTAAGTTCCTTGAAATAATATTCATGGTCTCCACTATTTGATTTATGCCTGGATTTGAAAAAAACAAGAAATTTTGCTATCAAAACTATGAATCTCATCTATATACACATGTATATAACTGGTCCTGCTCAGGAGACCAGACTATTCTTTATCCTAATGCATTTGATGGCAGTAAATGTAAATAAGCAATTGTAGAAGGCATATGATGCCACACAACAAAGGGCTTGAAAAGCCAGGAATGGAGCATAAGTGGGATCAGTAAATCACTATAGCTTCTACAACTTCATCAAAGATTTTGATTGTGGTCTTTTTCACTTAAACTAATCTTTTTAGAAGGATGAATTCCCTTAATTAGGATTAGTCATATTCGAAACCAACCTATTGTCTATACTTTCATTGCATAGAAATTTATAAAGAATCTACCTTTTGATTTGAATGTAGATAGACAACCTTAAAATAATATGATAATACCATTTGCACTTCAATCCCTTGCCCTTGATAACCAAATGAATTTTTGTGTTTTCAATTTCAGATATATGCTTGTTGGAATGTCTAATGTCATATTTTGCTATGTAGGCTGTTTAGCTTTGGCGGAGGGAAATTGAGAATGGATGAGCGGATTGACCTCAGCATGAGTGATATTGACTTAGTTCCTCTTATTGTTCAGGTCCTTCTTGTTTTTGTGCTATATTTGTTGGCAAGCTTTTATCATAAAACTGTGAATCCTATAAACTTTTATTTATTTTTGTTTCAGCTGTCAGATAAGCTGTACTGACAATTTCAAACTTTTGACAGGAAAATTATATCAACTATAGACCAAGTTCAGTTGGTAAAGATGACGATGGGATGAAACGCATGAGATTGGTTGCTCGTGCTGCTGAGTCTATCACTGATGGAGATATAATAAATGTGGAGATTCGAAGAAATCGGCAATGGCAACTATCACAGACTAGTTCACTTTCATCATGTATTATCCCGTATGTCTAACAACATTTACTAGATATGTGGTTTTTGCTAGGGAAGGCAAGCCGAGCAGGGCACCAAAACGACATCGTTTTGGTTGCGGCCCAGTCCATTGCCAACCCTAGTTTTCACTATACCTTGGAAGTAGTTCTGTCTAATTTGCTGTTTTAATCAGTGCTGCATTGATGCATGGACAAAGGGAGACACTTGAACCGGTAAGGAATGCCTGTCTTGCATCTTGAACAAATTGTTTCTTTGCTTTTCTGTTATGTAATGGAGGATTGGTCATACTTTATCTGATGTACATTTATGTGGAGAAAAGTTGAACACTTGATCTAGCTTCATGCAGTAGCTGATACTAAAACTCTAAAGATGACTTCTAGCTATGATCACATTTGCTGAAGGTTGTCAATGATCTCTGCAACACAAAAGAATAGAAGAGAAGCAAGCACCTTGAGTGGTTTGAAACAGGATTAAAAACTGATTTCACTCTAATTCAAGTTAAGAGCATGCAATGTGCCTTTCCATACTAATTAAAAGACCAGCTCAACTACCTTATTCTTCTTTTATTTATCTTTGGGAGCAGGATGCAAAAAAATAGCTTCAAATTTTCTTTTATTAGATATTGCATTAATTTACATCATTATGCAACGTCTCTTATCTTTGGGAGCAGGAAAAATATCTTCAAATTTTCTTTTATTAGATATTGCATTAAGTTAAATCATTATGCAATGAATACTCTTCATTGCATGTGTAGCCACTGTAGGTGGATAATAACCAACGTAGCTGGTCTCACTGAGTATTCTTCAATAGCATTTGGTGTTGTGTCATGGTATAGAAGCTGGTGAATATTTTTCCCCCCATGTCAGTTGATAGGAACCCATCAGTGTTGGATTTTGGGGCGAAAAACCAACCTAAACAGTGGCTGGTTTACTCTAGGAGAAAGAAGTAGTTTTTAGTAGCAGTTATGTCAATAGATAGTTATGTGGTGGTTATTTCTATTATGTTTAGGAGGTATTGTTTCAAGTGTATGTTATGTTTTTAGGAGATTTGTAGATCTGAGAAACTCTTTCTCAGAGAAGAAGCTTCGGCTTGGCTGGTTGAGATTATTTCCAACCAGATTGTGTGTTTTGTGGTTCTGTTGGATTGTATTTGGGTGTGTTATTGCAATATATTGCAGTATTTTCTCATATCCTGGTTTGGACTCTATCATCAGTACTCCTGGACATACATGAAAAATAAAGAAAAGACAAGAGAGTATGGAATATATTGAGGTTTCTTAGAGTTCTTCTTCAAGTTTGAGTTCTTACTGAACATTTATTGAATCAATTGTGTACTCTATGTTTGGTTGGTTTTTTCTGCCTTTGAGTTTCTGTTGATGTTGGCGGTGCATTGATCTTTCCTTTGACTAACTATTGACCCTCACATTGACTTGATTAAAATGGAATGATAATGCTGCTGGTCATCTGTATTGTTTGCATGCTTTTAATGGGCAATCTGTGTAATTTTTCTGTTGTTTCTTTGCTCTACTTATATTGCCTAATGCTCGTGCTAACCTATTTGAATGGTTCTATTTATATGTTCTGGTATCTTGTCATTCCAATGTTCGATGCTTGGAGTTGATATATACTGGCACGACACTTTTATTTTTTTCTTATTACTGTGCCCTGTCATTATGAAATTGAATTTATACTTGCAGGGAGAACGCAATTTTAACAGATTTGGCGGGTGGCTAGGAAAGAACTCTACAACAGGAAAAAATTTGAGGCTTTTGGAGGATTTACATGTTCATTTCCTTGCTTCCCGTGAATCTAATTTGGGAAGGTAACTCTGCTTTTGGATCTGAACTTGTAGTTATTCTATCCTTACGTTTAGATATTAACATCTTTAGCATTTGCTTTAGGGCTTTCTCAGCTTGCTTCGCTAGATCTCAACAATTTAAGTAGAAAACTGCCAATTGTTTTCTGACCTCATCCCTTCTCTTCTGTTTACTTCTTCTTCTTTTATTTTTTGTTTCTTTTGCTCTGCTTAGTCAAAAATTTGTTATGATTGATGAAAAGGTGATCAAGCATCTATCTCCTTGCATAACGTTTCACTTTTAATAGTATGCAAGAAATCTAGGATAAAAAGCATTGTGATGCCAGGAGATTATTGCGATTTCTATTGTCATTGTTATGTTCACTAGGCAATGGCCAAGGCGATGCTGCAATGGGTTTGTGTCCAAATTCAATTCTTTTGTTTAGCTGTTTGGTCCCAAGCTTTTTTTCTCCAAACCTGTTTTAGTCTCATTAATGTGAGTTGACATCAACAACGGAGTTGACTTCCATTAAACACAGATTTAGTCTTTGATTAGGCATTATGGAATAACTCATGTGGACCAATTAGTTAGTCTTAACCCTTAATATAAATAACTTGTCAAATTCTATAAATATATGTATAGTTGGGAGATAAAATGAACACTATACCATTTGTACTGATTGTGTTCTCTAAAGAAAGATGAAAATAGTGAAAGTGATTGATGCAACATTAATTTTAACTATGATTTACATTGCATTTTATCAGCTTTTGTACTTGTTGTATTTTATGCTAAAGTAGATTGGATTATGAAGGACAATGAAAGAAATAAGCTGTAGAGTGAGAATAACTGATTCACAATACTGGCCCTTCCTCTCATGGTGCTACAGTGCTTCTTATCCTTAAGTTAGATCAACCTTTAGAAACTATAATTTAATTAGTTTTCCATATTTCCATTCTTTAAAAGGCAAGTTGTTTAATAGCATTCTCTTGTGTTATTGTTACAGGGAGACTCTCCGACTTGAATATTTTACAGTTATTCTGAAACATTTGACTGATCCTCTCCGACTACTGCCTAAGGTTTGAAATTGATTTCTTGACATACGGTGGTATATGTAAACAGATTAGAATCTTAAGAGCCCTGACTGTGCTGGAATCTCCATGTTTCTTGTTTGTATTTATCTTCTGTTCTTCAGGCTTGTATATGAGGTGAATGTAAAGAAATCTTAATAAAACAAATGCAACTATCCTGGACTGGGACGTGCATGAAATTTTAGTTAAAAGATATGATAGATTATTTCATGTTACTGTTCATCACTGGCTTACTATCGATATTAACTAAGGGCAAGATCTTTGGTGACGTGTTTAGGTGACTACGTCTTTTTTCTTTTAATCTTTACGTGAAGTGCCTGAATGTTCTTTTGTTTTGGTATAATGATCAGGATGAAGCTGTTGAGAAGGTGGTGCAATTCATGACTTATTACTCAATAACTCAGGCGGATTATGATACTGTTGTGGAGTTATCAAAATTTCAGGTAGCATCCATGTACTTTAGGAACCAATATTGTTGTTTCCTTAATTGTCAAAAATCTCGGATTTTATGGTTTCTTTATGTACAGGGGCGTCCAAATCCTTTGGATGGCATAGCATCAACTGTGAAAGCTGCTTTGACCAGGGCATATAAAGAAGAGAACAAATCAAGAATGGTGCGGTCGGCAGATTTAGTACCACTTCCTGGAATAATGATAACGTCCAAGAAGCGAATTGTAGCCAATGTGGAACCTTCTGATGATGCTTTAGGAGAAGAATATGGCGACTTATTGGCAGAAAATGAAGAAGAAAGCTTTTCTGACAAAGATGAATTGGGTAAAATGCCTTCCCTTTTATGGACAAGTGTTTTGATAATCTCAAGATGGTTGTTGTTTGATCATCTTGTTATGACTGCGATTAGTGGCATTTAATGATTGGTTGCTGTTCAATTTTTTTTGTAGTTTGCCTCCTGACAGTCAAAAAGTAGAATTATAAAGTAAACAAAATGCACATGACGCACTATGTTATTAACTATTGAAGTGCATTGTTTTAGCAATCATATATCTACTTTGCATCAACTCTGTCATTTCGTCATTGGCTTGCTAGGTATCTGTTTTAAGTAGGTTGATTCCAAGGGTCAATGATAATCAAGAGTAAGAGGATTTGATATTCTAGGCTCCCAATGAGAAGAATTTCTATGTTAATGTCGTATTCTTCACTCGTTGAATATATGATATCTCTGTTTTTAGCGTTAGGATACACCCAGGATGTTAGATGTTTAGCTTGTTCTACGCACTATCTGATTCATTTGCCAACAAACAGTGTCCCATGAAGAAAGCTGTTTGGTTGAGTGGTTTCCCACCAAACAGGATTTAGCGAGGAGATAATCTAAACCAAAATAGATACCAGAAAATCTTGCTTATGCTACTTTTTGGAAGGGAATATCTATGTTAGAGATGATATATGGATCAAGTCTTAGGCCTTATCCAATAGTTCAATCTTTTGGGTTGAGTGGGATTTTTCAAGTTACAAGAACAGTTATGTTATGCTGAACAAAAACCAGTTTCATACATTGAATGAATGGGCTATGCTTTTTTAACTTTTAGCCAAGTAATGATATAGTTCTACATTTTACCAATCAGTTTATGTTTTTATAAATGGTTTCTTGACAAAAATACGGGAAATATTTCTCTGTCTGTCAGAAGGCAATGCTGACAAGAAGAAGCTGCAAGATGAACTTCAAAGCCTAAAGTCCAAAGGTTAGTCATTATCCTTTAGTTCTACTAAAATGGCTAGAGGTTAAATTTTCATCTCAATTAACTCTTATTTTTGGAAGATCTTTATTAGTTTGATATAGAACACCTGTTCATTGAGTTTTGAGTAGAAACAAAGTCAAATACCTATATGGAATTTATTTTAGGAATTGATGTGGAGATGGAAATAAAGGACATAACACATTCAAGTGCTAAAAAGACCCCGGCAGGCAGAGGTAAAGGTGGATCGACATCTGGTGAAAGGAAACCAGGTGGTAGAGGGAGAGGTGGTTCTGGATCTACACAGAAGGCTGGAGCCAAGAGGAAGAGATGAGTAGCATTGGAAGGAGTTGTATCTGTTCATGTCTATGACATATGTACGTAGGTTTCCCCCCAAACCATTTTCATTTCCTGTTTCTAAGATGAGGCTGGTAGGCAATTTTTGCACTATAATGTGCCTGAGCTCCATCTTTCTTGGTTTTAAAATGGGTAGATCTCTTATGGACCTAAGTATACTCAGTTATGGCTTTGCTAAAAAGAGTATTCGGTCATAAAATATGCTCAACTCTTTCTTCGAATGCAAGGTATATCCAGTTTAGCTTGCAAATAAGTAGCAATTTCACTCTGAATCTCTGCAGAAGTTCTAATCGTGCAAGTGACTTGAATAAACAGGAGATTGATAAGTTTACTCGTTTTGTGAATTAAGATTGATATAAGATATCTCACACAACAGCATATATCTGGAATTTCACATGTTTTTGTGAATTAAACTCCATTTAATTACTCAAAACTGTTTCTATTATTCTGTGGATTCTTATCTTACCGAACTTTGCTCATTGCTGGGAGAGCAAATGTATCTATCAAGAAGCCTAATATTAACGAGCTTTATGGACGAACAGTCTCTATAACCGAGCCACTACAGAGATTTTTTTTTTTTTTTTTGCAAACTGAGTAACAGCCTTGACAGTAATCTTGAGAAGATCTGCCAGCCTTGAACTTGCATGTTGCTTTACTTAAGCTTAAGCTGAGCTGTCCTTTTAAAGTTGATTAATCGCATTAATTAAATCTAAAAAGAGTACCAATTCAGATTATCAATCGCTTTCCTGCAACTGTAAAAAGGGTAGCAATTCAAACAGGGAAGAACCAGCTAGCAAACTTGTTAATGTCAAAATTTGGAGCCTGGTTGGTTGTAAGAATAGTTAATTTAGAAGGTCTATCCATCAACAATAAGTGCTTCATCTATGTATGAAATGCTATCGAAGGGAGTTAAATAGGAAACTACCACAGGTGATATCCATCCAGAGCATGCAATTTTCCGATGAGCCCATCACTATGAATTGATGAAAGTTATAGAAAAGAGACATCCTTGATTCCAAGTTACGCAGTTCAGAAAAAACTTCAAAACCAAATTATAATGAAACCCTGAGGACGATGCTCATGTTAAATATTCATTCCCGTTATGTACAAGTTTGAAAGGCAAGT
This sequence comes from Erythroxylum kunthianum, assembly GCA_024582655.2. Lineage (NCBI taxonomy): Eukaryota > Viridiplantae > Streptophyta > Magnoliopsida > Malpighiales > Erythroxylaceae > Erythroxylum > Erythroxylum kunthianum. The sequence continues at coordinate 5,179,421 of JANIMX020000242.1, read as the reverse complement.
GGCACTTTCTTTTTCTTAGAACCATTTATGCCCTATCAACTACAGTTGTGCTGAATTCTATTAGATTGTAGTCTTAATTGTTATTCTCTTACATTTCATATAAGATCTATTGATGCTTAATTTACGGCAGGCGGCATCATAAATTTGCAATATTACAGAAGAAGAAACCAAGAATTTATTAAAGGGTTGAAATCTTTAAATCCTTAATGCCTTGAGTATGCAGTACACCCCCCCAATCCTACTGATCATAAGTGCATCTTTACAAGTGACTTATAAACCTCACTGGCATGTAGGTCCAACATTTAATATTGGCTTTATCTTCTTTCTGACGATTAGCATGAATATTCAATTGCACCTTTTCGTGTAGAACTATCCACTATCTTGAAGCATGACAAAGCATCTCATTCATACCGTCTCATACCTGCGACGAAGTTAACATTCCATTACTATTCTATCTTCCCTGGTGTCCACCATTTATTATCATTAAACGAAGACAACTAGATAATAAATAAACAAAACCAGGAAAAACACTGAATAAAACCTGAAACATAGGCTATAACTCCAAAAGAATTAGAATCACTGAGTGCAAAATGCCTGATCGATGCATTATTCGTAGTTACTCAAAATTTTGAAATATTTGTCCAACTGGTAAAATTTCCAGATGTTGCTTCAGTTGCAATACATTTCACCTAAAAGCATACTAAAAATTTGGAAGAAACGGGCACAAAACACTCAATTGTTAGTAATAACATTCAGACATGTTCATTAAAATCAAGCAGGAACACTTTTCAACAATTTTTTGGATAAAAACTATTCCTCTAGTAGCTATCGATATGACATTGTTCAAGGACTAGGCCATCTAAGTTCATGAATCATGGATTCCATGCAATAATCCTGACAGCCGATTACACATTCTGCTTTTTCTATTCCTGATTTATAAAGCAAACTATGGCTTAAGAAAGGAAGAATTATCAGGGAACAGAAACTCTTGATCACCAAGATTCATGTTTTCAAACAAAATAGGTATATGTACATATATGCAGTCCCAATGTGGGCATGCTTGTCTCTGGATTTAACTCAACCAATTAGCCCTTGACTAAACAACATCACTAAGATCAACTTCGTAATGCTATCAGCAGAAAGTTACCTTCTCAGATTAGATATTGAGTACAACATTGCTGAAATTATCCTTAATTTGAACCAGAACTTGCACCAGAGTGAGCTTGTGTATTGACCGCGGTATCGGTCGTACCATCGCCATCACCAGCTTCTGAAATTTGCCGGTTAGTTGATTCTGCAACTGAAGTATTATCCACCATGTTTGGTACCAAAACACTGATGGTTCTATCGTTATCTCTGGTTTCCAGTTGCTCCATCATGCGTGACACTGTTGCAATTCCAGCATTTACATCTCTCCTTACTTCAGAACCAAGATCTGCCGTGGTAGTATTTCGAGAGAAGAATTTCTCCCTCCATCCCCTTGTACTCTTCGAAATTGACTCCTTGTATCTAGAAAAAAGTTCTCATATTGTGAACAAAAGACATCTTTGAATTCACCAAAAGCAGTTCACATTAAAAATGTTTAACCTTATGTTACCTTGTTGAAACAGCATTGAACTTGGATTTGAGAGACTCTGAAAATGATTGGAAATCTGATGGTCCTGCTCTCTCTTGACAATTTGGGGGTGAGTGATTAGGAGATGCCCTGCAACAACAAAACATGAAAATGACAATTAGCAAAGGAAAATGAACTTTTCCATAAAAGGTATCCGTATGCGTAAATATCACAAGTATCCATGATGTGACTAATATGAAAAGCACAGAAATAGATATAAGTTTGGAAATGTTGAAACCTATTGCTCAATGAATTCCCATGATTGGCAGCAACACCACCAGATCCAGAAACTGAAGCAAATGCAGAATCAGAGGTTGCATCACTTGATTGTGGTGTAATGAGTTGTGAAGATTCTTCGCCGTCATTTGTTTGAGGAGATGGGTTAACTATTGTGATTGGAGAGGCAGGTTCACCATCTTCTCCCTGAGTCACTGGACCAGGAGGAGGCACATTATGATGACTTGAGAATAATAAGAACTGTGAACGACCCTGAGCTGATGATCTAATCCTCTGGCCTCCCCTTCTTGCAATCTGGCGTCGTCCCATTGCAGCAGCAGCAGCCAGGTGTTGGATTATACGCTCTTCAAGTTCAGCATCATTAACACCCACTGGCAACTGGGTTCAAAGCAAACAAGGAATTTACCAAAGTTAAGCTTCAAACTGATCTGTTAAATAATAGAAAGAGAGAATATTAATAAGAAAATAAAAATAGCTTCATATCAGCTAAGAAAGAATACAAACATGCTGTAATTCAAAATCCCCAAGGGTTGGATGATGAAATATGGTTGCGTTCCTAGAAGGATTAAACCTCAAACTTCTCTCCTGTTCAACAGCTTCAAGCAATTCCTGGCTGTCGAATATAGAAATAGACAAGTCATTTGCATGTAGAAGTAAAAACACAAGAATCTAGTTAGGAACATATTTTTACCTTGTTGGATCCTTCAAGCTGATAGGTTGCCAGCACATGGGACACTGGGAACTTCTCTGGCACCTACAACATTGGAAAGAAATGAGAATGTAGATCCTATTGTTCTCTCCCACCACTAGAAAAATAAATCAAGTCAAACGTGAATATCCCATCTCTTGGATACTCTATTACCATAGATGACAACATTTAAACATAAGACGTTGACTTCTTCATCACACATTCTAAAATTACTTAGTTTGAATCATTTAAAAACTTGCTCCTTCTGTAAAAGTGCGGGAAGACATAGATGCTAACTCTCCCAAGCACTATCGTAGCAATCATGGAAGTATGTTTGCTAACAGTTATGTATTGTTGATAGTACTATCTGTCTCTACTATAAATGAATACTGGAATACTTATGAGGTGAACATGGAAGGTGGAGCCTTACAGAAAATATTATGCATAATCAAACTGGCCATTCAACCACATGATTTATGAACTTACAATTTTGATTTCCAATAACTATTCAAACCAGTCTCTAGAATACCAACTGTAAATTTGATTACTAAACTAATGTTGGAAGATATCAAGATTGATGATAATCGAAAATACCATTCAAGAATGCACTGAAGGTGGAACTCGTGCTTGCAATTAGTCAACTGCAAAATAAAGATTAAGATAATTATGGAAAAAGAAAATAGGAAAACTTGGTAACAGGTAATTATTCCAATAAATGATTAAAACCCATCATACGCACAGTTGAAGGATCACTGTCGCAAAAGACTTCAAGGCATATGCTGCAAGCATCGTCACAAGCCTCCTGGATTCCCCCTTCCACAAATGCTGCAGCTGATGTCAAATGTGCCTCAGATTTGGGGGTATCTTCCAATCCCTAAAGAACAATTTTCAAGTTCTTCAAGGAAGCATTTAAAAAAACACCACAGAGGTGAAAACACAAACCCAGCAAAAAAAATTAAACGGGAAAGTAAGTAGTTGCGTTTCTTGTTTGAGTAAGCCAAGAAGGCACAAACTTAGCAACTAAATCACATGAAATAACAAGTCCATATTTAAAGAAATAAAATTTTCCAAATTGCGACCTTTGTTAATGACTACTACTGACGAAAATATAACAATATCCGTTAATGAAATTATTGGCGTACAGTACACCCACAAATAGATAGAATGAATCGATCAAAAAGAATCTATTTTTACCTAATGTTTAGCATTAAATATACCACAAAAGGAACTAAAAGTTCAAGAAATGTTGAGTATAGTATTTTGGCCAGTTGGGTAAAAACTGAGAAAGCTCCCAAAACCTTAACGAGAGAACTGTGTCACATAGTCATCGGTTTTCTCAGTCATGAAACCAAAAACTAAAAAGAACAAGAAAAACATGTACCTCCATGAAATTCCCCGATGATCGAGCAGAGGAATTACAAGAAAGAAAACATCACAGAAATTGAAATCGAGAAATTGAGGCGACAAAAATATTGGATTGAAATTTATGTGACGAGAGAGAGAGAGAGAGAGAGAGAGAGAGTATGCCGTTTGGTATTTGGTAAAAGTGCGGGACCCACATGTAGCTCTGCTCTGCTCGTCTTCCTTTGCCACGTCATTCGGTTTTTTTGTTGACTTATCATTATCAAGTCAAAACGAAACTATTGAACTAAATTCCTCCGGTTCAACAATATCATCAAAACGGTACTTATTATCGCTAAATTTTTAGGTCTCGTTTGGATTGAGCGATTCTAAAATTTATAAATTTTGTTAAATTTATAAATTTTAAATTAATGAATTGTAAAATTTATAAATTTTGTTAATTTTACTGTTTGGATTTAAATATAAATCAATAGATTTATGACCTATTTTTCTTTGCACTCATGTTTAGTTCAATAGCTACAATTCATGAATTTAATAAGTAATTCTCAATTTTATCCTTCTTATTAATCAATTACAAGTTGTTATAAATAATCATTTTATAATATCTATACATATATATAATATGTTATATTATTTATAAATATTATTTTATATATTTATAAATAATATAAAATAAATAATA
>JANIMX020000242.1:5061917-5072384 GCA_024582655.2 Erythroxylum kunthianum | reverse complement strand
TCCTTTTTCCATCATGCACTCAATCTATTTTTCTTCTTCTTTGATCATAACCATACCTCATTATTTCTCTCTATCCCCACCATACAAGTAGTTCACGTTTTTTTTGTCATTAACTAGCAAGCTCATGAAATTTTCCATAACACCCAAACAATCATATAAGAAGGGAGAGAAAATAGCTAAATTTACCTCCAAACCTTTTTCACCTTAGGTTGTTAGATGCTAGAGACTTTGATGTAGAAGTTGTCCCCTTTCTATGGTCTAAAGAAAATAAGCTACTATGGTGGAGAGGAGAGCATAACGTGAGAGTGGGAGAGAAGATGACACATTTTCCTTTCTTATGTTGAAATCGTAAATGCCAAAAGAGAGAAGGGAAAATGCTTAAGATTTGGAGACAACAACGATTACAAGCTTATTTCTTCATCTTCTTATTTTGTCATTTTGTTTCATTTGTTTTATCTCCATAAATGATCATTCAATACTTATAAATGTTTACCTTTTTGCTTGTTTTAGTGGACATACACGATACTTATCTCCTCATCTTTGTCTTCTTTAAAAATTACCACATTTAATGCTCATTAAATGCCTTCTCACCAACTCCTTACAAGATCATTAATTGCTCAATTAATTCTCTTTCACCTAATTCCACTAAAAAAACCTTACTCTCTTCTCTTCCTCTCACCTATACGTGTATTATACCTCAAGATACAATTAATTTATGCTTCTTTTCTTTACATCAATTAAAATATGATAATTTACTAGAGTATGGGATAGTCTAGCGACACTATGGTAAGTCTTATCGAGTTCCGGGTATAAAATTTTTCCAAAAATATATCTCGTCAATTTTGACATTGCAAATTCACCGGAACATATTATAAACTCACCTGCATCCATTTAATTTATTTTCTCTCCAAATTATAAATTCTATCAAATCCTCATTTTTGCTTATTTTTCCGATTGAAAATTTAGTGTCACTAGAATTTACTCAGATATACTATTCATTTGAATCACCAACTTATTTTCATGTATCTGGAATCTATAATATAATTATTCACGCTTTGGGTATTAGGAGGTTCGGGGTTTTACAATATTTTATTTTCAAATAAAAATAAAACGTGTTAGTTACATCATTAATAATATTTAAATACTGAATAAAAGTTAGAGATAAATTAATTATATAAATTAATTGAGTAATTAATTTTATTTTATTTTATTATATAATTTATCAATTAATATTAATAATAAATTATCATATTTTAGTTAAAATAATGGAAAATTTTATTTTTAAAATAATATATTTTAAAATAAATATCAGTATTTTATAATTAAATATTTAATTTATGAAATGTTTTTATTTAGTAAATAACTATTTTTGAGATCTTGAATTTTATGTATTTTAAAGATATTTATTAAATAATATCAAAATTGAAAATTATATTAATATTATTTAATTAATTTATAATTAAATCATATATTTATATAAAAAAGAAAAATTAAAACTGATTTTCATAATTTATGAAAATAAGAAATAAAAATCAACTAAATAATTTCTTTTTACTAAATTTGAAAATAAAATAAAATTAAAAAATAAAAGGGTGAAAATAAAATAACATTATGATTTGCACCTAAATATTTTGCAAAAGGTCTAATAAAGTCCCAATCTTTAGTTATGGTTCCACTTTGAATTCTAATGTTACCAAAATACTACTAATTACACTATAAAAAGATGCAAATGTGGCATCAACAATAAGGGTAAGGACTTACTTTGACCTTTAGTAAAATATTAAAGTAAAATTTGTAAATTTAATTAATGTCTAAAAATTATTTTAAATATTGTGTTTGAAAAGTTTAAATTTATTATCACAATAAATCTCAAGCTAATGTTTATTTGTTATTCATCCCTTTATGTTATGATTTAATAACTTGGAGCTATTTTCTATGATAAATTTTTATAAACTTTAATTATATAAAGATAAGGTTTTTTTTTTAATTCTTGTGATATCTTTTGATATGGAATGCATTTTCTCAAATTATTTTGTTCCATAACTTAAACAAATCAACTTCGGTGAAATGATAATCATCATTTTTAATATCATTTAGTTATTTAATTGATAAAGGAAGTACTTCTTAAATAGATGAATGAAAATGCATAATAGACTCTATCCTATACAATCAAATTAATCTATCTTGATATATAAAGGATATTATATTTTTATACAAAAAAACCAAAAGTTTTTTTTAATTATCGTAAATTCCACGAATCACAACAAACCTTTCATGGACAAATGATATTAAGAATCGGCAAACATCATAAAACTAATTTAATTTGATCATATATGTGACAATTTAACATATGATAACGAGAAACCACAATCAACCATAACAAACCTAATTTTTTCGCTTTGCGAGAATTGGATGAGAGACATCAATTATACGCAGCTTTGCCTTATTTTTTTTATAAAAAGACTGTTTATGTGACACGAACCCGTAATTTTGTCAGTCACAACGGAGTAAATATAGAGTTACTCCAAGATTTGGCCTCTATATGATAACGAGAAAGTAGAAAGAAAATGTGAGAGATTTGTAGCTCAACGGTGCCTTTCACGCTCCTCAAAAGACAAGCAAAAATACAAAAGAAGTAAATCACACGGTTCTTATAGAGTCACCAAAACATTGAGCAGTGTTGACTAGCAGGAGTTTTGAGAAATGAAAGCTTTAATAACAGACATCAACTTTAGAGATGGGTGAGAGTCGGGATTAATAGTGAAAAACCCATGTTGTTGATCTTCAAACTCAACGTATTCAATCTTCTTTCCCCAACCCTTCAATTTATCTGCATACTCCTTACCCCGTCTTTCAGCAGATCAACTCCTCCTACCATTATAAGGATTGGATCAAGATCATCCATACCTGCCAGTTGCAGAAAGTTTTGGCTTTGCTGATGAGCTTAGAAGATGGACTCGAGGGCTGCAAGTCCTTGTTTTTAGCCACTGGGAAGCACTCACTGAAGATCCTTCCTTTGTGCCAAAAACAGAGGAGGAAATTGAAGAGTTTGGAGACAGCAAGAAAACATATCAATGCTGTCAGGCGACGCAAAGGCCTTCCTGTAAACAGAGGACCTTGGCTCGTAAAGTGTAATATTGTCGATAGGCATCTTGTAGGACATTGTAGTATAAATTAGCTCCATTTGGCCAAATTTTGATCTTCCACCCAGAAGTTCACTGTTGAGAACTGGTTTAAGTGCACTGAGAATGACACATTTATTTAATTAGGTTTCTTGATCAGTTTCGATAGTTTACACACTGAACATGTAACTGAATTGTCCTCAGATTGATATTTAATGTAGATTCTATATTTTAAGATTTTATCCAAACCTTTTTGTTTTGCAATTCTAAATAGATTTATATATATATATATATATATATTCTCCATACCATATAAATTCTCCATGCAAAAACACCCCCGGAGACGGAGATCAATAACAATTAAAAGAGTATGTGCTAATTATTGTGAAGGAAATGTAGTTAAAAAACCGAGTAGCTGCGGGAATTTCAACAGCGCTCCTCTAGTACCATTTTTGCGTCGAGAACAGAAGCCTGCATAATCTGAAGCTCTTCTTCCATCTTTTCTTAAGGCTTGATTGTATCTTCCAACAATCTGATCATCTTCTCGGCAGTTGCCATCCTCACCGTTCCCAACTCTTCTATTCTTTTTAGTTCTGGCAGTAGTTCTTCTTCCAGTAGCTTCATCTCAGCCTCCTTCGCATCTGCATCAAACACTAGCTGATGATATTCTAAGAACAAATCATGAATTTCAGACATTCCGTCTTCCCTGATCTCCAAGATTGATTCTTTCTCTTGGACTACACCCTTAAGTGCATGTTCCATCTCCTCTACAGACCTTGACCCTTTCTGTATCTCCAGTTCAACAGCCTGCATCTCACTCTTTGTCTTTATAAATTTCTTGTTCTTCTCTTCAAATTCTCTTTTTACGAGACTCAGTTTTTCATGGGACAGCCTTATTGCCGTTTGCAATTTGCTTTTCTCTTTCTCAGACTTCAGACATTCTGTAGCTTTACTACCGCTGTGAGGTGTCTACTCTCTCAATATTATCTATATCAAACAGAACTTTTTCACTTTCCCGCCTTCGCTTCTCTTCTTCAAGTTTGGATTTCAAAGTCACAAGATTGATTCTCAGTTCATATTCTGTTTCTTGAATCCTCCCAAGCTCGATTTCAAGGTCATCTTGGCAGCTTTGGAGACCAGCCAATTCGTTTTTCTTTTGTTCCAGGTAAGACAATGAAGCAGTCACCCTTTCTCTAGCTCGAACTTCACGCTGTTCAAAGTAGGAGACTGATGAAAAGTTTGATAGGAAATACCTAACTGCTGACAAATTCTTATCCACAAGTCCTTTCCTTTCTTGTGCTTCGGAAGAAAGGAGCTCAACAGATACCTGAAGTTCATTCTCTACTGCTTTGATTTCTCTTGAGAGCTTACCAAAATCTAAGAAAGCTTTTTCAAACAAACTGAACATTGGTACAAATTTGGTAGTATTAGAAAGCTTTTTCTTTGCAGTTTCAAGCTTCACCCTGACCAAATTTAGATATGAACTTCCCACATTAGGAAAGGTTTCCCTATATATATGATTTCCTGAATTTCCTTTACAGTCTGCACCCTGAGAGTTTTTGCATCTTCCTCTCCAAATTCTGCATTCATGTGACTATCGTCCTCCATTAAACTTTTGGTACCATCATTAATAGGAGGTCCAAAAGAATCATCACATTCTGCTGCATCAACTTCAACAAGCTTCTTTGGGCAATCGATGTCTCTGAATTCAACCCTGTTTTGTCCACTAGAAGACAACATTCTTTTGAATTCATCCCTCTCGTGCATTGCTTTTTCATACAAATTCATCAATTTTTCATTTTCTTCATGCACTTCCAAAAGCTGATACTCTAGGTTCTTAACAACTGTGCTCATCTCAGTTTCCTTTACTGGTTCAGCATTACCACCAGTTTTATTCCTTTCCTGGTCATCTTGTTCAGCTCTCCCAGCTTCAACCAAATTCTTGTAGCTATTTTCTGAAGCTGCTCGTTCATACATTTCAATGAGACTGTTTTTTTCCTCAATTAAGGCTTTAAGCTTTTTTTGGAGCTCATCATTTGCCTCAGTTGTTGCTTTAAGCTTCAGCTGTAGCTCATCATTCTCTTGAGAAAGTATAATTGCTTCCTCATGGGCTTCTGCTTCTCTCTGACTGGCCGCAGCAATGGCATCAACCATTGTTTTGAGTTCCATTTGGTTATCAGAATTAATGATTGAGCATTCGCTTGACAAAGGGGGAAGCTCAGCTTGATGCCTTCCCTCCCTTGTGGCTCTAAGGAGACATCTCTCTTCCTCTAACTTTGTGACAAGATCATTGACATACCTACAAGATCATTTGTTCATGCGAACAGTCTTTTATCACATTCAACATAGGTGAATCAAAAAAATTAATATATTTTAATATTTAGCTGATTACCTTTATATCACAATCAGGATATGCTAGATGTTAACTTTTTATTGCATAAAATGTAAATGGTGCATAAACCAACAACTTAGCCATCTTGGGTGACATAAAGATAGGAATGCCTTTTCTAGGATGATACAGAGATAGATTATCTCCCCACTTACTAAAACTCCAACTCTCATAAGTAACAAAGGATAAGATAATATTATGGAAACAAAAATAAAGTAGGATCCATTAATGCTTAGGAAAGAACTCCTTAGGTTAGGGTAGTAAATTGAACTAACAAATGATAGTGTTCTTAGTTATTATTAATCTTTAGTGACAATTTATAAAATGATAAGTTTAGTTACTTGAAAAACATTTCTCAGGTAGATGACTACGAACATGTTAAATCTTTTAAACATAAACTCGAAATAACCAATGAATGTGTTACCTTTCCAATTCTTCTTTCTCTGCCACACATACATCCAATTGCTTGCGGAGTGTCTCAATTTCAGCCTGGTTTTGAATAGCCTATAAAGGATTCCTATTTCAGTAATTTTGATCAAATACAGCACGAAAAAGTTCATTGATAGAAAACTACTTCTACCTGTAGTCTAAGGAATTCATTCTCCTCGTTTATTGCAGGGTGCCAAGGCGATCTTGGCTCCTGTATTAAACAGATTAACCCGTATCAACACACTCTTCATGCTAACATATGCATAGTAGACTCATAGAACTAAACATGACAATTTACAGCAATACAGAGTTACCAAGTTCAATATAATGATAAGGGAAAAGGAGATAAAAAGCATTCTTCTTCACAAACAGTGGTCTTAACTAGAAAAAGTAAATATCATGACTAACTGGAATATAATTTCCATTAATGCAGGTTAAAATTTTAAGAAAGTTCAACATAGAGGGAAGATAGTAGCCACTGATAAATGAATAAGAAAAGCCAAACCAAATGCATTTTTAGAAATAGCAAAAAATTCCTTGTACAATATTGTGTTAGAATAATAATTTGACCATTAATGAGCCTCATCGAACAGCTTAATAATCCCTTGCCGATTAGCTTTTTGACATCAGAACATTTAAGAACTATACCTGCCTAGAGATGGGTTGATCATCATGAGCTTCTGTTACGACTCCTATGTTTGTTTTCTGCAATATAATCAAAGCCAGAATTCACTATTTGAAAGAGAAAAGGAAAGCAAACAAACATTTCACCACCAAATTAAAGCTGTGAGAAGAACCTGAACTGCCAAGGATTCTGATTCATGCATAAGTTTCCAATCAAGTGCTTCCAGTAACTGCACATGCAATCCACGATATAGAATTAAGTTCAGAAGATGCATATAGTTTTAGATAAGTTGCTCGTATAATACTTTGAATGTTATTTTCATACCTTATTTCGCAACACCATGATCTGCTCGCTCATCATCTCCCGTTCACCTTCCTCATAATATGACCTTAATCTGTGGATTAGAGGAAGAATAAGGACTCACTTTAGAAGACAATATCGCAGATGAATTCTACTTATCTGTGAAAAAAATACACTAATAACAATCTATCCATAGCAAAACTATGAACAAAATAAATGCAAATCAAGCAAAATGTCAGCTAATGAGAGATACTGCCTTCTCAAATTATTGGTTAGATGGATTGTAGTTTTACAAAATTTTGGCTTCTAATCTTCACTCTTATGAATGATCAGTATGCAACAAAACTAGTTCATCAGTATTATGCAACCGATTCTTGCAGAATAACAGACAAGGAAATTAATGTGTAAGAGTGAGACGTTAAGAATGACATGCCTTCTGATTTCTTCCTTTAGGTGCAAATTCTCCATGGCAAATCTTGTTACTTCTTGATTCCTATCAACCTGAGCACGTAGAACTTCAATCTCCTTCAGATGTTCCTCCTTTTCTTTTAGTAAGTGTATCTCAGCAGCAATTTTCCCCGATGCAACGGCCTCAAGCCTCTTAAGTCCAGCTTCTCGGAACCTTAGTCTCATTTTAAGGCCTTGTATCTCATCCTCTCTTTGTTTTGCCTAGGAATCCAAAATTTAGAAGAGAGAATTAGGAATAATGATGACGTTGAAATCACAAGAATACTATCAAATTCTAATAAATGTATCCGTTTTGTCTGCACTGCTTGTGTACATATATACACATAAATGATAAAATATGCATTTAGATTGAAGGGAAGAGGACCAAAGACTTAGAGACACATGACTGATTCCAAATTTGGTTATCCTGGGTTAATGAAATATCCAACTTTGTCTTCTCACCTTCCGATTCAAAATGAAAAAGATCTTCAATATAAATGTTTTTAAAAGGACTAACTCCAGTAAACAAGAGTCAAGACTCCCGCTTTGCGTGAGTCGGGGAAGGGTCAACAATATACGCAGCCTTTCTTTTTGCATTTTACAAAGAGGCTATATTCCAATTCCTAGGTACTTGGCCTACATATCTTCCAATTCCAGTTCTGATCTACTTCTGAGACATACAGTATCAACCCCAAATGGGAGACAGATGTTGCATGCATACCAGTCGCAGAGTTGCTTGAATTTCTTCTTTTAATGCCTTCAATGCAGAATCTTTATCTTTTTCCCTCCTGAATGCCGCAACAAGGACAGCTTCATAGTCTTTCTTCTGAAAAGGGACAAAGAAAATAATAGTTCTTTACGAAGATTCAAATCTGAATATGCCGAGCTAAAGAAAAATCAACACATACCTGAGATGATGTTTTTCCTGACATAAGTGGACTAAACGATTCTGTTTCCCACTTAAATATTCCCGGAGATCCTAGAAAGCTTATCACTGAATTGTCATTTTCCAAATTTTCAGCTGATCCATTGACTAAACCACGAAGACGGGATACTTCTTTCTGAAAATTCAGCTCCAATTGGTATTATGATTTACTATTGCTATCACGTTAATACTATCTCTTAGGAAAATAACTCATTATTTCATAAAGTACTCTAGAGACAATTGGTGTCACCACTTCATGGTAAATAAGCACAAATGAGAGAATCTCAAATCAAGTACAGTACCTTAAGGTGTTGAATTTGCGTTCGCATGACAATGACATCCCCCGAGGTGTCTTCATTAACAATTGCCTGAGACAAGCAAAAAGTTCAATACAAAGATAACAAGGACTAAAATAATATAGATGTCGGTCAAAGCCCCAATTTATTGCATATTGAAATTACGAGGGAATTAAAAGAGAAGAGATGTGAATGAGTCAAATAATTTATACTTCCTAAATTCATTAAAGCCCCTTTACATTGCAGGCATGACTTCCAAACAAACAATATAATGCACTAACAGTAGCTTCATACATTGTTTTTAATGAATTTTGCACGTTGTGCGAACTTCAAAGTGCTTAATGTCTCCACAGAACAGCTGCAAGGAAACCAACAAAAATCAAAAGTGGAAAAAGGAAAAGAAGACCAGTACAGCTAAAGTTGGGATTATAACATAAACATTGCATTCTATTGAAAATTAAGAGATGAAAAAATTTAGAACATCAAACTTCTAACATAGATATAAAGATGTGGAGCATATTATTGTAAGCTACAAAAATTCAAAATATAACTGCCATAAAAATGAACAACCAAAAGGTTAGCAAAGTATGGAAATTTATGTTTTGTTATCTGCTTGGCATTGTTGGCAGCAATACTTTCAAATTCAAGTGAGATTCAACTCTTCTTATCTATGTCGTAATTTTTCATACACCATAAAGAGAAGAATAAAAAGGGAAAGAATATTCCAATGAATCAATGTCACTTTCACAAGGAAATAAAGAAGGCATTGGGGAAGCTAAAAAATTCAGGAGCGTAAAAGCAACAATGTCAAAACGAAAATAGCAACTTACCATAACGACGGACTAACATTTGCAATTATGATGGTTTTTGAATTCCCTCCAAGAGAATCCTGAAGCATAGATAGTAACAATTAACAATCACGTACGCTTTTCTTTTTCAAAGCCAATGAAGATATGGCAAGGGCAGTCTAACAAGTTGCATGTGCCCCGCAGAAGCTATCTAATCTCAACCCTAACATTTATATTTTCACTTTCAACTCCCTATTCTGAAGGACTTGAATTTCTACTTACGTAACATCCTTTATATAGGTACATTGATAAAGCTCAGTTTCATTAAAAGCCTATTATTCAATGACATTTTGTGTTAAATGATTCAAAGAGCATGGGAAGATGAAGAGAATGTTTACTAAACAAGATTATCTCAGTATAATCTAGATTATCTCTAATTGAAGTCATATTGTTTCAAAATCAATACAATCCAAATTATAACTACTCAGATATACCTGAAGCAAAAAAGTGAGCTTGGAATCACGGTAAGGAACATGGAGTGTCTTTCCATTTGACATGCTCACGAGGTTCATAATCACAAGCCTGTAAACATCTAAAGCTCAGTGGAATAACCTGGCAAATAAGTGGCAATACGAGAATACGAAAGTGTTGAAATTCTAAACGTTGATTAAACAAAGTACTGAAAGTTATGAACACCATACCCCAATGTTGAAAGAGACTTGTTAATATTGGTAGCTTCCTTAAGACGTTCACCTTCAGCACCAGAACTCTTCTGTCTGTTATAATAAATACACAACAAAGTTACTAAGTTGATGAAAGGCATGCACTTCTAAGTACATGCAAAGATCGTTTCTACATCCGCAGAATAGTACCTCTCAGATCCTGCTAAATCAACAAGATTTAGTCGAGCAAATCTATGGTGAGTTATGCCTTGGGACTCCCACTAAAATAAACAAGCATAATAACAGTCAAGAAAAAGTACAATGCAAGCAGAATACAATATTTTTCATAGAACAAATTCTAGGGAGCCCAATAAAGTATGATAAAATCAAATTTTCCACTTTGATCAATGAAACAAGAGGGTATAGAAAATATCAGAAAAAGAACTTCTTTATTACTCTGATTATGTGTCTTTTTATACATGAG
>JANIMX020000242.1:4852390-4869874 GCA_024582655.2 Erythroxylum kunthianum | reverse complement strand
TATAGCATCTTTCCACAAAGAGCTTTCTGCTGAGCGTATAACTTCACTATAGGTTTGAGGTTCAGAGCATATAGGTCAGAAAATCCGTTCTATAGGATTTTTCCACTCTTGCCCTTTTGCTTCTTCTAGGCTCTTCCTTAATTTCAACCTCTTGGTGAAAATCTTGAATATTTTCATCAATAGTCTTCACAGTTCATGTTGATGAACTTGACCCAATTTCCTTAGACATGCAAGGGAATATATTTTCAAAGAATGAGGCATTCTTGAATTCTAATATCGTATTCTTGTGGAGAAATCGTATATAACAAAAGATTTTGAAACAAATTTGCCGTTGCTTCAGAATCAGGGTGTACCATCTCCCTCCACGTTATCCTACAGGAAAGGGGATGAGAATAGAGAGTGAAAATGTGGGAAAATGGAGAGAGTTGAAATTTCTTATTCCCTTTCTTATCTAGGGCTTAGAGATTGCTTATTCATGGTCGTTATCTTTTCCAAATTTTGTGAAGAAAGTTGCATGGTCTGCCTAATATGTATGTGATGTGCCTGACTCTCTTATAATGCTTGTTTTTGTGATATGTCGCAATCCTTCAAATTCTTATATCTTCATTCCAAGTCAGGAAATAACCATCATTTGATGTGGCTCTAAATTTACAGGTGATGGAGATTCTCGTCACATAGGTTATAAGGTTGAAATGCCAGGCGTATATGAAATTGCTTCTGTGAGTCCTCCCACATTTAGGGAAGTCATATATCATTCAAATACAAACTCAATTAAATCTATAATATTTCTTTTTTATTGAAAAATCAAGAGTGAGGTGACTGTCGGGCGGCTTCCTGAGAAGGCAGACATTGTAATTCCAGTTGCTACTGGTAATTCATGGTTAACCCTTTTAAATAACCACCATTACTTCTCCATACCATTTGTTAGAAGGCACTTAGCTGCAGGTTTTAATCGAAGATATGCACTGAAATTGCCTCCTTAAAAGCAGATTCTGGATTGGACAAAGTTGTTTTTTGTTCAGTAACTCGTCATTATGTCTGCTTATCTAATAGGAATTTCTCAGCAAGTTTATGCTCATTCCGTACCGTGACAAAACCTTAGGATTGGATCATCATATTACTTTTTCATTGTCTCAGTATCTGCTCTGCATGCCCGCATCCAGAAGAAGGAAGGAAATCTTCTGATCACTGATCTGGACAGTACTAATGGCACATTCGTCAATGAGAAGCGATTAAGACCTGGAGTTTTAGCTACTGTTCCATCTGGAAGTTATATCGTATTCGGTACCTTTTTCTGTTCAACTTAAGTGGCTGGCTACATTGACAATCTCCTTATTTTTCTTACTTTCTGGGTCCCTGCATACACATGCTCTTATTTCTTTATCACATTCAGAAGATGAAAGTGGGGATGGATAGATTATAAGCATGCTAGGAACTGCAGAATTGAGGATCACACAGGCATTCATTGCCACACCCATGCACTCTCAGTTGTATGGGTATAATATCTCAAAATTTATATACTCGATTGCATTAAGGTTAGTGTTTCTTCAAAAATAATCTAGGGCAATGCCACCAACTAGCCATACCATGATTGATAGTTTCATAATAGAAAACCACTAAGATTATGACATTGAGGTTGAAGGAGCTAAAGGCTAAGCTTCCAAGCAACTCATACTGCTCTATGTCAATTCTAGGCCTGATTCCATGCCATAGAATTACTGTAATCTGATCTACTGCTATTTAAATGCCACAAGAACCTTGTTAGTGTGTTCCTAGTAAAAAAGTTTACTGGTAGAGAACTTGGAACTTAAGATCTGCTGCATAAGTTGAACTTGTATGGACGTGCTTCATTTCAACTACTACTCTCTGAGCTTCTTTTGTCATCACTTGCTAAAATTATGATTTCATTTGTAGGGGATATTCATCTAGCAATGTTTCGTGCCTCCAAGATTGACAAAGTGGAAGCTTCAACCAAACCTGAAGAAGCTAAGAATGAAGCCGAGATCGAAAGCCCCACTGAGAGCAGCAGTCCAAGTTAAACTCCCAAGTGTGTTTTTGGATGATCGATCAATCAGCGAAAGAGCTAATAAGCTTACACTCTGTCTAATCTTTCTCAATGCCTTATCAATAAAAGTTGAAATCAGATCAGCTTCGTATTTTCAACAAACACTATTCCTCCGATGAGTTTTCTCCCTTGTTCTCATCTAACTCATCTTTTTTTCTACATACTTTCTGGAGGCATACATTCTAACTTCTAAACCTTTCAATAAAATGCTGGGATAAGGTGAATTAAAAAGAACGATTAGAGATTTATTAGAGTACATATCTGCAATTATCATCCAAAAAATAGAAAAGGTACACTTTTTTCACCTTCGCACTTCCAAGGACAAACATGAGATCAGAGGCAAAGACGGGCCGAGCTGAAATTGACCACCGAAGAGCCGAGAGATAAAGATTTAAGTTTAGCCGTACGGTATGTTTGATTCCGTTTTAGATTGTTGCTGATTCAGAATTTTTTGTTCTTATAAATTGAATTGATATGGTATCATTTTCATCAATGATAAATAAGCAAAACGAAAAGTAATGGAGCTAGAAACACATCTTAAAACTCCACAAGGCAGAAAGCAGACATTTGCTGCCCCTTCTCACAAAGCAAATCCATCAGCGTTAAGCTCCATGTCAAATATATCTTCTTCACAAGCTTTACCCAAAAGATAAAATTTTGATTTCATGAATGTTTGTATACCAGCAGAATTGAATCCAGTAACCTTTCATCATCTTCGCATTCCACGTCCACGACAACGGAAAGCACCTCCTCCTTGCCCTCTGCCTACCATTGCACTTGCAGCAGCTTCTCTTTCAGACTGCATAATTAAGAAAGTAGAGATCAAACAGCTGCCTATATATAACTAGATATAAATATTGCCCTTGCATCCTTTACCTTGGGGTTCTTGATTGTCTCATCCACACTTAAAACAAGACATGCAGCCTCAGTTGCAGCATTTATGGCATTGATCTATGACAAAAACTCACAGAATTAGGGTAAATAAAATCAGCAAAAGAAAATGCCTTGTTCACTAAGACTTGTGATCAAAAGAAGAAAAAAAGAAAAAACCTTGACAACTGCTGGCTCCCAGACAAAGTTGGCAAATGAATCTGCAATTCCACCCGTGTTAATCTCCACACCATAAGGTGCACCCTCCCCTGTTAAAAAGCTCAAAAGGTCAACTATTATAAATTAAACACAAAGTCACCAAACCAATGTCCCATTAAAACAATTATCGCAAACCCTTGTATCAGGAGACACTGTACTACCTTAAATCAAGCTATATAAAAAATTAAGACAGGCGGCACAGTGAAATACACCTAAGAAAAATAAAGAACTTACAAGATGGAAGTGCATGTTTCTGCCTCAACTTGTTTAAGACATCAGTTGCATCAAAGCCAGCATTATCACATAATTGTCGTGGGATAACCTACATAAGATGAAGACCTTAACCTAACAAATTCCATTATAATATCTACTCTTGTGACAATCAAATCAAACTTCATAATCAGTAATATTGCAGTCCCTTCCACATATCAACACTTAATCATAGCAATTTAGCTCATCAAAAGGCAGTGATACATTGTGTCAAGCAGCAGAATGTACAGACTACTTCAAGCGCTTTTGCATAAGAGTTAATAAAGAGCTGAGACTTCCCAGCTATTGTGCGAGCATGCTGCCTCAAGTGGCGACTTATTTCCATCTGTCATCAGAAAAAATACCTGTTACCAACCAGGTGATACATGCACCATGATAGAATAACTTTAAGCATAAACCATACATCAATAGCACCACCACCAGCAACAACAGTTGAGTTCTTCAAAGCTCTTCTAACTATCATGATTGCATCATGTAAACTCCGTTCAGCTTCCTCAATGAACTAATGAAGACATGAAACCAAAATGAACATTGAGAATAAGAACAGAGAACCACCAATCCAATACTTCAATTAGTAACAAACCTGATCAGCCCCACCACGCAGAACAATAGTAGCTGTTCTTCCAGAAGGGCATCCACTAAATATGTTAAACCTCTCATTTCCAACTTGCCTTTCTTCAAACACCTCACAAGTTCCAAGAACCTTTAGACAAAACAACACCGCAAGGGGTCAGAAAGAAAGAATGTTTTTACATAAAAATGAACAGCAGGCATAACTTAGAAATCATTATGCACTTTCAAAGGAAAAAATGATTGACCTCATCAATTATGTTGCTGACAGTTGTTTGCACAGCTCCACCAGTTGCAGCGGCAACTCTATGCAAATCTTCTTCAGTTACACGCCCAGCGCAAAAGATATCTCGATCCGCAAAATACTGCAATAAAAAAATGCATTTAAAAGACATCTAAATAGAGTCAAAAGAACATGGCGAAGATCAATGCCATCGGTAGAACTTCATTTTGTCAAAACTTAACATCTTCTTGAGAATTCTATGCATAGCAATAACTCAAAGACCTCAAGAAAAGAGTCTGCCATGACAAAGAGATCGATCACTCAGAAAATACAAAAATACAGAACAACTACAAATCGGTAGTTAAGACTAAAATAACAGTAAAATTAATTTCATTTAGTAAATCTGAATTGAAACAATCGTTTGAGCACTAGTCTTTTTCTCTTGCAATTTTCCTAATGTAAGGGCATTAAATTAATGCTAAATCCAAGCTCATTTGCATATTCTTTGAAAAGTACAATAATGAAGGGGAGTCACCTGTGTTGCTAAATCACCAATAGCCAGACGTGAAAGGACAATTTTAGCCCCACTCTGCACACATTTATCCAATTTGTCATAAATGATATTCCACTCTGCATCGACAATTGACTGATACTGTGCTGGGTCCGACAGCCTGAAAGTATGGCAAAATGGTAGTTAAGTCTTAACCCAAACAGTTTTCACTAATACATATAAATATAAAGAAAAAAGAAGCCTGGTACCTTATTTCTGCATTTTCTTTCTCAGATTTCAGCTCCAGCTTAATGTTCAATAGAAGTATCTTGGGATTTTAAAAAATTTTTGGTTGCTGCTCAAACCCAGCATATGAAAATGTCTTCTTAAAAGCAACTCCATTCACTAGAAAAGAATCTAGCATAGTACCACCTGGTACCTGTAGGGTAGAATAAATCACAAACAATCTGAAGAAATGGTGACTCAAACAAGAAGGCAAGGCAATAAAGATACTGAAGCTATGCAAGCAATCATACCTTCTTCATTCCAATCATATTAAGTCTATCATCATTCCCAATAGCAATTACAGCATCTACGACCATGGATGCAAAGAACTCTTTCTCCCCACCAATAAGTTTTGAAGAAAGTGTTGTAGAAGCACATTTGGCCAATAAGGTTTTCTTTTCTTCTAGACTCTTCCCTTCTATGCTAACAGCTAGTTCTTTCACCTTCTCAATTGCCTACACGAATTTCAAAATCAGTATTGGAAGGAAATCCAAACCCAACATCGCAGCCGCATACAAAATTGGAGGAGAAACACATACTAAATAGCCTGCTGTTCTATAACTGCGAATCAAATTTTGTGGTTGGACCCCGTCTTCTACGAAAGGTTTTGCTTCTTTCAAAAACTCAGCTGCAAGTAGAACAACTGTAGTAGTTCCATCACCGACCTAAGAATGCAAAGTGAATGGTCAACCACTTTAAACATTTGTTAATTATAATTCTCAAGGAAGAGTGAACGAGTTACATAGTATACAAACAATTTCCTACTAAACGATCCAAATATTCAATACCCAGTGAAAAAAGACATCATTTTAAGTTTCCTCAAATAAAAAAAAGGAAAAGACTTCAAAAGAGATGGTGACCTCGGAGTCCTGGGACTTGGCAATGTCCACGAGAATCTTGGCGGCAGGATGAACAATATCGAGCAACTTCATAATGGTGGCGCCGTCATTGGAAATGGTGACATTACCCTTATCGTCGTGGATGAGCTTGTCCATCCCTCTGGGTCCTAGCGTCGTCCTCACCACATCCGCCACAGCCGTGCAGGCGTTTATGTTGCTAACCAGCTGCGCCTTCCCTTGAGATGTGTCGGTCCCTTCCTTCAACAGTATTATCTGTGGTTGCTGCAACACACAATATACATCGAGACCAAAAAATAAATCAGTATCACAAACCAAAAGTATAATCTTCTCAAACTCACGATGATCTAGTCTACTCCACTCACCATCATAGCCGCCATTGATCTAGTGTACTCAGTTCAAGGAGTACAGGACGAGAGTAGAGAGTGTGAAGAGATATTGCAGTGGAAGTGTTAGGGCTTGAGTTCCAACTCCAAGTCAGGAAGGTTCAAGACGATGCGGGGCGTTTAGAACTGCGTGTTTGTGCTTTTTATATGGCTATTGCTAAAAATAAAGATAGACTTGTAAAATATCTCTCTTGTGCTCATGTCCTTTTTGTTGTTTCATTCCTCCATTTCTATCTACTTCTGATGATTCACACCACCAACAGCACGATTCAATCACGATCGCATTAACGCAAAAACCTACGAATCTTTCATGTAGACCACAAAACCATGGATTTCTCGTACCTCCAATCCAGGTCAACACCGAACAACACCTACTTCCCGCTCCACCGGGCGCAGCTCCACCCCCGCATGCACTACCCGTCTCCACCTCCGCCTCCGAAATCTCAAACCCACAGATGTCTTGTCCTTTTAGCCTCACTCTTCACAATCCCTTTTCTCTTCTACCTCTTCTCCACTGCTCGCAAGATACACCAGTCCTCCAAATTCTCCGAACCCAAGTCGCAGTTTTTCGGTGTCGTCCTTGATTGTGGTCCCTCCGGGTGTCGGGTCCGCGTCTATGAGCTCCATAGTGAGGGAAATATCCCTTTTAGTGATGGACAGTTGCCGTTGATTGTTGGGTCGACTAAGGTTCGGCCTGGACTAGGTGAGGACCCGGCGAATGCGGGGTATGTGATTGAGGGATTGATTGATTTTGCCAAAAGATGGGTACCCATGAAGGAGTGGGGTCGAACTAGAGTGCAGTTGTTGGTATCCGGTGGTGGAAATTTTGGATCTTTGGTATTGGAGAGGGTGCTGGAGTCGTGTAGGAAGGTTTTGAGGAAGTCCGGTTTTAGTTTCAAAGACCAGTGGGCACGAATTATTGAAGGTAAATTTGTAGAAAGCTTATTTTGACAATGTTGATATATTTCATTTGAACACAATTAGAGGACTATTGATTATGTTATTTGTCTTTTCTATTGTGGAGGATTGGATGTGTTAATTGATACATTCTCTCTATAAGTTGCTATGAAATCATTGCCAGATATTGGCATCTTAGAGATGTGTTAGAATTTAGATTTGGGTCTAACTCAACTCCATAAGCTAAATTATAAGGTGATGGTTGCCTCTTACTTATGAACATTATTAAGACCATATTTTTATCCAACGTGGGAAAAAAAAAATACTTCATTTGATACTATCCTTTTTATATTTATCCGCTATTTAAGAGTCATATCTAAGTTTGAAAAGATCGAATCACTATCCCTCTCACTTGCTAAGTTCTTCACTGGCTATCATATCAGTTTTAGTCGAATATAATCTAGTGAGCTTCATAGGCTGTTATTTTGCTGACTATTCGTCTGTTTCTTTACAAAATTCTTGATCGAGGAGGAAGCTACGCTTGTTCTTATCTTTTTCCATTTATGAAGAACTCTTAAATGTGCATATGTCTTATGGTTTTGCTAGAAATGCTTTTAAGTATAGTCACTGTATCAAACAATGATTGCTAATCATTTTTTGGATAAGTAAACCTGAGAGGACAAGTTACTGATTTGGTTGTGATAAGTAAACATGGCTTCATGGACAGATCGACTTATAGTGTTCCAGGAACAAAATTTCATTCCATGTTATATGTATTTATCATTAGTCATCATCTACGTAAAACTCCACGTGATTGATTCTGACACCTTTCGTATATGATCTCGTGTGCCTCTAAAATGATTAGAATGTTTATATTTATTTCTATAATAGTGGATATTCTCATAACAAGATAAAGGTCCTGTGGTACATCTCTTGTTTTACATGTTTGATTTAAAAGATATAATCTTGACGCAGATGAAGAAAAAGGTGGCTATGCTTGGATTGCTGTAAACTATGCACTCGGAACCTTGGGAGGTGAACCTCAAAAAACTGTTGGGATAGTAGAGTTTGGTGGAACTTCTTTGCAGGTTTTTCCCAATCATAAATCTTTGATAAGAACCAATACTCTAGGAGTAGTAACATTGGAAGAGTTATCTGCATTCTGTATCATTTCATCCAATGCAGCCTGAATGAAACATTTATCTCCCTTACTCGTTAACTGAAAAAATATCCCTGCACCTCTTTTGGAGTTAAATATGATCTAATCCCTAAAATTTCTTCCCTATTTGTAATACGATTTAAAGACCAACAAGCGCTGAGGTTTGAACTTTCTGTGATTTTATGACCATTTGTTTTTAAACGTTCTTATATGGGTTATGAAAGTTTTTTATTTCAATTTTGACTTTTGGATCTCATGTTATGTGCCGTCTAGTAATTCAGGTTAGATAAGCATTTTGACGACCTTCTTGTGAGGAACTATCTTAATTCATATATTGAATTTTCTGTGACGTTATTTTATTGGAGAATCTTAAAATTACTTGTGCAGTTTACATTTGCTTCTGATGAAGTACGAAAGTCACAATCTCTACAAATGATCAGATTGGCTGGAGTTGGTTACGAACTCAAGACACAAACCTTACTTAAATTTGGGCAGGTATTTCCAGTGCATATATGTACTTGTTTATTTACATGCCATATTTTTGCATATTGCTCTCATTATCTCTCTCAATGATGTGTCAAGTTATTGGGATTTACAGTTTGGAATTATCAATGCAGCAAGTAGTGAAATATTTCCTGTACTTTCCTGTTTCAAGGTTAAATAACTTTCTTAAATAACCTTCTTACATTGTTCTTGTGCTTGATTGTCTACTTTTGCATAGCCAGTTGTTCTCTTTAATGAAGAACATTGGAAGGAGGCCAACTTTAAAGGTTGACCCTCTTTAAAAGAAGAGAGGCTATCGCTGCGTGATGTTTCTGAATACAAGTTAAGAGAACTATTGTTCTAGATCTTTTCACAGGCAATATTTTGTCTGCGTGTCTTTTTTTCTTTGGGATAAGAAACGTTTATCAACTTTGCAAGTTGAAACATGGACCTCTGTCTTATAGAAGATGCCAAATGTTGATGCTAATTAAGTGCTGAGGTCATGCTCATTAAGGAGGAAGACTCAAGTATTTTGTTGAATTTTGACAAGTTCATTTAATTGTTGCAATTAACTGCTGATATTTTATTTGGTTTGTCCGGAACGGTTGAAACATCAAGTTGTTTCAGATGCCTTACAGTAACATCCGTTTATTATCATACAGTGTTAATTGGTATAAGAAACTATGGCATCGTCATATGGATGAAAAGATCAAAAGTTCAGATTAGTTCAAGTTCGAAATAATGAAACTTTTTAAGGTCTAACCTTCTTGGTGTTTGCCAACTTTGATGTATTTGCTTAAAGCCTACCAAGTAAGTAATGTAGTTTATAGCTCTTACGGATGGAAACCAAACCATCAGACTTTTTGTTTCCAAGTATTGTTTATTTGATAAGTAACAATAATTGAGGCAAAGGTGTGAAGCTCAAGGATCTTTGATGTGTAAAAAGGAGGGTACCTTGGCTGAAACTGATTAGAAACTCAGGAAAGATGGCTGAACATGTGATAACTTATTCCAATTTTGGTTGTCTGAAAGGTGGTTTCAGGTGAAGGATTAGAATTGTTTACTTCAAACTGCCACTAGAAAATGTGATGGAAAACTGTCATCACATATTCTAGTGATTTGAGATACTAGTTTAATTCTGCTGTTATAGGTCCATATAGTGGATCTCCATTGCTAAGAAATGACCATTTTCTTGATGCAGGATGCAACATGGAAATCACTACTTGAACTGCATAATACCAGAGAGCTTATGGCTTGTAAGTTTTATTCTGTCATAGCGATTCATTTATTGTATTGTTTTGATCACCATTCTCTGTAGTTTCCCAGTATGGTTGCAATGTAGTTTAAATTGAATGAAAATGAATCAGAAAGCAAAGTTGACCTACGGGGTTAAAAAATGGTATTACGTATGCAATGACACATATCTTTCAAAATGTAGTTCCGCTTTTATAACATTTTTGGCAATTGTACCATTCTCCCAATCTTTCGGAAACAACTTATCTACTTGTTAGGGGTACGGCTGTGTACTACTGGACCTCCCCAGACCCCGCGTATCAACTAGATTTTTACTGGGTTGTTGTTGTTGTACCATTCTCCCAATCTCCTCATACCCACCGAGACCGAGGAAAGCATACTTTGTAATATTCTACATTTTAGGAACAATAAATCATAATTAGAAGTGAGCCATTTCGATATTCGTCTTGGTGATTAAAAATGCTCATATGCTTCGTTGTTATTGTTAAGAGTGGTTGTTTTCATGTCAGAAGTTTCAAGATATAGAACTGATTTATCCTAACGTGGTCATCATGAACTGTGTAGACCATTAAAGATTCTTGAACTAAAAGAATTATAGTGTTCAACAGAAAGGAGCTTTCTTGTTGGACTATTTCAGTTGGAATATGTTGCAACATACATGATCACAAAAAGTTCTTCAACCATTTTTGTTGTCATTGTTTAGAGCATTTTCTTTTTGTGGTCCTTGTTTAGAGCATTTGCTTTTTGTGGTCTAATGTTACCATTGTCTAATGCCTATAATTCAACCTATGTTTATAATTTTCATGTGCTCTTTTTGAATTAACTGTTCAGTACCAAAGTATGGAAGAGGATATGATGGCAACCCTTGCATTCCCAAAGGGTATCAATTGATGTCCAATAACAGTGAAGCAGAACTTTTCCTATCCAATCCAGTGGGAAACTTTACTGCATGCAGGCTTAAAGCTTTGGAATTTTTGAAGGGTGGGCAAGGTAGCAGCTTTTTCTTATTAATTATGATGGATTGGTTTGGTTTTATTTTTTTGAACTGTTCTTTTTGGAATCTCATATTACTTTTATGCGTCAACAGTATCTAAAACCCAAATGGGAAAGTATAATTTGTGTTTAGCACATTGTCTGAGACATGAAGAAATCTATAAACAGCATCTGTTCTATAATTTTCCAGTTTGCTATTTTTCTTAGCTCATGCATCTTGCATCTTTTCAAACAAATATTAGCTGTCCAAGCTGCTTCTTCTGATGTCTGTGATGGCGTAGAATCAGATATGTAGGACATGGATCACAGATCTATACCATTTTATAGATGGCTTTTCAAATTGTTGGATTTGTCAGGCTTTGATTGGAGAGACTAATATGGGGTTAGATGAATTGATATTTAAGAATGATTGGCTTGCCATTGAAGTGGAAACCAATTTTTTTGGGTTATTTGGTATATGATAGTAACTTAGTGAATAAAATTGGCCATGTCAGATATAGATTCGATATGCCACTGGTTTTAATGCTTGACAGATCCCCAAATTGGATGTCTTCCCAGGGAGATGGAAGAAAATACTGATTAAATATTGAAGGTATTGTGATTGAAAATGAGAACTGCATCTTTGGTATTAGGTCTTTTCTAGATTGAAAACAAAATATGGGGCAGATATTGCGGCAACTTAAGATAACCATCCTACATTCCTTTTAGCATTTATAATTTTTGTCTTACCTAATACTGATCTTGCAACTGGATAGAATCTTAGATTTTTGAGAGCCTTTAGGCTCTTTATATGACAAGAGGAGTTGAGACATGCTTTTGTTGTGCTTCTTTTTGGATCAGAAAAATGCTTGCACCCACCTTGCAAAAGTTTTTTCTCTCAATCATTTGAGCTAGATGGAAAGCACACTGCTCGGAAGACCATGTTCTATGCTTCTGAGGTTTGTAAATGGTTACCTTACATAGCCTCTACACACTTACTAGGACAAGAATTCTCAAGTGAGAAACCCTTGTTGTTTCCTATATTTGATATTAATTTTATAGTTTTCTTTGAAGGGGATTAAAGAAGCTCTTGATCAATAAATGCTTAAAGTCAATTGGATTCTTATTATAAATTCCCGGTACCTGATATTGTTCTACATTCTGTTCCAACTGGTTTTTGCTTAGCCTTTTCTTTGTATTTGTCAAATCTTCTGCAGCTTTTCAGGCTGGTCCGCACTGGTTCTTTATCAGAACTGGAGGCGGCTGGAAAGCATTATTGTGGAGATGATTGGGACGACCTGAAAAGCCAACACAGCAATGTTGATGACTTGGATTTATTGAGATATTGTTTCTCTTCAGCATACATGGTAGCACTGTTGCATGACATCCTTGGAGTTGGCTTGAATGAGGAGAGGTATGCTGCTCCTTACGGAATTTAGAATATTCGCTTATGACTAAAGGGATCTGCTTCAACTTAGTAATTGTGGAAGTCACAAGTATGCAGTCTAGTCCCATTTACTAGCTTGTTTTCTTAATCATACAAGCAAGCCATCATATGGTTAAGAAAGATCGAAGTTTCATAGTAAAGATGGTTGGCACCAGAACTAGATTGAAAGATCTAGTTCACCTAGTTGTCGGGGAGATGTATGTTAGGTGAATGATCATTCATCGAGACGCGCCTTGTTTACTTGAACATGAGAATTATGTGAACACCTATTGTTTGCATGACCAGGCTCAAAGTTTTTCCTGTTTTATACATTCTGTATATCTCTTTTTGGGGTCACTATTTCTGGTCTGAAAATGATGGAGGAGTTGGCGTTTTTTTCAGGATTGGATTTGCAAGTGATACTGGAAGCTATACACGTGACTGGACTCTTGGAGCATTCATCTCCCAGTCAATGACAGAACCCCTTGAATTGGGGAATGAGAATATTGATGAGATAATTGGAAATGAGTCAGTGACATACTTGTCATTATCTGCTTTCCTTTTAATAGCTTTGCTTGCCACATTCTTTGTATTGCAATGGCGAAAACCAGAAGTAAAAACAATATATGACTTAGAAAAGGGACGGTACATTGTCACACGTGTGCCAAGATGATTTTGTCCCATTTCCTCACTATTAATCCGTAAATCTCTTCATAAGTGTTGCCGAATTCAACCAATTATTCATAAAATTTATGCATTGAAACAAACAGTTGGGTAGTTACATCAAAAACTCGTGTGAGAATGAGTATATAGGGAACCCCTTGAGTGGTATGGGTTTGGTATCTGAAGTCCTTGCATCTTGTTAGCTCATCATCTAACCAGTTGAAGGGGACATGATCTTGCAAAAATCTGATGAAGAGCATTCATTTTCAAGAAAAAACAATTAATGACCCATGTAACTAAAGATGAAGCAAATGGGATGGGCATTCTTGGAATTGTAGGGGTTTTTAAAATTCTTACCAAAAAAATTAACCCAAATCTCCTCCTTTCTGCTCCATCTTTCTTCTCTAATTCCTCATGAGCAGGCATATTATACCTGCAAATAGGGCATGACCCGTGTATCTCCAAGCAAGGAGTTCAAGCTTTTAGCTCCTTCAATCACCACCATCCTCTGGGGAAATGGGTTGATCAAGATGATTCTTTCACTTGGGTGGTTCTTTCTTGTGCTTCTTCAACTGGGTCCTGTATAGGTTTCAGTTTTGGTTCTCTCCTACAGCAATGGTGGCCATCTTGAGCTAGGTTGTGACACCAACCGTGGTAAAACCTAATATAAAGGACAAAACAGAGACAATTGTCTGTGCATCACAATCCTTTCGAAAAAGGAAGAAAGTTTAGCAAATTTAGATGCTTTTTTAGAAACATAAGCCATGAGATTAGTGAAAATTTTGGAAGAGAAGCAGAAAAGGAAGAGAATTTTGGATGTAACGGGGAAATTATGCACGGAGAATGCTGGCAGTTGTAGGTGTTTTAAGAATTACTATTATTATTATTATTATTATTAAATATTAATTTGGCAGGTGACAATAAAAAAACAGATGACATAACTAATATCATTAATAGAGAGTCTTAACAGCGAATTATTTTTGCCAAAAAAATTTAACGCCAAATTTTAACTTTAGATTAATATTACCAAATTGAGTAAAGATTTAATTTTTTTTATAATTTACCCTAAAAATAAAGCATAAAGTCATAAATGCAAAATAAAAAAAATGCATTTGGCACAAAGGAAGAAGAACTCCAAGAATATCAGGAGACGGGCAAGATAAATGTTAGAATTCCTACCAAGTTAACCCTCCTATACTACTGCAGAATTCAGAAATCGAAGTTGAATGATCACGTTTCTGATATACAAATGTTCCTGCAGAATTCAGAAGGTATGCCCAATGTGACTTTAGTAAATTCAAAGTAAATACTAACTTAAATCATAAATGTTTTGTCCAGTTGCAACTTTGTTATTTGCAAATTCACGAGGTTCCATTGCCTTTAAATATGATTACCATTGGCTATTATGCCTTCAACTTGCCACTCATACCACGCTTATTATGCCACCCACCACTCCTTTCTCCATGGAGTGCATTTTTCTTTGCTGCAACTGAACACTGATCACTCCGACCACCCTTGCAGCTCATATCTATTTGGAGCTTACGCCTCCGCATTCGGTTCTCCAATCGAATTCCTCTTAGTGCACGGACCCTTCGCTCAATTTCCAAAGCCTGTGTGAAGTTCCACATCCTAACAACGCCTTCCTCTCCTCCACATACAATACGGTCAGCACCAATATCCACAGAAAATAAGTTGGGCCCAAACCCATGGAGCATCCTCTGTGGTGGCTCCACATTCCGTCTATCAACATTGATAGACCTTGAGATTGTCTTTGTTGAAGTGTGCCTGTTTGTCCTCAACAATTTTCTAATATCTATAAGGGACATCTTCCCATCATTAGAAGCTGAAACAAGCCAAGGAAATTCAAATGCAAGAGAATACACAGGGCCGGTGTGAGGAATCCAAGTTGCCAACCTAAAAGCCTTTGCCTCCATGGTGTGAGTTGTCATCTCAAACATGTGAATGGCCCCATCTTCTCCTCCAGTAAAAATGAAGTCTCCTGTGTGGCTTCTGGCCAAGGCATAAGTGTTACCGACATGAGCACTACTGATGACAGTTACCAAAGTCCCATTCTTAGTGTTCCAGACATACACATCTGAACCAGATGTGCTTGCAAGTGTAGTATCATGAGGAACAAGACCCCAAACCCAGTCACTGTGCCTCAGAACCCTTAAGCATTTCAATGAAGAACGATCCCATACGCGAACAGACATGTCCCATGAACCACTATACATCCTCGTCAGATCCAGAGCAAGACAAGTTATGGGTCCCTCATGCTCCCACAGCCTAAATTCATTATTTGGCACCTCAGAACCCCTAAGGTTGAACAGGTGCGGGAGACTCTCCACCGATCTCCAACCTTGGATAAAGCCATCAGTA
Organism: Erythroxylum kunthianum; assembly: GCA_024582655.2. Classification (NCBI taxonomy): domain Eukaryota; kingdom Viridiplantae; phylum Streptophyta; class Magnoliopsida; order Malpighiales; family Erythroxylaceae; genus Erythroxylum; species Erythroxylum kunthianum. The sequence continues at coordinate 4,854,406 of JANIMX020000242.1, read as the reverse complement.
CCACCAGCAATCAACAACTTTGTATCTGCCGCAACAGCTCGAATGGTACAACCAAGAGGCCTAGATGATGCAATTGATAGCCCATCTTCCATGTCCCACATTCGCACGACAGAGTCATACCCTGAAGTGAAAATGAGCTTGGCAGAAGCCAAAAGAAAGACGGTCCGAACAGCTTCAGTATGGCCATACAAAACATCAACACTGTACCGACCCAGAAATGTCCTACTCCTAAACTCCCTCTCCACAAACAGTTCTTTCCATGACTTCTCATCTGAAAACCCCTGAAGTAGTGGTGCAGAAAGTATAGGAAGTCCCCATCTCTCGCAATAGACTTCCTTCCAAACCTTATTCTCAGATGCAAGCCCATTAAGAAATGTGGATACACAAGACACTATACCAAGCTCTTTAGGATCAAGACAGTTGAGGATTTCAGATATCAAGGCTGCAGGAAGGTCGGTGATGGACGGACGACAGCTAGTCACAATGCCATGGCAAGACAATTCTTTTGAACTACTACACTTGCTTGAAATTCCTTTCCTAGAATTAGAACCTAACGTGATCTTTGAAGTATCAGAACTTTGAGCTATGGAATGAGAATTTCCCTCACAACACGCCAAATCAAGAGACACCTTAGTGCTTTGTTGGCATTCAAATTCCATAAAAAGTTAAGCTAACCAACACAAGAATTCAACAGGAGCTATAAACAAAATCCTCTGACACAAAGCCCCACGATAACCAAATCCCAGATATTGTTACTTTTTGAAGAATTCAAGGACAACCAACTAAAACTGCAAAAATAACCCAGAAGTCAAAATCTAAAATAATTGTTTTAAGATTAAGAAAATTTGGGCGCAAAAAAGAGAAGCAAACAAAAGGTATCAGAGGATGATTAATCTGAAACTGAATGAAAAATTAAATGAAGTTAAAATCAATCGAAAACCTAAAGATCGACGATGATAACTTTATGAAATCATTTCAAACATAAACCTAACAACCAAAAAATAAGCACGAGATAGAAAAAGATGAAATCACTAAAATGGGTACCTCTAGAAATCGATATAGTGATGCTTAGAGAAGAGAAAAAGATTAAACAAAACCGAAAACTTGGGGAGTTAAGTCAAGAATACCTCATGTGAGGGTGGGTGCTAGAGATCCAAAATCGAAAAGGAATCGTTGAATTTTTTTGTAGTTTCTTTTAATCACCGATCATTAGTCAGAAAATCAGACGGTGGAGGAAAAGGCAGCAGACGTCATAAGTTGGTATGGTACGCAGGATTCATGAGGAACCTTGAGATTGCGTTGCTTGTCGGCATATTCTCTTTGGGCTCGAAGAAGCCCAATTTCTTTTAACCATTCAAATAAACTTCCAATTTTTTCAAGTTTTATTTTATTTTAGTAATTTAATACATTCCTTAACATACAAATTATTAAAATTTTTGAGATAAATATTCGAATATACCAAAAATATTATTAAAAAAAGGTTATTGCAAGGGGGAAACTCTAGGATGAGATGATTCATTTACGTGATACAAATTTGGTTTTCTTGTTTTGCTGGGTTAAGAAATATTAATTAAATGCAGCATTTTTTGTATTTATTTTAAAAAAATATTTTCGTGAAATAAATATGTAACCTTCTAATTATAAAAGAATAAAAGGCTAAGATTGAAACATAGGTATAAAATGAGTTCAGCGTTATCCTTAATTTAATTTTTTTCAAACGTATATATAAGCTAGATTGAAGCTAAGTCCAACATTTTTTATAAAAAAAATAAATATCAATAATTTATAAAAATTTGAAGTTTATATTTAAATTATAAGTTCATATTAATTCTCGGGTCAGCTACACATGCAAATTAATCTATCATGTACACATGCCATCAATCACTCGGTAAGCATAAAAATTATCCAAATTGCCAAAACAAGAGCGTGTGCCGCCACTAGTCGGCCAACTAGTGCTCACACCCACCAAAACCTAGTGTTGGCTCGACTCCCATCCGGGGTGAGTCCGGATTCAGT
>JANIMX020000242.1:4783324-4805154 GCA_024582655.2 Erythroxylum kunthianum | reverse complement strand
TGCGTGTCATCCTTGCGCAGGGGCCATGCTAATCTTCTCTGTATCGTTCCAATTTTATCGGATGTCCCCGAAGGGACGAGCGTTGCTTGTCCTCCGTTTCAATATAAATACGTTTACAATAATGTAACTATGCGATATGGTTTTATTTGTGTTTAAACGACAACAACTTGCCCGTTTCAATTAAAGAACACACTCGTCGCCAATACGACCCGGAACGTGTCTCTTAACTCAACCATGAGTCCCTGCCTGATGTGACATTTCTAACTACTATAGACTCTAGTATAAACGCCGATTTGACATTTATAACCTGCCTGGTTCCTAATGGTATGCAAAACACACCAACTATGACATCATCATCTTCAGATCCCTAGCGAGGTGCAAGTGCAATCGCCATGATCAGTGGAGTCAACAACAAGCAGTATCATGAAGTCTGGAAGAAATATGCAGTTCTCCTTTTCCTCCTCTTGTCTTAGGATCTTCAGGAGCACAACTTTACACTGGCGGAAACATCAATGGCAAGAAAGGCCATTTTCTGATCAAAGCACGGGAATGAGCTTAATTTCTCAACAAACTGCATGGTGGAGCTGCTGAGACACCATCTACTTCCCAACCCACGCAACCATCTTCTTTTTCGGGAAGAGATAGCCAGCAGCAGCAGCCTCACTTGAATCTTCATCTCTGATGACGTACAACAAGAGCTTAGAAGATGTAGAGAGAGGGAGGGCATATCCCATATATACTTAGCATTCTGAGGTCTCCATTTTACAGTAGAAGGAGAAGAAGAATTGAAAAGAGGGGTTTTTTCTTTTTCTTTTTCTTTGTTAAGGAAGGTTTCACCAAAAAAAAAAAAAGAATTTTTTTAGCTCGATTTATTATCTGAATATAATCAAATTCTTTGACGGAAATAAGTACATCAGAATCAACTGTAAAGGTTTCACTAATATTCAGAAATCAATTATCGTAATTTTCTTATTTGTTTTCTATGTCAATTCATAATTAGAACCTTTCCTTTCCTAAATTCTTATACAAATACTTCAGTTTCAGCTTGTCTGTAGACAGATGTAATGCACTTTATTTGTGTATCAAATATGGATAAAATACTTCAATGAAATTGATCAGAGCTTGCATGACAAGTATCAACATGTTCTTACGAGCATTAGCATGTAGCAACATATTCTAATAACCATTCTGAATTTCTGAGAAGGTGGCCTTGAAATGAAGAATTTATAAACAGATGCACGTCATCAGGATTTTGAAAAGATTATCAGAATGTCAAGCTTAAGAATAACAGGAATGTAGGGTAAGATAAATCAAGAAAAGAGAAAATTTTGGCAAAGCAATCGGTATATAAAGATATTAGTCATCGCTTTCTTAATACTTGAGAAAACTTGCTTAGATAAAAAGAGAGTAACTAATATGATCAACATAAACTTATAATATGCTTTGATTTCCAGTTTACAGCTGATCAACATATGAAAAAAAAAAAGGAACAAGAGAGATGCAAGTAAGGTTACACTATTTTGATCATTTCTTCAAGGTGAAGTTCACTTGGGCCAAATTCGTCTCATTCTTTTTGTGAGAACTTGTATGTATGCAAGCTGAAGATACAGTTGTCAATATCAGCCTGCAAACCCATGCAAATGCTCATGATACTTGATCATCTTAAGCTCAAAAGACTGCAAATGTTCACTCAACAGTAACAAAAGAATCTTAAGCTCATTATCTCTTACCGCATCCATCAGATCCTCTTAGATTCCATTGTTTCAGACCCTACTCTTTTCAGCCCATCTTTGAATTCATCAAAAGTTATTGTTCCACCGTTATCTGCGTATCATTCTGAACAACTCTTTCAAACCGCCAGTCTCTTCTTCAGACACTATTTCTGCAATGGCCTAAACATATAAAAGTCTTTAAATTTAGGTTCTTTGAACTCAAGCCCATGAGAAATCTTTAAACAAGGCAAACTTTCCCTTGAACTCAACTTTTAACTTGACCTCAGTTAAGCTAGAAAAAGATGTAAATGACCAAAGATTGAAGCTGATAAAACTGAAAGCAAGTTTGCTCATTTGAAGCCCTATCACTTCTAATCATAATTTCTGAAATGGATATTAATATAATTGATTCGTTGAATGTTATATATCTACAACCACTTTACACGTAGAGCCATCTTCTTGAGTTTGTGCAATGCAGAGAAGTTCTTAAGCCGTGACAAAACTGCAGAATCAAGAGGTTTATCTGGAGCATTTCTGTCATCCACAATCCATGGATGGCCTGGCAAAGAAATGGTTTAGGCATCAAAAGAACTGCAATGGCCTAACTTTTGAAGCTCGTTCCTGCCTACATGCTTCCTTGTTCAAAAAAGGTCGAAAAGACTTGCAGGGCACTTCATGAGCTGCTAGCCTTCTCTTTGGATCTTGTTCAAGCATTTTCCTCGTAATATTCTTGGCACTTTCATAGAATTCCTAATATCGAACCACTGTTTTTAATCGTGCTTAAAATATATTAAACATTTTTTGGAATTGGCATACATTTAAGATATCTATGTTTTTTACATTTATGTTTTTCACGTGGAATAACTAAAAAAGTAAAAAAAACACAACCTAGTATCTCCGATGAGGGTCGGGTGAGGGAGTCACGTCAATTATACGTAACTTTCCATTTATATTTTTTACAAAAAAATTATTTCTGTAACTCGAACTTGTAACTTTTCGATTACAAAAGTGTAATCATACTATTTAAAAAAGTATAATTCAAATTTGTGATATTCAAATTAGAATGTATTTGAGATTTTAAGTAAATAAAAGTTTAATATCTTTGATCATTCTTTAATAATTTGTTTTTCTTTTTTCAAGAGTCTGGTTTTCATTAACGAATTGTTCGATAAGAATTAAATTCATCAGAATTTAAATTATTTAAAATAATTAACTTTTAAAATATTATGAGCTGCATAATTTGAAAAAATACTAATCTTTTATATCACATTAACATTTTTGTGAACAAGAATATGCTTATTTATCTCATTATACCCTAAAAATAGATTTAATTAATTATTTTTTTTCAATTTAACGATAAACAAAAATAATCTTTTTCAATCATATTTTAAATTTCTTAATTTTATTCGATTATTAACCGATTTTATGACGGTTTAATACTTATTAAACATTTTAAAACTTAAACCTCTTATTTTACTACTTTAACTTTCAGTTTGGTTTCTACTAGATGTTGTTGTTGTTTTTTTTCCCCAAAATAGAACCAGTCTTCCTGACATAAGATCTAACTTCCAGCAAACTCTGATAAATCTCATAGTGGTTATGTTATGTTAACTTGGCTTAATTTCTGCTAAAAATATCTCCAAACCAATGCTCCTTTCTAAAATACTTATACGAAGTTCCTGCTTGCACAAAATTTACAACTCAAACCGATATGTTCTTTACAAAATACCATCATTTATCTTCCTTTTGAAACTCTTGAGAATAGGAAACTCATGTTTCTAAAGTTCTTCAAGATGAATCATGCATTTTCTTTTTACGGAAATAAATCTTGTATATCAAGGATATCGGCAAGCACGCCGGCTGCCGTGGTGTCATTGCCAGCTCCAGCACCTTGTATGACCAAAGGTTGTTCACTGTAACATCGGCTGTATATCTCCAGCTACAATTGTTCAGAACGAATGAACGAACATGGTCAAGTGACAGAAACAATTGCATAGCATTGAAGACTTGGACATGGATTTACAACGATGGTCACAACAGCTTTCAACATTTGCGAACTCTTTTTCACCAAACTACAGTCAAGAAGTGGAGATTTATAACTTCTCCAGTAAATTTTTTGAAAGATTTCAACTTTCTAGTCTTAAGCTCAATCACCTTGTTCCAAACTGTACTTGTGATTAATTCTCCCAAAGAATTCAGTGTTGGAGTCAAATCTCTCTTCTGGAGCATTGAAGCTTTTCAACTAACCACATCTCAGATCTAATAATGCTTTTAGTTACTACATGATAACAAAAGACATTCATTCCACTCCCACTCTGGTGAAATATGATGTTTCAAAAGTTTTCAACTTCAGATGGGCCTTCCCTAACTATAGAACGTAACTTGAAATCACCAAGTAATGGTATGAGCCACAAGTCCACAAAACTTCAAACCATCAGTTCCCATATATATGGACCATTGTGATCTAAGGAAAGAAAAAAATGACTAATTTAAACTAGAAAGGAATACCTAGAAAGTACTATTTTCTACAGCTCTTTTCGAGACGCGGCATTCTAGTCATACACAGTTCATTTTGCATCTCAAATTTTTCCTAAGAAAATGTTTCACTCGAAGATGAAGAGGGGGAATATACAGCATACTGGATTCACAGATATGGAGCCCAAGTAATCATAGGACCAAAAATCAGGAATAAGAAATGATGGTGAAAGTTTGGGTCTTACCACATTATCACTACCTCTCAATCGTCCCAAAGCAGAATTGTTAGGAAGCTCTTGAATGCCAACTTCACACCTTCAAAGAAAGGAACTTTACAATGTAATATCTCAGATAAAACATGTGATTGGAAATGAAAGGTTGGGATGAATCTTGACAAGGCAAGTTTTTCATATACTTTAATACATGGCTTTAACAACATCATGTTATTGTGCATGTAATATAAAGTTTTGTCACCATTAAACTGAGTAATTTCATATTCCTCCATTTAGTTTCTTGTTCTTCACAAATTCAGATAACCAAAATGTTAGAGTGGACTGAGTACATGCCTCAGATATGAAATGCCAGCGGGTGTTCACAACAAAGAGTAACAAAAAACAATAAAAAGTACCTTGTTCCCTCAATTACACAAACATAACGCAGAACATTGCCATTCATGGAAGCCTTTTTAACTCTCTCTTGGACATCATTATCAAGTAACAGAATTCCATTATCCAAAAATTCTTTGACAGACATGAAATCAGGCCCCATTTCTTTTGGGTACAAGCTCTCAATCTGCGAAACAAAAAATCTAATTTTACAACAGCAAAATCAAAGTTGAACATGGTACTAGAGGTTAGATAATCATTATGACGCATTAGCAATTCAAGGCCAGGAAAAAGGATGACAATGTAACATTACAGCTTTCATAAAAAGCCAGAAACGTGAAGGAGTTTATTTCAGACTTGACCTTAATGCTATCCATGTCAATATGCCTCCCAAGAAGTCGAGCAAGGATCAAAGCCTGTTTACAATTCAAATTGAAAGTGAAAGAGTTGCAGAACATGAACCCAAGAGAAAACTAGTCAAAAGCTTCACCCCCTAATATTCCACTTTGCCTATGATATCTGAATGTACCAGTGTCAAGTAAATTTAAATCAATAAATTAAATAGTTAATGAATTGGAAATTTAAATCAATAAATTGTAAGTAACAGTTATAATGCTTAAAGTTAAACATTAAAGCATAAAAAATCAACTATTATGTCTTTGTTTTTTTTTCAAAAAAAACAAAAAAGAATATAGATCAACCTTCCTTGCAACATCCATCCCACTCAGGTCATCCCGTGGATCTGAAGCAATGATATAAACAAAAGATTTAAACATCTAAAAATGTGACATGAATGAGTAAGGACAAAGAAGTCAAATAGCAAGTCCCACAAAGTTATATAAATGTTGAAATACTCATCTAAAAACCAAAAAAGAAATCATTGTATTTCTCTTTTCAACACTTGATTATCCAGAAGCCTAAAAGAGAGGAAAATCTACAAAGTTGTACCAAGAAGATATTTTCATAACTAAATCAAATTTCTACCTTAGCATAGATAGATGTTCCAGCAAAAAAGAAAAAAAAGAAAAAGTAATCCAACAGTCTCTATGTAAAATTATTGGCCTATGCTCCATGATGCATCATTGTCAGTCTTGTGAAAAGTCAACGTGAATTTTCAAGATAAGAAGATACTATATACAATGTAAATATGTGGAACTCTACGGCAAGAAATGTCAACATAATTTTAACGTTTATTGTTATGTAAAAGACCACTCTGAGGCCTCGACAAGCAGTTAACCTTTCTTTTACCGCCATTCAAGGAGATATTCATTCTTGATACTCCAATAATCAATAATGTAAGGATGCAAAATAAAAGTTTGGCTAGCTTACATTTTGACATTGTGCTTGAAATCAAAATCCTTTCTTTTATTCTTATCACACTCTTTGAACATTAATAAGTTGAGGGAAGATGTTTCAGATCTGTCACTCCAGGAAATGACTGAAAAAATACACTAGCTGTCAAATAACAAGTTCTGAATTGTATTTGATAGTGGGCTAAGTGATCCAGGAGTCTTTGTTCTTGTAGAAGTAACAACACAGTTTTCAATTCCCTAACTGAGCAACTTGTTACTGGTGTCTGGAAAAGGCATACTTAAATCTGAGAATGATTAACATCAGAAAAAGAAAACAACACAAAACATTTAGGACACTTGCCAGCATAACCTTGATATTGAAGAAGTTTCTGAATAAAAATATTAATAGCTGGAAATCTAGGGAAAACATAAAACCAAGGAAAACGTTGCAGTCAGCTCCCATATACCATACATACATATGAAAATACAAATACAATAAGATTAACCTGTGAAGAGCGGAAACTAGGTGCTAATTTAGAATGCACAAAAACCTGGTTCCGTAAATCCCAAACTTTTGGCGGCCTTAACAACATCACTCAGTCTCTTCCCTCTTTCAATCTCACTCATAACATACCCCAATGTCCCTGTTAAATATATTTTAAATCAAGAATCTATATAAACCAACAAACTTACAAAATGAAAATTGTAAAGTAGCAAGAGGGCACAGAAAACTCAAAAGAATACAATTCAGACAAGATAAAAAGTCTAGATAAATTTGGTACCACTCAAACTTCCAATTATTCGATGAATAGTGTCTCCAGATGAAAGCATGCGATTTAAGGAAGCTATAACTGGAAGGCCAGCACCAACCTATCGGCAATAACTTCCAGTCAGTATCATGATAGCATATCCAAAATCCACACCTTCCTACTGAGAATAATAAAAAGAAAAAAGCATGTACAATCATTCAAGTGCATGCGATGTTAGCAGATTACACTGATATAATTGAAGTTTCATAATGTTTGGCATAAAGCAATACTAAACACCAAAAACCAACTTCACTTACAGTTGATTCATGCCGAATGTAGCGTGGATATAAAAACAACTTTTCATAATCTTCCTGCAAAATGGCACAAAATGTTCTCTTAGCGAAAACTCACATACTGTGTTGAATTATATCTACGATAAGAATCTTGAATTTAGAACAGACGTAGCTTAGAAAATGGAATAATTGACAGAAATAGTATGATGAACAGAAGTTCCTCCGGATTGACAAGATTAAAGTTAAGGAAAGTTAATGAGCCAGTTCAACAATTCATTTCTTACAGATATATATGTATCTGAACACAAGAGAGAGAAATAAAATAGCAGGTAAAGAATCTGATCATTGTAATCGATCATGCCTCTCCTTTTATCAGCTTGTCTTGTTCTCCATTAGAAAGAAAATGAATTTCACTTCTTTTCATAACTTATAATCATGACGAATATATATTTTATCATATAATAGTGGCACAATTATCATCTAAGAAATAGAATGTTCAAATGGAAGAGTGTAATCATCATATGTGGAAAAAAATAGAGAGATATAATATGCCACAAGACTTTTACTGTTTTACATGATGAAGAAAAATTGAAACATGTACTACAGTTTGTTTACCATTCTAGAAGTAAGAGGTTTCTTGTTTGCTAGAACAATGCAACACCCCAGATCAACAACTTGAGTTATCAGTCCAATAGTCTCAGAGCTAGCAGAGCAATCTACAAAGGCCAAACCTATGGCATAATGAAAATAAAATAAAATCAGTTGAAACGGTCCGTGGCAATGGTACCAAACCAATGTAGGAAGTATTTACTCAACTACGCAATTGTGGAAGTGTTCAGATCAGGACAGTGGATCTATGTTTCATCTATCCTCTCAAGTAAGTAGATTTTGTTTTTATGTGGAAGTTTTAGACTCTAGTACAAACCAAGCTCACCCAAAAGCTTAAGATTTTGAGTTAAATGGTTATTGCAAATGTTTCATATGCTTGACTGTTGTAGTGCAAAGCAAATGCTGACAAGCAGAACAAACCTGTTGATTTTCCAAGAAGAGCAGCAATCTCCAAAATTGTATTTTTAGATTCCGAGTTTGCATATACTCTGCATTCTCCTTTGTTAATTAGGGAGCATAAAGAACCATTAGCATTTAGAACTCATAATTCTCTGTTTATATCAAAAAATTAAGAGTTATAACTAATGACACGTAATATAGCAGGAGTCACCAAAATCAGAAAGTGAGGAAAGGGACAAGCCATTGGATTTGAGGCGGCAAACTTCAGATAAAAATGCATCATCCAATTCACTGGTTAACACGTCAGATGTCACAACCAAAGATTTACTGTCACAAACTCCTACAACCCGCAAGTGTGTTCCCTACCAGAAAGAAAGCCCTTTATGGTAAGAACTACCGGGCAAAGGAAATGAACAAAGAAAGTGAAAAAACACAGAAAAAGATTACATTTTGAAATGGTATAGGAAATAAGAGAAGAAACGAAACCTTTTTAGCATGGAGTGATCGGCAGGAGACAATGTGGTGGAGAAGCTGTCGCCCAACTCCGCCACAACCCATAAGAAGCAGAGCTATCTTCTTCATGATTATTCGGCCTCTGATCACTGCTTGAGAGCTATTTGCTATGGTCTAATGATGTTTAAGCTTCTCTTCCTCTTCGATTGGCCTTTAGAACAAACGAATTTCATTTAAATAAGTAGATTAATATTTATGTTTGTTATATTTAACATAAAGAAATAACTGTTAAATTTAATTCTTTGATAATATTAATCTAAATAAATAGAGTAATGGTAAAGTAATTTTTACAATCTCTTTATAAAAAAATATAATAATAACTTTTGCAAAAGGAAAAAATTAAGTTTTTTTTTGATAATATTAATCTAGACCTAATAACAAATAATAATGATTATTGATATTGATATTTATATTTATATTTAAAAATAAAAATTGAAAAAATTGTTATTATTTTTTATGATTCAGACCAAAAAAAAAAAAAGGGTCAACGTTGGGTCAGAGTTTCTTTGTTTAGAAGTCACATTATCAATTTTTTTAACATTAACAGGTAGGTAAAGTAAAGTTAGGGTTTCAGAGTTTCACACACTTTCTCTCTATCCCATCCCACGAAAAGAGGGAATTTTTAATTAAAAAATTAAATCAAAAATCAAAATTGATCAAAAACCCAGACGAATAGTTCTGTACTTCTCCACACTCTCACTTCTCTGTTCACACCCAATTCTATCTTCGTCTTCTTGTACGTAATCCGTTGGTTCATTTTACAGGAGACGTTCTTCCTTCAAGACCATACCCAGTACCAGGTCCTATCTTTGTATCCTTCTCTTATCTCTCGTTCTCTCTTCTGTTGTCCCTTGTTGGCTTGTACTTGCTGCCTGTTGGATCAATCCTGTGTGTCCTTTTCTCTTCTACTCGATGACCGAGAACTTGTTTTTGCTTTAGTTAAGTGGGTTTTAATTGGTTTTCACTCGTATGATTTAGTCCTTGCTCGTGTGTTGTTTCCTGCTATTGGACATTATTCTTTTATTTGATTGTTTTTGGTGTTCCAGCTTTTACTGTATGTATGTGTGTATTCATGTGTACATGTTTGTGAACCTGGACGTGTGCGAACGTGGATTTTGGAGATTAAGGGACCGAATTTATTATATATCAAGAGCTCTTTTTTTCATCTGGGCTGGTCGTCTGTGTTTTAAACCTGAAAATGAGGAGTTAGCTTTGAATTTCTATGCAGATTGCCTCTGGATACTGATTTTATAAGGAAGTGACACGGAAGTGTTGCCATGTAGTTGTACCTAAATTTTAGCCTTCTGTTGTGGGTTGGTATGGATAGACGTGTGATTGATGAAGAGAACGGGATGGGTCATCGTCCAATGAACTATGATGGAGATGCTGAACCCAATGATGTTGGAGAGACAAATAATGCTGAGCATTCCCTGGCTAATGATGAAGATGGGACTGCTGAGCCCCATGTTGGCATGGAATTTCATTCTGAGGATACTGCCAAGACTTTCTACGATGAGTATGCCAGACGTCATGGTTTTAGCTCCAGAGTTGGTCAGTCTACTTGCTCTAAAACTGATGGGTCAAACAGTGCTAGGGAGTTTGTATGTGGCAAAGAGGGCATCAAAAAAAGATCTGGTGAGAATTGTGATGCCATGTTAAGGATAGAATTAAAGGGTCAAGACAAATGGGTTGTAACAAAATTTGTCAAGGAGCATACCCATTCTATGGTGAATGCCAGCAAAAGGCATTACCTTCGACCACGCAGGCATTTTGCAGGTGGTGCAAATAGCCTGACTGAGACTTACCAAGGAGGGGGAATCGTTCCAAGTGGTGTAATGTATGTTTCCATGGATGGAGACCATGTATCCACGGAGCCAAATCGAGCCATTAGGAACAAGAATGCTGCAGCATTGAATTGTACTGTTAGGCCCAATCTTCGAAAGAGGACCCTAGGAAGGGACAGTCAAAATCTGCTGGAGTATTTTAAGAAAATGCAGGCTGAGAACCCTGGATTTTTCTATGCAATACAACTGGATGAAGATAATCGCATGGCCAATGTGTTTTGGGCTGATGCTAGGTCAAGGACTGCTTATAGCCATTTTGGGGATGCCGTTACATTTGACACAAATTACATTACAAATGAGTTCAGGGTGCCATTTGCATCATTTACTGGGGTAAACCATCATGGACAAACAATTTTATTTGGCTGTGCAATACTTCTAGATTACTCTGAGGCTTCTTTCATTTGGCTGTTTAAAACATTTCTTACTGCAATGAATGATCGGCAGCCTGTTTCCATAGTTACTAACCAAGACAGGGCCATTCAGATTGCTGTTTCTCAGATGTTTCCTGACTCCCGGCACTGTATTAGTAAATGGAATGTTTTAAGAGAAGGCCAGGAAAAGTTGGCTTACGTTTGTCATGCACATCCTAACTTTCAGGCAGAACTATATAATTGTATCAATTTGACTGAAACCATTGAGGAGTTTGAATCATCTTGGGATTCGATTATTGATAAGTTCAATCTGAGGGGACATGATTGGCTTCAATCACTATATGATGCACGGGCACAGTGGGTTCCTGTATACTTTAGAAATTGCTTTTTTGCTGTAATATCCCCTAATCAGGGATTTGATGGTTCTTTTTTCGATGGTTATGTGAACCAACAGACTGCATTACCAATGTTCTTTAGACAGTTTGAAAGAGCTTTAGATAATTGGTTTGAAAGGGAGCTTGAAGCAGATTTTGATACGATATGCACCACTCCAGTCTTGAGGACACCATCGCCAATGGAAAATCAAGCCGCAAATCTGTATACAAGGAAAATATTTTCAAAATTTCAAGAAGAGCTTGTTGAAACTTTTGTATATACGGCTAACCGGATTGATGGTGATGGAACTATCAGCACATTCAGAGTAGCAAAATTTGAGGATGATCAAAAGGCGTATATAGTGAGTTTAAACTATCCAGAAATGCAGGCAAACTGCAGTTGTCAAATGTTTCAATATTCAGGCATTCTGTGTCGACATGTTTTGACTGTCTTCACTGTTACAAATGTACTTACACTGCCATCCCATTATATCCTCAAAAGATGGACAAGGAATGCAAAAAATGGTACAGGAATAGAAGAACATGGCAATGAATTGCTTGGCCAGGAGTCCCTTACATTGCGTTACAACAATCTATGTCGAGAAGCTATTAAATATGCAGAGGAGGGTGCAATAGCTACAGAGACATATAATGTTGCAATAAGTTTTCTTAGGGATGGTGGGAAAAAAATTGCTGCTATGAAGAAAAATGTTGCCAAAGTTGCACCTCCCAGCTCACAGATTAGTGGAGTTGGTTATGATGACAGGAAGTCCTCTATATCATCATCAGATACTACCCCATTGTTGTGGCCAAGGCAAGATGAATTTACACGGAGATTTAATCTGAATGACACTGGTGCTGCCACGCAATCTGTTTCTGATCTGAATCTTCCTCGGATGGCTCCTGTTTCCCTTCAACGAGATGATGGTCCTGCTTCAAATATGGTATTCAAGAGAAACCGTTACATAAAATTTCTTTTTTTTGTTATACACTTCGGGTCTGAAACAATCGTAAAGGATTGACTTGGCATGTTCATTTGGTTGTCATGCATAGGTTGTTCTTCCTTGCCTCAAATCAATGACTTGGGTGATGGAGAATAAGAGTGCTCTACCAGGGAATAGAGTTGCTGTCATCAACCTAAAGGTATGCTTGTAAGTTGTAATGTGAATTGAGAACTAATAACAAGAATTGCTCGTTCCATGAAATAGTTCCTGTTAGAAAGTTGATTTGGCTGATCAGGAAGTAGGCTTGGCAGTTTTGGCCTGGCCTGGCAACGTTGTTCTGGTAGCTGCCAGAGCAATTTTGGGCCGGGTTCTGGCTGCCCTTTTGCCTGTCCCATTGTCAACCCTACCAGAAAGTCATTTTGTTGGTACATAGAGATTTTGTGAATATGTTACTGGAGATGTTTTAACATCTAATCCAGCAGGAATAACTGATGCAACTTAAATTAAAGGATTTGTGATAAATTTCCACACCAATGATTGACTGGAACAGAAGTGAACATAGCAATAAAAAAGGTAACTGTTAAAGCAGAAGCATTTCCTATAGGGGTAGCACCCTACCTGTTGGCCTTCCAAGTACTTCTACCATGAAAAGTCGATGATTCTGTTTCCCACCCAGGGAACAATCATAAACTTATGTAACACATTACTTTTGATTTGCTTTTAGTTAATTTAAGCATTTCTAGAATTCTGTACTTTTCTGTAGCTTGAGCACATATGAAAGTAGTACATTGACCTAAGTGGTTGCATCTCTTTGTTGACCTGTAGCTGCAATTGGTATGAGTTTTTTATGGAATTTATGTTATTCTAGCTGTGTTCTAACGACTGATGTGTGAGATTTCTCACGTAAATCTTTATTGAGTGTTCCAGTTGCTAGATTACAGCAAGACTCCATCAACAGAGTTGGAGGTAAAGTTTCAACTCTCTAAAGTTACTTTGGAGCCCATGTTGAGGTCGATGGCATACATTAGTGAGCAGCTTTCAACTCCAGCCAACAGGGTTGCAGTCATAAACTTGAAGGTCGGTATCTTTTGGAAATCAAAACTGAACTTGGCATCTCATAGCTATGTGATAATTAGATGTCAAAACTGTTGCGGAGAAACTAGTATCTATTAAGCTTGATGTTTTTCATTGAATAGAAGCTGCGGCTTGTAGTGGGACTGATATGTCTGTCTTATATTGATTACCTGTATACTCAATTATTTGTTGGCCTTTAGTGAGAGAGTTTTAAAATTATATAATCCAGGTTCTTTTGTTCTTTTGTATTAAATGGGGCTATAATTAGTTTTATTTGAACATCTTTCAAAGTTTGGACTGGTATCAGGAACTTATGCATACCTTACCTTATGATATTAGCCTAAACGTTTTGTATTTCTGTGTTTATGTTGTGTGCATGATGTTATATATTCAATTGTGTGATTGTAGCAATTAACCTTTCATTATACAAGGATAAACTTTGTCTCTGCTGATACTGGCTTTTAACTGCATTTCACTTCTCTTCTGAAATCATTTTCTTGAAAGTGTTTAGCATGTTCAGAACTAACAAAAAGGTGTTTACTTGGCACAAGGTAGAAGCTGCACATTTTGGTTGTGAATATCAAATCAAAATTTAGGATCTCTAACTTGAATTTGTAAAGCTCTTATAGGAACTAGGTTAACAAATTTTCAACTTCAGATATTTCAACATCTAAAAGTATTGTCTATGCTATGAAAGCAATGAATTGAAGAATGAAAATGAAAAAATTGAGGCGGGAAACATGAAATGCCCTCTCTATTGTATGATAATTATGCTTTTCTGGTTTTCCTTCTTTTATTCTCTTCAATACAGTTTTTGATATATTATACTTGATATATGTATCTGCTTAGTGATCTCAAAATAGAGCATGAATGCTTAAATCTCTTGTTCCTAACATGTGTATGAAGCAGATTGTTTGTGTACTTTGTTTCCTTCTTTCCTTTCAGAGGACTTTATGTGTTTGGATGGCAAGTACTGATCATAGATGGATTTGCATTGATGAAAAAACAATTGAGATTAACTCTTGGTTTTAGTTACAACCTTTTCATGCATTTTGAGTGACTGTTTTCCCAACTGCATAGTTGTATTTGTCAGGGAGGGAATGTATAGTTTCCCATTTCCTTGTTTGGCTTTAGTCAGTTTAATTCTCGGCTAATGGCTGGATTCGGTTGACTTATATAATTTTGTTGGCTCATTTAATTCATTTTGCAACTCTATCTCTTGGTTTGATGATCCTTTCCAATTGTTTTCAGCTTCAAGATACTGAAACAACTTCAGGAGAGTCAGAGGTTAAATTTCAGGTGTCTAGAGATACATTGGGTGCCATGTTAAGATCAATGGCGTACATCCGTGAGCAGCTTTCAAGTCCTGTAAGAGTTATTTTTTCATATTTGGCAACCATATTTATTTTTTCGTGGATGGAAAAAATTCCCTTTCCTACATTTTTAATGAAAACTGATCACCTAGCTCCTAACTTCTATTCCTATTGAACTGCATTAATCATGAAGTTTCTATTGGTTGTTCGGCTAGTTCAAAAGGGTTACATACTTACTATGACAAAAGTGTGATTCTTTAGTTGATGAAGCACAACATTTGGAAATACGAGTAAACTAGTAACTGCTACTCTTGAAGCAGTTGCTCGTAGATAGCTCTTTATAAAGAGAGGTCTTTGGAATTATATTTATTCTCTTAGTTGTTTCAAAAGGCAGATTCTTCCCCATCCTTGAACTGGGATGAAGCTTGCTTTGCTTATGGTATTAGACTTCTTGGACCAAGAAGATGCAAATTAATCTCTGCGTCATCCTGACCATATGAAATCATTTTTCTGGACAGGCGGATACCCCACCAGACCCTCCATCAAAGAAGCACAGGAAATAAAGGATCCATTGTGTCGGTCCCTTGTGGTGTGACCAAGTTGTTGGTAGGATGGGCAGTAAAAGTTAAGAGGTGTTGCCTGCCCATTCTTGGAATGGATCACTCAGGGTTTGCTTTCTCCTAGTCCCTGGCTATTCTGTGATCAGTTATGTCTCTTCTTCTTTCCCCCGTCTTCTTTGCCTTCCTTTCTCTTATCATTTCTTTACTCTCTCTTTTTTCCTGTTCTTCTCTTCCTCAAAGTCCCCATGTAAGCTTTGCCCTCCGTTCTCTCTCATTTTCTGTTTATGTAAACATAATGTACATGTAGGGTGTCAAATTCATAAATTCAAGTCATCAAAGAGTTGCATTTCCACAACATAATTTTCCTTTGTGTAATTTTATATCCTTGTCAATCGTTTTCTAGAATAGGTCCAAGATAAGTTCTTGTTGATATCTACACGCGGGCCCGCTATGCAATCATAAACAAACAGGTGACGGTTTTAGGGGATTTTCTTGCCGAAGTGCATGATTGCTTTGCTTTAGAGCATATCAAAGCAAGGCGGGGGGCAAAATATTCACAGAATATAGAGATTGTTTCAAGAGGCTTATACAAATTAAATATGTCCATATTATAGAGTTGATTTTGTTTGCTGCCCATAGCTGCTGATTTAGTATATACTCAGCTCATTTTTATTTGAAATTGAACATGTAAACACTAAAAGGATTCAGGACTCTCTCCACAGTAGTAAAAGGCACTACCAAATTGTTCATGGAAACAAATGAAAATATATCGTAAATCTGATAAGAAAGATGTCCATTTTACAGATAAAAATGTTGAGCATGCATTTATTTCCCATACCACTTGATAAATGAAAACATCAGTATTAGAAACACTTCGCCTCACTAATACAAAACCTGCAAAGGTATTGGAGCAGGCAGTGGTACCATTTGCACAAAGTGCCAACACGTTCACACCCAAAATGGACATAAATACAAGGTGATTGTCCACGTGTTGGATTACGTAATAAAAGAGATACTACTAATTGACTTTGAACTCTTTAGTTGACTTCGAACTCTTGTTCTTCTCCCTGGACGCAAGAAAGAATTGGTAACATCTACAAACTCCTGTAGTCAATAACTGTGACTTCATCTTCTGGTGTATCAAGATCTTGATAACTGCATTTAAAATTTACAGAATCAGACGACAATCAAGGGAGTAAATTATTAAGTATATCAATGAATTACACAAACCCAACAAATTTAACACGACAGCTTTCATGGCATTATTATTATCAAGATATGAACCTCAAGTTCTTGTAATAAGAATATATGTCATTCCAAAGATACCAAAAGCATGTCCCATTATATTGGTTCCACACGTCAGATCCCGCCTTATCAAACCTAGCAAGCTTTTTGGGGGTGCCATGCTCGGGTCAGCAAACAACTATGGACCCAATGGAGATGCCGAAGTCACAATAGACTCTGGCAGAAGCGGGTCCTTATTATATGAAAAGATAGCATACAAAAATACACATGAAGAACTTAAACCCAACAGAACTTACCTGCGTAGTCGTCTAGGATCCTGTCGAAAGCCTGACGATAGAAGAATTGGAGCTGCTCCACTTAATGGGGGACCGGCCCTTCCGTTTCTTCCACCACCTTCAAATGGGGGAGGAACACCCTGATCTCTAAACATCTGCATTGCAACTTCAGGTGGAGCAGGAACAAATGGCCCAAGTGGACTGCAGTTAGAGTGACGTGCAATTAGACCTAAGTTTCATAGTCGTGCCATAATTAGCTATCCTGTCTTGAGAAACAAGATTATTACAATCTCAACCTACCCAGCACCAGGAACTGGCATTAATACAGGGGGAGCCATATCTGAAGCAAAAGGAGGCATGTGGATGCGTTGTCCACTAAAACCATCAAACATTGGTTCATCGTGATTGCCTCCATCAGGACCATCACTGTGCTGGAGATCACTTGACTGTGGGTTTTCCAACCTGTCATATCTTTCACCACCATTTGCTCGACTATCCCGTTCCCTACGGTTTCGATCATCTTTCAACCGATTATCTGGACCTAGCTTCCTTCTTAGTGGCTTGTCCCGCTAGGAAGCAAAATAATATAAACAAATAAATAAGAGATAACAAACATAGAACCAACAAAGTATTATTCCAGCATGCTTGTTGGTAAAGGGAAAATGCAAATTGATACGTGCCATCAGTGGATTCATTTAAGATGCCATTTTAAGAAAGGCCAAAACATACCACTGTAGGCTGTTGCATAACAGGTGTGCCACCAGGTGCATCTTCGTCTCTGTAATTCAGATTTAACAGCAAAGCACAAATAATGTTGAAGTATAGAGTCAAAAAGGAAACGAAAGAAGTTTAATATATTATAGCACTTACGTCATGTAATTCTGGAAATACAGCTCTTCACGTACTTTGGAAGTCAACTCCATCACAAGGTCAGGATGTTTCAGTTTGAGATGCTTGTTCACAAACTCTGCAGCATGAAAGAGCTTTGTGCAACCCTTGGCTCCACAACCATACTTCCACCCATATTTTTCATCCCTAATTTTGCGGACATAGGGCTCCAGTGATTCTACAGCTGCAGCATCTATCTTCTCCTTAGCAGTCATTACTTCCAAAGGGTCTTGACCCTTTAACCTCTCCTGCCAACGGGAGTCAAGTTTCTTTTCCCACTCAATGCCACCATTATTTACATCAGAACTCCTTCCCTCCCCTCTCACGTGTCTAAGACCCTTTGCCTCATTTGTTTCAATCATCCCATAATAATCCAAGCCATGGACACGCCATAGATAAGTGATAAGAGTATCCAGCAGTTCAACACCCTCTAGACCTTTGACTGAAGTTAAGCCTCGTACAATGATAACAGGCCCGGTGGAGCTGCCATGTGATTTCTCTCTACTCATCTTGTCATTCTCGGATCCACCTAAAATATTGTCATTGATTCCTTTTTCAGAGTCAAGTTTGCATACAAGGACCTGTGCTTGTTCAATGTCAACTTGGATTCTTCTGGGTTCTGAGCTTATGGGATGAGCTTTAGGAGCAGCTGAAAGCAGATCAGTTTCTTTAGCAGGTGCACGGCCATGTCGTCTTCTCTTGCCACTAGCATCCACTTCATCGTCAGAATTTTGGTCACTAGTCTGCCCTGATTTATTTGGAGATAGGGCATTGAGACCTGGGCCTCTGGAATTACGAAACCAGAGGTCATGTGTCAGAAAAACCAAAAATGACATGCACGTTGTCATACATACAAGTCCAGGAAAGGAATCTCACAAGTCCAATGTCCCACTTTGCAAATCAAGCAAAAAGTCCTTTGCAACTTTCCGTGCAAGTTCATTCCTCCTGCAAGGAATTCAAAATTAGTTCATAGGTGAAAAAATAATTACAGGTTTCCAACACAAGGAAATGATTCACATAAGGCAAACAATCTATCACAGATCTGCAAAGAGAAGATTTGATTCACAAATTTGCTTCAGGTTAATCAAAAGTTCCACGCATTACACTTTAATATAGTAGGTCATACCTACCTTTCTATGACTGCAAGCAAATTTGTTGGATGATATTTGTCCCTTAACCTACAAAAACCACGAGGACACATAAAACCATAAAAGTGAAGAACTTAAAAGCAAGTAGATATTCGTTTAGCAAAGAGAAATACCATTCCTCATCCTTATGAGCCTCCAAAAAACCCCTTTTTTGTGTTGAGATGTACTCTGACCTATATTCTTGATATCTTCATAAGAAAAAACACATGTTATAAAGTAAATATCGGACTTGTGATTCAATTTTAGACCAAGCATTACTTCCTCCAATCTATACCTGCGCTCAGCTTCTGCTGGCAGTATATCATCTTCAAGCTCCTGAATGAACTGCTTGTATGACATCAAGCCTTCCCTGCAAAAGATTCTTGTTACATAAAAGAGCAAGGGTGCAGATCAACTATAACAATACAAAGCTTCTGAAAAGGAATTTACAACAAACTTAATCAGTCATGTAGAATGTTCTGATTCATAATTGACTAAAATAGACATAATACCAGGATTAATTCATATCAAAAGTTTTCTGACAGAAAACACTGAAAACCTCAATGTTCACAGATCCACAGAAAACAAACCAAAAATGTGCACAGATCAAGCCTAAGAATCAGTATGTTAAAGAAGAAAATTACTATAAAGAGCTTGATGCAACTACAAATCAATTAAGATGAATAAAGAAGTCCACAAGGTCTCAAATCAGAAATTTAAAAATCCTTCAGGTAATAAAATGCTTCCATAATACAATGCAACTACAAATTAATCACGATGAGTCAACAAGGCTTCAATTTAGAAATTTAATTTTGGTTGCCTAGAAAACAAAAGGCTCCCATGATACAATGCAAAATCAAGGCAAATGCCTTCAAATTCAGAGTCCATGAACACGACGATACTAACCTTTCAGTGCTTCCTATGATGGAAACATCACCATAACTACCACGTCCTGAATCCCAATCTGCACAGTCAAAAATCACAAGGGGGCAACTTGATCAAATAAAGCAGTAAAGTTCAAGTCTATGATCAATGAAATAGAAATAGAAAAGAGCTGAGCAAATGTATATAAGGGAGGAAAAGAAGACCAATGACATCAATCAGTTCAAAGCAATATTATTAATTTCCTAACCTAAATATATGACCGAAAAAATCCTTTGAAATGTCCTCTCTACAGTTAAGGAATGATTTTTATTACACTAAAATAAATTGACATTAATAAAGATAAACTTCACAATAAAATTCATAACTAGACATCAAATTTCAATGTCATTTCAGACAAAATGAAACTGAAATTGAGAATGGATTCAGTCTCAAAAGTATCAACAGAGCTTGCCATTAGCTAGGGTCTGGTGCTGTATTTAGTGAAAATGCACCTCCAACACTGGTACGTAAGAGACACCATATTTCAAGATACATTCAAAAATAAATAACACTACCCATTATTAATTTTTAATATAATGATTTTTGGATAGGTGCAAATCTCTGTTATAAATTTGCAGCATATATGTAATACTCTGGGTCCAAGGGTGCACACACCATGGAAGTCATTATTTGTTGTATCGAAGCATGGTTAACTACTCTGAATCCAAATGCCCATTACAAGATTGAAAAAAATGAGTAAAGAGAATTTTCCATGCAGACTATTTAGATCATTTTAAATGTCCAAATAAAACAAGATACCGTACAAAGCCTCCAAATCAAATATTTTGTCACAAAAATTGTGTTCTCAATGTTAAAGGGCCACCTTTGATGATCAAGGTCCACCAGCAAGTCATTTTTTATGCAATTAAATATTTGACATGTTACACCAGTAATAGATAACTGCAATATCTGTTCAAAAAGTGCAAATAAAACATTCGAAACAGATTCAGCAATCTGGAAAAAAATTGAGCACATACCAGCAGGACCACCAGGATATCCACCTGCACGACTAATGTACCGGCCATGAAGCCTTTCTTCACTAAAAGCTGGCCTACCTCCCATCTCACGTTCATATCCACCAACATAGTCATACCCAAACCTATCATCAAAGACCACATCCAAAATTTATTCAGGAAACTTTACACGTAAAGGCTCATTGATGTATGAACCTCATAATTGAAGGGGAGAAATAGAAAAACAACTGTATGGAGAAACAAGTAAAAACATGTGCTGGACACAGTTTAGGTGTGCGACATAGGAGTTTTGCAAATCAAGAAAAGCAATCTTACTTTTGCATTCAAGAAACGTGAACTCAAGGAAAACCTGCCTAAACTGCAATAAGTTAGTTCGGTGAATAATAATATATGGCTAGGTAACTCCACCTGTATAGCCTCGAAAAGCATGCTAAACATGCATGCAATACTCCTCTCCAATAGAACAAATATACGACAAAATAGCTTTCCAAGCATGTAAGTTCTCACATAATAACAACCAAGCAATAACATCTATTATCTATATTCTGATGGTTTGATCCCAACCACTTTTCATGCCTTACCTGCTCCCAACCCTGCCCCAAACAGTTCCATGCAAAAAGGCAATTTCAATTTGAAATCGCATATCAGGGAATCTGAAATTTAGCTTCCACCACAGCCTCGATATATGACTAGCACACAATTACAGCAAAAATTAACCACTAACAGATGCTATTGCTATTCACCTCAGCTAAACTATAAAACATCTCATAAAGTAAATTGCCAAGACCAGCAACAGTACCCTCAACTCAAACTGCAATCATTTCACTTTACTGGTACTTGAAAGTGTATGTGATCCCTTTCAACCAAAATAACATCCAAGGATGCAATCAAGTAATGAGAGCAGGCTCCTAATCATCAATTGAACATGTTCACAATTTCATCAGCCTTCAAATACATAATAGAAGTTTGCACAATATCAAGGTCCAAATGCATAGGGTTTTCCAGATTCTAATAGTTATGGAAATTGTTTCAGTTTTCTTTTCTAGTAAATCTTCCGGGATCATATAATCAGTTAATTTGATGCCAGACTCGGTCAAATTCAAACTAAGGAAAGAACCTAAACCCTAACTGAAATAAGCAGTGAAAGTATTCATCAATCTGTCGCTGAATTCCCAACCTTCTATCTCCAGGTCCAAAGCCACCTCTAGGGCTTCCTCTCCGACCTTCATAGCTTCCGTCTTCTCTCCTCGACCTCTTATACGGCGGAGAC
>JANIMX020000242.1:4742669-4752983 GCA_024582655.2 Erythroxylum kunthianum | reverse complement strand
GTCACAAATTTTAAAAATTTATTATGATGTGATTTTAATTTCAGAAAAATTGATAATTAATATTATAAAGGTATTGCTGTGGAATTAAAATATTTTGTACCATCAATGAAAATATTTAAATGTAAATATCTTATTCGTGAAAAAAACACAGTAAACTTAATTCTTTATTTTGCGAGAGTTAAGTAAGAGATATGAATTATAAATGATCTTTTTTTTATATTTTTTATAAATAAATTATTTTCGTGACTCAAAATCTGTAATTTTTCAATCACAAACCAATAAAATTAGATATTAAATGCCATGAATTAAAAGTAACCAAAGACAAAACCAAAAAGATGTTTTGGTGTGGAAGAGCATGGAGCCGGCTTTTGATTTGATAGAGTTGGGACACGAACAGCGTGTTTTGGGGAAGGGGTGGTGGGCGGCAGTTGGTGGGGCTGACTCCAAACCTCAGAAAAGACTGACTTGCGTGACTCGTTCACTTCACTTCACTTGTATTGCATTGTAATGGCTCAACTTTCTTAAACTAGTGTGTGCATGGCAGCAGCCAAAAAAAGGCCCAGATTCTCCCCAAATCTCTCAACTTTTTAATTTAAAACAATTTAATTAAACAAATCAAAACTTCATTATTATAATCCTAGCAATTCCCTGTATCTTGTATAGCACACAGTTCGTGTTTGTGCTTTTGTGGTCTCTCTCTTTCTAAGAACTATTACAGGAAACGGAAAATCCTTGATTTTGCTCATCTGGGTCTTTCCTCAATTCCATGCTCTTCATTCTTCACTTTACATCCCAGGTAACTTGGATGCTTCACTTTCGATTTTGGTGACTTGATTGTTCTTTAGTGGCTTAAGAGATGAACTTACTCCTACTATATTGCTTTCAGTTCATGGTTGGAGTTTCAGTCTTGTTTCATCTCCTTCCCTTTGTCTTTTATTTTTTTCTTATTCTTCTTCTTCTTATTAGTTTAAATGTCTCTTCAGTTTTCTGGTGAATTTTGCTTTGCTTGATATTCTTTCTCGTTGCCTGTTACTGGCATGTCCTATTGTCAAGTAAATGATCCTGGTATTTGCACTAAATTCTTACATCTCACCATGATCCACTCCAGTGGAATTTTTGTTCTAGCCTTTGGCTTTCTTTTCCTTTTTGCTTTTCCAGGTGTACTTGTTATCTCTATCTCTTAAAAGATTTCACCTTTTGGTTTCTTTTTTCCTTCAGCTAGAGGGGGATGGTGGGCTATTAGAGTACGAATTTTATTTTATTTTTTCTTTTGGTGGGGGCTTTCTGTGTGGTATTGTAAGCTGCAGGCTTTGACATAACATTAGGTGAATTACAGAACACTCTTGAGTCTTGATTCTTAGGAATGGCTATTGCATATTAAATTATTAACATTGTTGTTTTTCGGGGTCCCAACTTTTGAATATTTATAATCCTTTCTCTTCCTTTTTTGCCTTTTTCTTGTTTTCGAGTTTTAAGTTCAGTAACTCTTTCTCAGTATCTCTTGCTTTCTGTAACTTTCTCATTGCAGGGTAAAGTCAGCGGGCATTTGCTTTAATCTCTTGTTCTGTTTTCACATAAGCAGTCTGCATTTTATGGATTTTGGAATTAAATGCTCTCTTTGATCCAGGGATTAAATTCACTCAACAGATCAAGATTCTCTTATTATCATCTTTGAATCTTCTTTCCTTTCCAGTGATAAGTTGAGCTTTTAATTTAGTCAGTTTGGTCATTGACAAACTGGGTCTACCTTTTCTTTACTTGATGAGCTCGAACAGCTTTCTGATCATTCTTTCTTTTGCTTAAGCATCTAGAAGTTCAGGAATTTTTCTCTCACTACCCCCCAGTTGTTAGCATTTTGATGTCTGCTTGCTTCTGAAGTTACTGCTTGAATGTTTTGATTCTTATTAAGAACGTCTAGTCTTTCTTGGCAGCTGCGTTCTAAATAGTTGTTGATTGCTTTTAGTGTTGTAGTCGGTATATTTTCAATCGGTATTTCAGGCAGAAGACTATGGACTGATTATCTGACATGTGAGGTACTGAAACATCTAAAGCTTGGAAATGGGGGCCACAAACTCTAAAGTAGAAGAAGACAAGGCTTTGAAACTATGTCATGAAAGAAAGAAATTTGTTAGGCAGGCACTAGATGGCAGATGCTTGCTTGCAGCCTGTCATGTTGCGTATGTCCAGTCACTGAGAAATACAGGAACCGCTATAAGAAAATTCGTCGAGCCTGAAGGTCCTCTTGGATCCTCATTGGATACTTCAACTAGTGCTACACCAGAGCCACTTTCTTTAACAGAGAAGTCACTTTCCCATTTTTCGTTCTCTCCCCATACTGCTTCACATCCTGTGGATGCAACCGAAAATCTTTCTCCATTGTCAACACCTCCCAGCTCTAGCCGGTTTCAAGTTAAACATATGAGGTTTAGAGGTTTTTCTTCTACAAAAATTGAAGAGAGACCACCTGTAGCTGTTACGGGAACACTAAGGTCTTCTAACCCACAGAATTCCACCGTTGAGAAAGAAGAAACATTATCATATGAAGCTTCTTCAGCCCCAGAAGAAACTCCACCATGGGATTACTTTGGATTCATCCCTCCAACTGACCATCAATATTCTTTCCAAGAAGGAAAGGAAGTGAACCAAGGTTTAGATACTGCTGACCATTTGAGAAGGCTTAGGGAAGAGGAGGGAATTCCTGATCTGGAAGACGAAGAAGATAAACCATCATATCAAGAACATGAGGAATCTGATGACACAGAAGGTGAATTTGATGACCTTCCCACTGATACGTTGGTTCGAAGTTTTGAAAATTTTAATAGGGTACACGATCAAGCTACACCGAGTGCTTCACTTATGATGCCCTCTGTTGGAAATGTGGCTTCAGAAAGTGAGCTATTGAATGAGGAAAAACTCAACACACCTGAATTGTCACCATTGGGAACCCCATCCTCAGCAGTTGCTATTTCAGTCAACTTAAGGAAAAAAGCTGTGAAAGAAGAGCGGAATGAAAATAAGATGATTCCCAAAGACTTCTTTTCAAGCATTAAAGATATTGAATATCTCTTTATTAAAGCTTCGGATGCTGGAAATACAGTTCCAAGGATGCTTGAAGCAAATAAATTGCATTTTAGACCAATAGTGATGGCAAAAGAAAGTATGGCCTTTGTCCCCTATATAACTACTTTAAGGATGATTAGCATTTTGATTTTTCTTTTCAAACTCTCATCATAACATGTCTTTTGATATCATCTCATATGGTAGTACTTGTAGTTCATTATCTACCTTCTAACTTGATTTTGAGGTCATTTAACTTGCTACCTGAGATCACTAACACATGATCATAGAAAACACTGAAATGTAATTAATTCAGGAACTTGATTTTTGGGCAATTAGAAATAACTTTTTTGTTTCAACCTCAAGGCCATTATTAGGTAGTCAAGTTCCATTCTTTGAATTTGTTGAATGACTGGAACTGGTTATCCTTTTCTTGTGGGCAGATGGATCTGTAACATTTGCATTTGTCAAGTCTTGTTTCTCATGTGGGGAAGATCAGAGCTATGTTCCAGAAGGTATCTATCCTTATGTCTTTATGTTTTGTGTTCGGACTAATGTAAAAGGTGCAGATATGTGTCTAATTTATCTTGTAATTTATAGATTTCAGAAACACCTAAAATATGATAATGAATACGACTATTGGCATGTAAATTATGGGTATCTAATTTATGATCCATTTTGATAACAGAGTGGGTAAAGATCATCCTTTGGTTTCATTGCTAGATAATTTCTATATTTAGGTGTGGTGAAATGAGTTAACATCTCTTGTTTAGTTTTATTCATCACTCTCCCATTTTGATACTTTGTTATCTTTGAAATACAAGTCTTGTCAGGGAATGAACATCTCTACATTTATCATTTTTTCTGAATAACTATGTTAGTTTATCATTAGAATATTTGTTAACATCTGTGTGACTTTCATGAATTTTAGCTGGCACTTTTTTTGTGACTTTGGCATTACAAAATACACATCGATGAAATGTGTGAAATTTTGGTTTCTAGGTAATTCATTCTTTATAATTTCTTGACATTGATTAAACTAGATAAAATATAAAGGATACCAGCATCCCCATCCTCACCCCAAAATAAAGTGAGCGTCAGTCTAAACATTTGCAAAATAACACCATTACAAAGAATTCATTCAGGATGTTCCTATGCAAAAACAAGAATATTCTACTTGATGGAAAGGCCAGTGACCATCTCTGCCATCTCACAAAATAGAAAACATAAGAAGAAATTACCTTTGCTAAATTTATACTTGTATGATTTTCCAGTAAAAAGTTTGTTCCCATAACTAATACACCAACTAGATTTTCAAGTTATCATCACAAATAAATTCCACTTATTATTGTCTAGCAAACTTTGGGGGCTGTGGGAGTATGATATGATTGATTTGGGGGTTCGGGGGTATGATATGATGGACTCTAGCACGCGATTTAAGTTGACATATGAACAAAAAAAGAATGATACAAGCCGATACCAACAGGTAACAGTGACTGGGAAGTGGGTGAAGAGTGGGATTTCAATTGAAAAATGATTCTCGGAAAAGGTTGCCAGGAACCTGTGAAGTTAAGTAGTGGTAATCAAAGCAACACAGCATATATCACCAAGAAAAAAGATAATAATCTTATTACATTTATGTCTTGAATTTAGGTTGTTAGGAATCTGCAAAGTTTGGATATTTTAGAAAAGTAAAAAGCACAACCTTGGTGAAAGGAACAATATGCATTCTGTCTTTGTCTCAACTCCTCCACTTACTTCTTCTCGTTTTGGGCCTCTTGACTTGTCTAAATCTGTTTATTTTCTCTTAGACCCCGTCCAAACTGCTGTCAAGTACTTAACTTGGCACAGGACAACATCTTCACGATCATCCCCATCAAGGAATCTTGTTGGCCCAAATGTTAAGGATGATACAGAGGATCCCATTGGCAATCCTTTTGAAAACTATTGCATGATATCTGGGAGTCATGCTTCAACCCTGGACAGGCTTTATGCCTGGGAGAAAAAACTTTATGATGAAGTGAAGGTATGTTGGATTCTTAGTATATTAGCTTTCCATGATTGCATTTTTTTTTCTTGTTTTATCCATTTTCATAATATAATTGTCTGAAATTCAGTATAATTTATCTTGGAACACTTGGGGAGTTGGGGGATGGGTGAGGGTTGCCAGCAACATGTTGGTGCTTTGGCCAAATGAGATGGTAGGAAGGTGATAATGTCACATATGCTCTTTGTTGATAGCCCAACTTTTTTGTTATGGATGAATCTACTATTTTGCTTGAGTACGAGTTCTTTCTTATTTATAACAATGTCTGGTCTTACTGCTCAGAAGTGAGTGAGGATTTTCCTGCTTTGTCTAGAGGCTTCCAGGGTCAAGGACTTTGGCATCTCAATTCCTATGATTAAAATATATTAAAAATAACCAGATAAGAACTAACTACCTTCCAGATGGAAGGAGGCTTACTTTAATACCGTGCACATATTTCCTACGTCCACATGTATTTAGTCTCTTCCTCTTCTTTCACCCATTCTGAAAATAGGGAGAGCGTTCAGTTGCTTGTAAATTGGTTTCCGTATTATATAGTTAAATTCTAAGATTGCTAAGCTTCCAATTTGAATTCAAAAGCAAAGTGCATGTTTCCTCAGATGTATGTTGTCATTATCTTCTGAAGATTTGAAAATATCCTACTTCAGGCCAGCCAGGTGGTCAGGAGCCATTATGACAGAAAGTGTAAATATCTAAGACAACTGGAATCGAAGGGGGAAAGAGAACCAAAGATTGATAAAACTCGTGCTATAGTGAAAGACCTGCACTCTAGGATTAGAGTTGCAATTCACAGAATTGATTCCATATCACAGCGGATTGAAGAATTACGTGACAATGAGCTCCAGCCACAACTTGAGGAGTTAATTGAAGGGTACTAGTTTCTTCATTTCTTTTCATCAATTCTGTAGTGAACTATCATCTTATGCTTAAAATTAAACATAGACCTTTTATGTTCTTTGTAGCACTGTAGGTCTTATAAACCATTTTTTCTGCTAAGTTGAACAATATTTTAAGACAAACACTATGCAACAAGATTCTGAATCATTTTATGTTGGCCTATCAGGACGTTCCGTGGAACTATAGGCTGAGTATCCTATTCATGCATGCAATGACGCACACATTTTTAACATGGCAATATGAGTAGATTGATTGACTAATGGGTAACATGATTATTAAATTTTTTGGCCTGCCAGCCAGCCAGAGGAGTTTCATTAATAATATGACCTTAATTACAGCTAGATTCCTAGTTCTTGCCATGTCAGGGGTTCATGATCATGAATGTCACTCTTTTAGAAGCTTATTTAGGTGATGGTAGATTAGAACATCCATGTGTGCCTTGTGCTGAAATGATACACGGAATAACCTGGAAGAAATATATTCAAAATGCTATTGTGAACTTTCAGTTTGATACTTGCACTAAATCAAATGCCAATTTGAGGTCAGTTATCTAAGTCTGGTGGAGTTTGGTTGAGTGACTCGGCTCTGGCTTCACTATGCATTCAAATTTTGTCTTTTGGGTTATTACCTTGGTTTATGGAATTTACATCTCAGATGGTTGTGTATGAGAACAGATCCCAGTTCCTCCAACAAGGTTGTTGAACCACATGGTATATTCTGTACTGCTAATGTTCACATACGATTGTATTTCTATTAAACAGTATGAATTTTTAAATATATATATATATATATATATATAAGTTTGAACTTGGTAAGGATTCTGTGCGGGTGCCAACTAAACTGTAAAGACAATTCTCCAAGTCAGTTTTTCTGTTTTCTGTCTTGTAGCATGAGTTAGGCATTCAACTAATACTACGTCTGGATAGTTTCTTGTTGAAATCTAGACAATCTGAAGATCGGTTTTTGTTGTCACTTCATTTGTCCTGTGATGAATTGCATTCTGCAGGATTCAGAGATATGATTTCCAGGTTATGTTGTTTACTTCACTTTAGAGCCTCAGTCACATCTGGTTGCCTCGTGTTAGTATACAAGTTTTTGACATGAATACTGTTTCAGCTTCTCTAGTTGTTGGACGTACATCACATCATCTCTCCCTCCTTCAATACTGAAATAACTTGATCCCTTAGAAAGGGTGAAGAAAGACACGTTGTAACATTGATTGAAGTGAAATGGTACATTCAGGTTCTATGCAAGACATATGGTTTCTGAATTCTACTCTTTAGCTGTAGAGGTGATTTTATTCCCACGTCATATTAAAGATTAATCAGTATCTGGTATGTCAAGTTGCAACTGACTACAAAATTTTACTGCAGTTCATTTCATGCTTTTGATGAATGTGATTGATTTAATGTATTATGTGAGAGCCTTGATCCTGTTATGTTTAAAAGATGCCTTTGGATCTCTATGCTTCCATTTTTTATCTTTTTGTCTGTAGTAACTTGAAGAATTCATCCAATTTTGAACTTCATGGCAATTGCAGGCTCTGTCGGATGTGGGAGGTGATGTTTGAATGCCACAAGCTCCAGTTGAATATCATAAAAATTGCAGAGAGCACTGGACATAGAAAAATCTCAATACATGCAGAGTCACATCGGCAGATCACCATCAATCTTGAAAACGAACTTACTGCATTATCTTTGAGTTTTACAAAATGGATTGGTGCTCAGAAGTCCTATCTGCAGGCCATAAATAACTGGCTTTTCAAATGTGTCTTTCTTCCAGAAAAACCTTCAAAAAGGAAAAGGAGGCAACCAGCCCCTTCATTGACTTTGAGAAGAAGTGGTCCTCCAATATATGTAACTTGTGGTGTATGGTTGGAAAAACTTGATGCACTGCCTATGAAGGAAGTTACAGATTCTCTTCAAGATTTAGTAGCCGAAATCACTCACTTCCTACCATGCCAGGAAAAGAATCAAGAAAAGACTGCAGATCCAACAATATCAAAAGCAGAGAATGGCAGTGATTCAGGCATTAACTTGTTGAGATATGAAACTACAGAGAACTTCATTTCAGGTTTTGAGCATTTTCGTTCAAGCTTCGAGGGATTTCTTGGTCAGTTGAACAACTTTGCAGATTCCTCTGTGAAAATGTATGCAGAACTTCAAAAGGAGACCCAAGATGCTAAGAATAATCATGAACAACTGAAGTCGCAATCATTCTCAGTCTAGCTGGAAGAAGGATTTGGTTATAGTGGGTGGGAGTTTCATTCCACTTTTACTAATTTGCTGTAAAATTGTATGCAGCATTTGTACATGAAGGGAGGAATAAAAGGGTGTTCGGAGGTGGCTGAATTAAGCTGAAAAAAGAAATAAAGAAGCAGATTAAGTGTGACAGAAAAGGGGGGTTACCTTTTTTGTTTTTTTTTTTGATGCCACAGGACATGTATAGCTTCCTTCAGCAGAAAAAATCTTTTCTTTTTCACCTTTACATATTATATATATAAGACATTGGATAAATTCCAACCCTCATGCTTGCATCTTTGACTGACTATTGCAATGTTTGTTCCCTATATTCCTATATATATGCATACTTCCAGTTCTTCATCTTTGTAGTCGGTCGTCCACGTTTTGTGGTGCATTCCGGTGGCGGATCAAATGCTTGTTAATACTTCCAGCCAATGTTGTGCAACTTTTTTTTTGGTGTGCATGAAATATGATTATGTGAGGGTGAGCTTTGGAGTAATTGATAAGGCTAGTTTTTGTGTCCGGAAGGTCACAGGTTCGAATCATAGAAACAATCTTTTTTAAAATACAAAGGGAATATTGCGTACAATTCATGACCTTTCACTCAATCCTCACAAAGATTAGGTGAGAGTAGGTTTGTTGTGTTGTTAAGTGTTTCAATCATACTTGTGCAAATTTATTCTGATATTTTTTAGTGATATACTTATTCATGTGCATCACTTGTTTATTATAGTAATATTGTTTATCCTTAAAGCGTTTAAAATGTTCCACTGCTCAAAAAGAAGTTTCTTATTTAGGTCATGTTATTTCTTCTAAAGAGGTTTCGATTGAAAAATAAATTTGAAGCTATATTGAAATGGTCAAAACCTTCTTCAATAAGGCATTACAAGAATTCTTGGGTTTAATTGGATATTACTATAAATTTGTCAAGAATTATGGTAAATAGTGGTTACCTTAAACTCTATGTTTCAAAAAAATTCTTTCCATTGGACAAAAGGAGAACTAAAAACTTTTGATAAATTAAAGATTGCTATAACAACTACACTAGTCCTATCTTTACTTGACTTCACTATTCCATTTATGGTTGAATGTGATGCTTATATATAATGGTGGAATAGAGGTTGTTTTTTTATTTATTTATAACAAAATGGGGATCCAATTGCCTATTACACTCGTATTGCTTCTCACTATCAAGGTTTGCTTTCTTATAAAAAGGAACTTATTGGTTTGGCTAAAGCTATTCTTCATTACCGTTCTTATTTTTATGGTAAATCATTCATTGTGCACATGAACTATTATAGCTTAAAATATTTCTTAGACCAATAAGTTGTCACTTCCCCTTAATAGCACTAGTTAAACAAACTACTGAGTTTTGATTTTAAGGTTAAGTATAAAGTTGGACGAGAAAAATATAGTTGTTGATGCCTTGTCTCGCCAAAGCGAGTGAGGTTTGGATGGTAGCTGCTCTTTTAATGCCATATTTTGCTTTGTTTGATGACATTCAATCTATTGTTACATTCTTTACTGAATTGCAACAATTGGTTACATTATTCAGTAAAGAGAAACTATCAGTCTTTGGCAATTCAAAGATAAGTTACTGTTCTTTAATAATAATTATGTTTGTCTTTTACATGATTCTCCTCTACTTTCCTCTCTAAAATCCAGGGCATGAATGATACCAAATGACAGTAAAAAGGGTGATTGTTGATTTTTATTAGAAAAGAATGAAGTAAGATAATTAGAACTTTGTTAAATCCTGTAATGCTTGTCAATGACATAAAACTGAACACCTTCTTCTAGTAGGTGTTTTGCAACTTCTTCCAATTCTTACTCTTATTTGGTTTGATATCTCAATGGATTTCATTGATGGCTTACCCTCTTTTCATGGGAAATCAGTTCTACTTCTTATGGTTGATCGTTGTCTTTATTCCCATATCTCATCCTTATATGATTGTTACAGTTGCTTTTTTTCTCTTTGATAATATTCTCAGGTTACACGGTCTTCCAAAATCTATTATATGTGATTGAGATTCTTGGAGTCCATATTAGATAGAAATATGGCCTAAAGAG
>JANIMX020000242.1:4708632-4721486 GCA_024582655.2 Erythroxylum kunthianum | reverse complement strand
GCTAGACATGCGTCAATGGCCGCGTGCGTCATTTGTTTGGCGTGTCATGTCATCGACCTTTACAAAAGTCGATCACCTGAATATCGTTAACGTCTTTCTGTGTCTTTCTTAACGCGTAAACCTCTTAACGAGTCATAGAATCCAAATGTTCACGAACTTACTTAAGCAGACAACATGAGACGGAACAACTATATATAGTAATCGTATTAGACCTCTCCATCATAGGCCCAATGCATGTTCTGCCCATATTAATTAGGGTCCATTTTCTTCGTGAACTTCAGTCCATTGTACCTAATCCTTTATCGGGCTACTTTATTATCTTTAACCGGATTAAATTTGATTTTCTTAACCCTAAGATTATTAAAAATGTAATTAATTATTGTCCAAATTTGAAAAATTACTAACAATTCATTCGAATAATAACATGTGACACGTAAAATTATTAATATAAATTTGATTGAACTTATTATTTGAGTATAAGTGATTAATTCGTAAAATGATTTATTTAAATTTATTTAACGAATACTTAAAAGTAAGAATTATATATTCTTTTGAAAATTTAGAACGAAAAGTTAATTATTTCAAATAGAGTTAACTAAGTTAATGTATTTTAAACTAAAACTTAATTTGATCAAAACTTAATTTAAAATTTCAATGTAAATCTGACCTAAAATTGTAAAAAAAAAAAAGGATTTTTGTTAGAACTGGTTCGAGACTCACACTTGATCAATTGTGTTCCTTCCTAGTCTCAAATGGGTTGATTGGAAGATTTAGATTGCAAATGGGCACCCGTGGAAAAGAGGAGTTGGCCTTAAAGTTTTAATAATTGTCTAACACATTATTATGGGCCTTTAGGTCCAACTTTTATTGCTAACTTTCTGTTTTTTGTTTTGATACTTCGCAAACAATAGTGTTTAAGACATGATTATGTTTGGTTTGGATATTTCATTTCATTCTAGATTCAAAGGCCTCGGATGATTGATTAAATTAGATGGATTATTTCGTGTTTTGATTGTTTAACAGATAACGGGATTTCGTTATTAGTTGCCCAATCGATTTGACATTGGCGCGTCGGTGGTGATGGAGAGTTTCAGCGCCGAAGATCTGTCCACGATCGGCGGAATCGCCACCGTTTCACTTCTGCATTCCTTTATTCCCACTCACTGGCTTCCCTTCTCCATCGTCGGCCGTGCCCAGAAATGGAATCTCTCTCGCACTCTCCTTGTTAGTACGTTCTTTTTTCCTTCTCTTTCAGATCTTCTTGTTTCGGACTCGAGTGGTTCGATTTATCTTTGTCTGCATTTTTCTCCAATTTTAATTTAGGGTTGAAATAGGATTAACATACTAAAAAATATCAGGATTCATGTTGTTTATGGATTAACTTGTACGGGACAACTGTAATTGAAGGGTGAATTTTGAATTTCAAAAGACTACTACTTATTATTGATGCCGTCATGCAGCTGCATTTGGGGGAGTTTTGCACGTAATATCCACTTCGCTTCTGGGTATAACAGCAGTAACCATTTCCAACACTATTGCTGGTGAAGAAACAGTGCACAAACTTGCTTCCCTTTTGTTGGTTTTTCTTGGTGGAAGTTATGTGTTGCTGTTTCTTTCTGGAAAGGGCGGACATACTCATTCTCATAACCAACCTATGGAGAAAATGGCTGTTGCTGGACTTGTCTTAGTTCCGGCATTATCTCCTTGTGCCACCACACTTCCTGTTTTTCTGGCTGTTGGGAACTCCTCGTCAATGATGGTACTTGCCATTATAGTTCTGTTACTCAGGTAACTTATTACTGTTGTTTATGCTACGTATCAAGAAACCAACACAATACCACAAATTAAGGACTTAAATGCAGTTCAACCAAAGGCTTATGGACAAACCATATGCATCATGATAATTGGTGATGTTATCCTGATGCTGAGGACATTTGATATCAATCTTTAATATCCCTCATTATATGTGAATTTTTTTTATGCTAGGTTTTTAGTTTTGAGCCCTTTCTAACTTAAAATATTAGATCTATCTAAAATTCTAACAGTGTATGGGATTGCTAGTGTTTATCTTTTCACTTGATTCTTATTGTTTGTCCATTTTTTTGCGTTTCTTGAGTGCTGTGTGGTTGTTCCATCATGTGGCCTTCTGGCTGTCTGTTATAAGTTACAGCATTACGCTTTTAGCTTCTTAATCGTAGCGCTTTAACACTATGTTTCTTTTAATTGGCAGTACCATTACTGTGATGACCTCTCTGGTGGCATTGTCATTCTATGGTGCCAGCCAGCTCAAGTTTCATTGGGTGGAGCGTTATGACAAGCTTCTAGTGGGTTCAGTTTTATGTTTGGTAGGAATCTTAACGCTTATATTTCATGACCATGATCACGATGAGGGAGCCTTATCTGGAGGGCATTTGCATAGGAAAATCATTGTTGATTGAGCATTCTCATTGTCCTTCACTGTGTATTTTGGTAAATCTTTGTGAGCTTCACGGTGACCTTTGGTTTAATGAGGCAGTAGATCTAAACTCTTGTGTAGTGTGCCTTGAAATGAGTATCGTGTATTCACCAAAATAGTTTGATATAATCTGCCGTGCAGCCTGTGGTGTTCATGAGTGCCATTTGTAGAAGTATGATATATAATCAATGTTCACTTGTATGGCAAATGTGTCTAGGTTTGCGAAGGTGTGGAAGTTGTCATCCTTGCAATCTTCTTGATTTTATTATAGATTTTTCTCTTGACCAATGGTTTACAGATTTCTCGTCTCATTTGCGGCACATTAGTAGAGTACCCATCTATAGAGAACAAATTGCTCATATAACTAAAAGTACCACCTTGTGGAGGTGATCTTGACATTGACATTGCAATGCCATTGTTGTTAATATTACCCGGCAAATCGTAGTTGATTCTTTTGTGGTGTGATTAATTTCTGATTTCTAAGCATTATCCCCGTTCGTTATCCATCTACCAGTCATCAGGACCTATAGCCATAAGTCTGGAAACAAATGCCCTCACTTAAATGTCAAAAACCTTTTTAAATAAATTAGAATATAAAATACAGACTCATGGAGTATATGAGTTTTGATTCCTATAGTCATAAGTTAAGTCTGTGCGCAAATACTCTCACTTAAATGAGTTGGCTATATAAATTTTACCCCTATAATATAAAATTCATGGGTCCATTCCTGCCAGACATTTAAACATTTTTACTTGTATAGCTTTACAACATTAACTTTTGAATGTTTAATTATGATGGAGGTCCTTGTAATTTGTTTTATCACTTAGAGCTAGAATTATATGAGATCCAACAACAGAAACCGGTGCATGTGGTTTAACAGATAAGCCAGGTCTCAATATGAACAGATAGTTGATCTCAAGGCTTGACTTCTTAATTTTTGGCTGAATCCTCTCGAACTACCAACTATTGAGCATGTCTAGAAAGGTGCTATAAGTTAATATTAATGCACGCATGGGTTAAGGGTAGGTTCAGAAGCTGCAGATAGTCATGAAAGTAAGCACATGAACATATAAACCCTTCACTACAAATATAAGCAGTACAGAGTCAAGTTCTTAGATCATCTCAAGAGGAGAAGATCATCAGGTTACAAATGCTAGTGCAGAGCAGTGTCATAAAATATACAGATACTTATACATCAATCTTTTTCTATGAAGACAATGAATTGGCAATTTGCAGCCTGTTCTCTTGTTTCAGGAGCAATTTGTTTCATAGGTCGCAAGTCCCATCAATTCTGGACCTTCTAGCCTAGGATTATTCTCAAAGCTGCATTTCAACAGATCAAAAAAAGGTTACATTTTTTGCAGAGAGCACAACTTGGCATTTGCTTTCTTCAAATGATGACCAGAGAAACCTAAAATAATATTCAACACTTCTAAAAGCTACTGGGGATTCGAGTAGTAATTTTTACACAGGACTTAGTATGGGCAACCGCAGTGAGATGTAAAAATGCTATCAATCCTGCAACTCTATGCAACAAACACCTTAAGGAGGCTGCACACAAACTAGAGGCTTCATAGAACAGAATCTATTGAAGACACAAAAAGGACCCTCCCTTTAAGAAAAAGACGCACTAAAATATCAATATAATCAGAAAATATGCTTATTGGCAAGTTCATGATGCAAATAAATGGAAAACTTACTTGTTCAAAGGTATGTGC
The DNA here is from genome assembly GCA_024582655.2 of Erythroxylum kunthianum. Taxonomy (NCBI): domain Eukaryota; kingdom Viridiplantae; phylum Streptophyta; class Magnoliopsida; order Malpighiales; family Erythroxylaceae; genus Erythroxylum; species Erythroxylum kunthianum. The sequence continues at coordinate 4,717,312 of JANIMX020000242.1, read as the reverse complement.
TCAAAAGGTCCACTGGTAGGTATTGTCCCACACAAATCATTGCTTGAAACGTCCCTAAAGAAATATGCAAATCAATCAAATATGATCTTTGCTTCCTAAGCAGAACAAAATAATAATTCGAGGAAGAACACTTACACAACTTTGAGACTTGAAATACCAACAAGATCTCTAGGGATTGCACCAGTCAATCGATTGTCATTTAGACGTCTGCCAAGTAATAAAGATAAGCGGGGAAAATTACAAAGGTAAACCTTACAATCCAACACGAACTAATTATTAAAGTAAGTGCACAAGCAAAAGAAAGTTAATATAATATGTAAATTGTTCAGAACTCAATCTTAGTCACAGACATTTTAGAACATCAACCACCTAACCAGCCATTCCATGAAGGTTAAGCTTTGTGAGCCAGTTCTTTTAGTGGACAAGCAAGCAAAGTTGCAAAGAAAACTTGTTGATACTTGAGAGACAGAATATGAGAAAAGAAGTAATATGCTAAAGGTTATAGAAGTATTAGGATTACTTGAACTCACAAGAAGACAAGGGATTTCAATTTTCCAAGTGAAGGAGGAATGCTCCCCGTGATATTGTTGTTGTACAAGTCCAAACTGATGAGGCTCTTCAAGTTTCCAAGCTCACTGGGTATAGTCCCTTGAATGTTGTTTTTATAAAGTTCCCTTCATAAAGGATTTGAATCAAGAAGGCCTTAGATGAGGGGGAGAAAACATAATATTATAAGAAAGTGGTAAATGTTTTTTGTTGTGTTGTAAAATTGAAAACCTATCAGAGAAGTGACCTGTGCGGCCACTATGCATATCAAAAGATTCCTAGCCTATAGATTTCTAACAATTTTAAATCAAATAAATTAGGCAAGAAATTAATCCAATAAGTTGCACATACTATTAGGTTGAAAATATTGGAAGAGACACATACAGATATTGCAAATGCTCTAAATTTCCAAGTTCAGGCACTAGATGTCCAGACAAGTTAGAATTCCCCAAGTCCCTGCCGAAAAAATGAGTGAACAGAAATTTGAAAATCGAAAAAGTAGGCTGAATACATAATAGTGCATAAGAAATTTATAAGTACAGTGCAAAGAAGCAAATTTTATTTTAATCCATCAATAAAAGTTTTGGTCCAAACTCAAACTATCGTTAGACTTTGATATGGACCAAATCAACACATATTATAGGGAGAGAGACTGGCAATAGAGATAGAGATATGGAAAATAGAGGAAAAGATCTGTACAGTAATCAAATTCAAGCAAAACATATTTCTTAATAGTAAAGATCTAAGGACATTTATGCTCATGCAAGCAGTTAGAGAGGAGAGGATGGCACAAGAGTAGAAATTTTAGAAAAAACGAAATGAAAACCCACTAAATGAATTAATTTTATTTTTTTTCAATTCTTCCATCCAAATGCTAGCAAAATGGAACTTCAGTTATCAGTGGTTCTTGAGCTATTTGAACTTACACAATAAGGCCATACACAGCTAATGTCTATTAGCTAATAATAGCTATCTCAGTTAATAGATAATAGTTGTAGGCATTAAAGTGATTGGTCAATTATTCCTGGCTGTCTCTTCCAAGAAATGCCAAATGTATAGCAAGGACATAACTGGCTCTTAAACAGTTAATTTTGATGGGTCAACATCAACTCAAAACAAAAGACAATTGGACCAACGAAATCTATCATATCATAATAACAATACAAACATAAGATAAGAGATGTCGAAAAGATGTCATAAGCATAATCCAGAGAACATATTAGTGCTTCACCGAGATAAGAGAATGTAAACACAAAAATAGAATAGAAACAAAATTTGCAACAAAATATTAGAGATTATGTCATGTCATGAAAAGGACAAACAGGATTGAAAATGAACCAACAGAACAATAATTTCAACTAAAAAAAACGGAAAATTGCAAAAATACTAGTTATTCAAATTTAATTACTAAAAACAAGCAAGAACCCATCTTTCACAAAAGAACAGATCTAAGAACAGGAATACACATCAAATGAGATAAAAATCAGACAAATAAAATAAAAATGGAAAGCACAAGCATAAGATGAGAATAAGTGATTACACTCGAGTAACGCGACTATCTTGGTTACAAGTGATGTGGAACCAGGTACATGGGTTAACAAGCGTCGGATCCCAACTCTGGAGCACGTTGTGCGGATCCGACAAGCTTTTCCTCAGAGTGTAAAGAGCGTCTCCTTCAGAGTTCCCATGCACTAAAGGAAGCAGTACTACTAGAAGTACTAGGGTTAGCGTTGGAGAAGCAGAAATTGGCGACACCCAGTTCGGCGACGCCATGTTTTCAATTTTAAAGCTTTTCTGATGGGTCTGTCTCTCCTGTTTGCAAATTGATTAGGGTTACAGACAAAGGAAGTGAAGAAGAAGAAAGAAGGAAGTCAACCAGATTCTTTTGTTGTCTCTCGTGATAACAAATGGATCATTGATTCTCAGATTTCAATTTTTCCGAGTCAAATCTCATATGCTGCTTCTTTTTTTATCTTATCTTTATTGTTGTTGAAATGATTTTGATGTCATTTTACTTTAATTAAAAGGAATTTAATATTTGCTGTGTCATTATTGTATAGACAAAATGATCATAGCCGTAGCCATTAGTTTAGTAGTTGGTGATCTAAATCTTTGACCAAATTTTAGCAGTTTGTCTAATCCAATTCAAACACCCCATACCCTTATCCCACAAAGTAATTATTATTAGGAAGAAACCGCCCATGGTTGTTTGCCAATTAGAGCTATGGGGCAGGAGTTTATTCAGCGCGCACCGCAAAATAGCGGTTGCAAGTTCCCACGTTATAAAAATATATATATATATATTATTATTAGCTTGTTCAATAAAAACCTGTTATTTTTTCACTAATTAATTATTAACTTCTTGTTTTATTCCCTCCAACTCTTTCATTATTTATTATAGCTTAAATTCATTATCTTCCTCCCTCCCTCCTCCCATTTCAATTCAATTCTTTTATAACTCATTTTATGCCTTCCCACCAAATATCACTGAGAAAAATATTGAAAAGTATAAATTAAAATTTTCGACATATAAATATATTTTTTTTTATAAGTAAGCAGCCATTGTATGAGGCGTAAATTTTACAACTTCATTCCATTTGAAGTGTGCGTTTGGTTGAGTTTCATTCATCAGCTGATATCCATTTGATGTTTCCTGCCATTCTTCTATACATTTGAACCTTCAGCTGAGTATACGAGCAGAACAATCCAGCCATCTTAGCACTTCTAACACCAATAATAGTGAATCTAAGAAATGTTGTTACATTCAGTCTTGCCATTAAAACCAGCTTTACTTAGCAACATCAATGAAGTACATCCAAATCACCAATAGTCCCGGCACGAACATACTCCACCCTTGAAATGATGAAATCTATTTGTATCCCTCACAATGATCTCTCTCCCGGTTACTTCAGCTATCAACTTGATAGCAGAGTGGCAATCCCCACAAACCCGAAGATTCTTCATGACACGAATGGGCATTCCTTTTGGAAGCTTCAACAGTCCATATGCCACAGCCAATTTCTCGCTATGATACCGTAGGCTATGTGCCTTCTCTTCGTCATCCACATCATGCAGCACAAAACTCCCATCAGGACAATATCCGGCTTCTTTTAGCAACCCCCCTAATTTTTCTAACATTCTTAATATCATTGCATGCTCAGGATGGCCTCTATTATCTCCACCAGTGAACATATGCACCATTTTATCTACTTCGATCCAACTACAACCAGGTGATTTGATTATATTCCTTTCCCTCATGGTCTTCCTAAGCTTGGCAACATCTCTCCATTTACCTTGTGAGGCGTAAATATTTGATAGCAAGATGTAAGGCCCGGCATTCTTGGGCTCAAGTAGTACAAGTTTTTTAGCTGCAACTTCTGCCAAATCTAACTTCAGGTGGGTTCTACAAGCACCTAATAGAGCACCCCAAACAATAGCATCAGCTTCAACGGGCATCCTTTCAATTAAAGCAATTGCTTCATCCGTCTTCCCTGCTCGGCCGAGAAGATCAACCATGCAAGCATAATGTTCAGTTTTTGGATCCAATAAATACTTGGGTTTCATGGAGTCAAATATTTCAAGCCCTTCTTTGACCCTCCCAGAGTAACTACATGCCGAGAGAACACCAACAAATGAAATTTCATTGGGACCAATGCCAGAAGAGATCATCTCATAGAAAAATTTTAAAGCCTCTTCTCCTAAACCATGCTGTGCATATCCAGAAATAATGGCATTCCACATGACAACATCCTTCACAGCAAACCTATCAAACACAATTTTTGCCTTCTCAAGATCACCACACTTTATATACATAGTGATCAGAACTGAGGAAACATACACATCAAAGTCAAATTGAGATCTCACCAGTTGTGCATGAACCTCCCTACCATGGTCAAGACAAGCCAAGCTACCACAAACAGATAGAATACTTATCATAGAGGGGAAATTTGCCCTTACTCCCTCTCCTTGCATCAAACGAAACAAACAAAGGGCTTCTAACTCGAATCCTTTTCTCTCACAAACCTTAATCATTGCACTCCACGTCCCATCATCCTTCTCTCTCATCTGATCAAATACCCACCTTGCTCTCCCTACTTCCCCATTTTGTCCAAATCCCATTATCATCTCGTTACAAGCAGGAAGTGGCTTCGTAGGCATTGCTTTAAAAAGTTCTGCAGCTTCCTCAATCCTCCCACTCCTAGTATATCCCGTCAACATTGCCGACCAAGTCACTTCATTTTTCTCAGGCATCACTTCAAACAACTTTCTAGCCATGTCCACCCTATTATTCATGGCATACCCACTAATCATCGTCGTCCAAGCAATCACATTCCTCTTTGGCATCTCATCAAAAATCATTCTAGCTTCATTCAACCTTCCTGCCAGACACAACCCACCGATCATAGTAGTCCTTGTAACAACATCCTTCACTGGCATCATATCAAAAAGCTTGGTGGCCTCATCGATACGGCCATCACCAATAAAACCGCCTAACATCACAGTCCAAGAAACCACATTCTTTTCAGGCATTTGCCAAAAGAGCAACTCCGCTTCCTTTATAATCCCAGCTTCAACATAACCCCTAACCATGGCAGTCCACGAAACTACATTTCTCTCAGACATTCCATCAAACACTTTTCTTGCTTCATAAACCATTCCATTTTTAATATACCCAGCTATCAAAGCATTCCAAGAAACATGGTTTCTCTCAGGCATTTTGTCGAACAGCTTCTGCGCTTCACAGGGTAGATTGTTCTGGAAATACCCACTCATAATCGCGTTCCAAGAAACGGTGGTTTTACAGGGTAAGTCATCAAAAATCTTTCGAGCTCTATCAATAAGGCCAATACGAGCAAAGTACGAAATTTGAGAATTGGAGGATATCGGAGCAACACCAGTGGAAAAGAGTCTATAAGAGAAGCCCATAAATCGCATTTGATAAAGAAAAGCCAAGGGATTGGGAAACAAGAGCAAACAAAAGACTCAAGTATCCAATCACTATAATCAATCAACTTGTGGGTTTAACATGAGAACTGTTTTTGGTGTCTCTCAAATCTCTATCCAATCAGGAGTGAAACTGAGTTTAGCAGATCCATATACAACTGCACAATTTGCATGATGGTTTCTTAGCTTTTATTATTATTATTAATACGCCAAAATATGAATAAATTTAAGGCATTTAACGAAAGCAAACCTAATTAATTACATCAATAAATTAACCAATCCCAACAAAAACAATATCTCATATACTCTCAATTTGAAGGACTTGACATGTAATGACAGAGACCCAGATTCCTTCTCCGCATCAGTTTCCTTTTGACGATCAGGATGATCGAAGTTGGCCGGAACAACCGTGTCTGGCACCGAATTCTCGCCGCCCATGTCCGGATTGTTCGGTGCTGGAGCCTGGTCTTCAGGGCTCTTGAGACTTTCAGGCAAACCCTGACCGTGAGTCACATTTATTTGGAAATGCTGACCGCTCTTGCACTGATCACCATCATAATCCCCGGAAAAGAAATAGGCGGTTCCTTCCTTGACTAAAGGAACTGGTACGGTGATTGGCTGTGTAGCTGTGTTTGATGGGTCGGCTGCAGACCATTGATATATATCATCGTTTTGTGCATCGTCGTAATCGCACAGCTCGTAGGTTGTCGAGTTGTATGTTTGAATCACAGAGTGATTGGTGTTTGTATTGAAAACTGCACTCATCCAAGAAGAAACAAAACAATATCGATCTTAAAAAGCAATTCCCTAACAAATTTAGATGTTTATCCTTTTATGCAGACAGACAAATCATAAGGCGCCAGTAAATAAACAGTTGGAGTTTGAAGTTGTCCTAATCATGGCAAAAACTGATGTGTGTCAGACAGTCGGCCATAAGCACGTGGACAGTAACGTCTGTATAAGCTTTAATGTCTTTTATCTGATGCAGAAAAATATCATAACTGGCCATGTGCGAAGTTCGTTGCTTGTGGTTGAAACTCTTCCTAAGGAATTGACACATTGCACATAGAATGATCACAGACACCCCATGTTCTAGGTGAGAATTAGGCCTTAACCCACAAGAACAAGATGCTCTTTTTTGTTTTTTTCCTTTTTCCTTTTACTCTCCAACCGATACATTTTCTTTATTTCTTATACTGTATTACCAAGCTCACACAATCTTAAATGCTTTCTGTCTATGAACACACCTTCTTCTCTTTTTGTTCTATCGCAACTATGCAGGATCTAAGCTTCTACGGAAAAGCAAAACGTACTTGATTGAGTTTTGGTATGCTAAAGATAAGATTCTTAATATTTCCCCTATTTAGTGCTTGGACTAAACTTAAAAAGCAAGTTCCTGGGGTATTTTTTTAGTCGGAAGGACGGATATCTGAAAAAAAAAAATCTTGAGAAGGGAACTTACGCAACACTTTAACGCTTAAGCCTATCTTATCTGAACCCATTTATAGACAATCCAACAACTTGTGGAGGGAGACTGATATAACTGCAAATTTGGTATTAATCGCAATATTAAGAAAAATGACAAAAGGGGTAGATTAAACAGAAGCAGAGCACCAGAAAGATTTCAACTTTAGATGCCTATCCAAATAGTAATCCGTACCCATTTTCATTTACATCTAGGAAAGTTAAATATACAAGTTGTTTCTTTTAAAATGATTCGATAATTGCAGAGAGTACTAGTTCTACAATCATAGAAGAATTGTACGTAAAAGAGAAAAACAACCTATATGCTGAAATCTAGAGCGAACAAAAGAAAACAAGGTCAATGAGTTATGAAATCGTTCTTCTCCTGTAAGTTTTGGTGCATATGATCTGAAGATTCCAAACATCAGAGAATTCATATGCCTATAAGCCATTTCAAGATCTCTTCCACAATTGTGATGCATCATTTATGGTTTGAGACTAAATCTATATGAACTTAGAAATTCAGTTGGCAGATCAGAGAGAATTGCAGAAAGACTGAACTGTTCATCTATTAAGATAACTTACAAAAAGAGAAAGCTTGATTCTTTAAGAAATAAAGATAACCCATTTTCAATAACTTACTGAGGAAATCTCCCAAGCTGAAGGTTTTACCATCAGCCCATTTCTGATAATTCACACCAGACTTCTCGGTGCTGTCATACCAGCCCAAGGCGTCACCAACTGTGTAGTTCTTGTAAGCACTCACTGATCCTGAAACGGACAAAAGAAGCAGAAAACAGAAGGTGAGGAATACAAGTGATACTGATCTGCTGTACTTTCCTTCTTCCATCTTCTTGGAACTTAACCAGAGAAAGTGCTGTATACTGTGAGTGCTTTGGAGCAATATATTTATATATAGGATAAAAATGGTGCAGGAACTAAATTCTGTTCCAAGTTCTCAAGTAACATTGGTCCCTTCCTTTTCAGGGAATTACATGTGAGGATCTTCTTTGTTGGCCGTGGTAAGACTTTTTTTAATATAAAAAATATAAACTATATAATAAAGAAAGGTTGAGTAGGAGTAAGAATGATTTGGCATTCAATGATTGTAAAATTATGGATGTTGGTTGAATGTCATTTTTAACTTGGATTCTTAAGATATTTTTTGCTGATGAATTTATACTTTAATGGTCCCGCGTAAAAATATATTTAAGAATCTCTACTAGGAGTAAGGCTGCGGACCACCTCGCTTGTTAGCAAAGAATTTATTAAATGTTGTTATTGTTATTTTTTATTTAAATTATTTCAAATATTCTTATTTCTAAATAAAATATTAAATATATATTAATTTTTATCTTTATAACATTTGATATTATGATCTATAAAAAAAATACTTATTTATCTTAATTTGTGAGAGAAGTTAATTGTATTTGTATTGAGTTGTTATTTCTCAATGCATTCAATATTTAAATTTTTGATTGAAATTTTCTATGTATTAAAAATATTATTGAAAGACCATCTGATATTTTGAAATATTTTACTTTTAGATGATCAGAAAGAACAAAATAATAAATATGTTTCAAATAATAGTTTTGATTTTAATAGTATACAAGTTATTGGCTGAGCCTGATGTTACGAACCTACTTATCGTGGGCTCAACTTGTCTTAGGGCCCATGTGTTTAGGCCCATTTGTTTAGGCCCATTGTCTAGATTGTTCTAGAATAG
>JANIMX020000242.1:4683799-4699590 GCA_024582655.2 Erythroxylum kunthianum | reverse complement strand
AGCCGCAGAAAAAGATTGGGAATAGGCTTACTTCGTGCCAATTGGCCACTGCCGGGCCGGCAGCGCCACCAACTCCGACAACTTCAACTCCAGGAGTGTCAGAGTATACCCAGAGGAAGATTTTTGTGAGTAATGTTTCGGCAGATATTGATCCGGAGAAGCTTCTTCAGTTTTTTAAGCAGTTTGGGGAAATTGAGGAGGGTCCATTGGGTCTTGATAGGAATACTGGTAAACCTAAGGGTTTTGCTCTTTTTGTGTATAAGAGTGCGGAGAGTGCAAAGAGAGCATTGGAGGAACCTTATAAGAAATTTGAGGAGCATACTCTACATTGCCAGAAGGCAATTGACGGGCTGAAATATAATAAACCGAGCTATGGAAATGCTGGTGGTAGTGGAGGTCATCATAATCATCAGCAGCAGCATCAGCATCAGCATCACCATCATCAGCCTCATTACCAGCATTCGGCAAAGAAAGGGAAATTCAATTCTGGTGCTTCTGGCCCTGGGCATCTAATGGCACCCTCAGGATCATCTGTGGGTTTCAACGCCGGGATGGCAGCACAGGGTTTGAACCCAGCACTTGGACAGGCCTTGACTGCACTGATTGCTACCCAAGGAGCAGGATTGGGGATTGGGAATCTGCTCGGAGCCTTTGGAGGAGGAGCAGTGAACCAGGGAGTGCCACCTGTTGGATATGGGAATCAGGGTGGTGCTGCTTACGGAAACCAGCCACCAATGCAGGGCGGATATGTAAACCCTCAGATGAATCCACAAATGGGGCAAGGCGGTGCAGGCAGGTCTCAGCAGGGTGGTCCTTATATGGGCCATTAGGTGAGCGTTTCTTCGTTACTCTGTTTCTTAAGATTTTGATTTGTTGAAGGTATATATGTTTGAGGAGTATATCTACTTTATTTCCTCTTTCTCCTAATGCTACTTCATCTTTTGAAAAAGCTATGCAATGTGGTGGTAACAATTGTAGGAAAGAAAGGAATTGAAAAATAAAAAAGTGAGCTACTCTGATTGGCAATGGCTTTCATTTAGTTGCTGGGAAAATTTCCCATTCTGGTTGACCTCCAGCTGGCAGTTGAAAGAGGCTATATTGCAGTACAACTGTGCTAGTGATGGTCTGTGGTGTACTTTGTCCTTATCTGATGCAAAAGTGATAATTTAATGATTTATTGGGATCAAGAGTAAAAATCTGATTAAGACTTCAGGAATGCTTTTTGTCATATTTTCACTTTACTTGGACGCCTATTTGTTGCGAGGAATATGCTATCTGATTGTTGCCCTTCTTGAACAAGTGAACTTCCTATGCAAGGCTGTTGCCCGTGCATTTTGAGGTGAAGCAGATATCTACATCGTATTCTTATCTCTGTTTTGTTTGCAAAGTTACTGTTCTTTTGTTATGAAAACAATTGGTCTGCTGCAGTTCTGTTCAGTATCTCTTCCCAAGGCATATGGTACTTTTGGGAACCCATCATTCCGATTGTTAGATTAACAATCCTTTGCTTGCACCTTGACATTTTGCCATGCTGCTCTACTTCAATTTTTGTTTTGGCTATGTAATTTTCCTTTAATTTTAAGTTTCTGAAACTGGAATATCTATTTTAATTGCTTACAATGTTAACATAACACAACATTTTTCCTTCAAATTGTCGGAGGTATGCACATTCAGCTTTTATTTCATTTCTTTATACTTTTAAACTTTTTCATTTTGAAATCAGCTCTTTTCATGCTTTATCTATTCATTGTGCAGATTCCTTCATAGATGCATCAATCATTTAGTTTTGGGCTCTGCTGATTCTTCTGAAGTTCCAGGACTCTTGCAAACGAAGTCTTAAATTTGGAATGAAAAGTTTATGTTTTGGCTATAAAGACCGAATCTGAAACCTGTATTTGGTTTTATTTCAGTTCTAATTACCCCTTCACATGTTTTTAAATATGTATTACTCCATATTTACAACATGCTTCTTAAAGGTGTTGGGGGATAGGACAAATTTCTAAGGAACAGTGGTATATTTCTGTATGATTTTAGTCTCGTCTGCTACTTTACAACTCCTTTTCTCATGCTTCTTTTTCATTTTTTTATTTCTCCTACGCCCATGGGATTAAGACAAATTTCTCAAGGTGGTTATCATGCACTTTGTGGATCATCTTGACTGAATTTTTCAGTGATGGTTGTTTCTCCCCTTGTCTAATAAATTTATTTTTAGAGCATATTATGTGGAATCAGTTAGAATTTTGTCTTGCTTGTCCCTGTCCTGATTTGTTTGATATCTTTCATATTTTTTGCTTGTTTGGATGGTGTACTTATAATTATCTGTTAGCCATGATTTCTTAATTATGATTACTTCAGACTATTGAAAAGAGCTGAGTAACTTGTGCTGCTATTCATCAATCGAGTTATCATTATCTGCTTTAAAACACTTTTACTTTTTCTTGCTGTCACTAGATAGAAATTTTTCCTAGAAAATTGCCAGAGTTAGACTTTTGTAGCCCTGTAGATTTCAAGTGTTATCGGTTATTAAAATGACTGATTTTAAATCTGCCCAAGTACTTGGGGGTCGTTTGAAATTCAAAATTATTAATGACTGCTGTGTGTAGCAAAAGATGGATTTTAGATTCCTGGCTTTCTCATGGGCCAAAAGGATTAAAGGATATGGATTGAACATCTCAGAAAAAGAGACTCTGGTTTATAGTTGTTATAAGGAATTTGGTCTCATTTTTAGTATTCTTTCATCTAACACTGGGGTCTGGTGTTTGTTTGCACCTTGAATTTTCTTGCCGCTTTGAGAACCTTGAGTTTAACAAGGCACGGAGTTTCAGCATTGACATCTTTATTTCCCTGTATCCACCGATGTGGTGCACAGTTGTGGTCCCTTCCTCTTAAGGTATGAAGTTGGTACTATGTTCAGTTCATCTTGATGGAATCATGCCTTGGTCTAAAATTGCAAGTTTGTAACATTGAGTGCTGTATTAAGGATCTTGGTCCTATTGATGAGGGGTGCCGCAACCATGCCAGCCGTGAAGATCTCACAAAATTGAAGTCATCCTTGTTGTCAGTTTTATTTTAATTATGTGGAGCATCACACCGTATATAACTTGAGCTTTTGTATGTTTTGTTCGACTTGCTAGTATCTTCTTTTTTTCCTACCTTTGTTTCTTGGTAGCCACATCTACCTTTCCCTGCAATACTTTTTGCGTTGATTACTATCTATGAGTGTTGGCTAAGTGGATTTGGCACTGTCGATTGTAAGAGTTTGGACCTTCTTTACTTTAGAGTTGAGAAGTTGATTCTGAGGAAAAAGATGTTTAGCTTAAATCCATCTAATATTAGCAGACATCTGTTTTCGATGGTAGAGGTGCTCAGTGCTTACCTTGTGTCTCTTTCTTAAATGGCTATGGTCTTTTAGGTTCTGTGGCATATATTAACCATGATAATGTTACTGCTTTTGATTCTTAAGAACGAGCTTGAATTGGGGAGATTGCCGAGATGATGTATATGTTACGAGTGTTTGTTTAATTTCTTTCCTAATCTATAGGTCCAGAAACATAGCCAATCTAGTTAGCATTATCTCGTCTTTTACACAATGTATTCAACTATTTCGCCTTCTAGTCCTTTCATTCATTCATCCCACGTGGTCAGGCATCTTGAAGTTTAGGATAGCTTTTATTTTCTTAATACTCGTTGTGTTGTTGTGTAATCCAGAAAAGGTTTAGAAAAAAAGCATTTTGAAACATTGGTTTTCATCTTCTGAAAGATTTTGTAATTTGCCTTCGGCTCTTCATACAATAACTAGCAATTTTTGTTGCCTGAGAAGCAGCTAGTCCTTAGCTATCTTATGTTAGCATATGATGACAAGGAAAAACCTTACTGTAGCGTTATTGGTTCTGGGCCAAAGGTACTTTTAAGGAAGCAGCCTACTGTTGCATAAGATTTGGAATTGTGTTGAAGCAGAATGTGAAATATGTGTCGAATGAATGCAACAAATTGTCATCATTGCATTTAATGCGCAGTGATTATAATGTGTACCAGAGGGGTGAACTTTTCCTTAATCAACGGTGATCTGATGAGGGAAAATCCTTAACCTCGAGACCACTCTCATCTGAGTATCGTAAAGTATGGGGTATTTGTCACAACAGTACCAGCGGGTGGTAGTAGTAATTTTCAATAAACCTATACAGTCCCTGTTTGATTTTATTTACTATTTTCTACATTTTTAAATTAGATAAAAAAGTTTTATGTGATTGGGTTTATATCTTTTTTTCAAAATTGATTTGAGGTTTTTGTTTTCAATTTTTTTGTCAAAAAGATTTTATCATTAATTAAGTATATAATATTTAATTTTAATACTAAAAGAATTTAAATTGATATAAATAATTATTTAATTTTAAAGTTTGATGTTATTTTGTAAGTTTTAAAATATGTATTTGCAAAATTTAAAATATTTTAAATAATAACGATCCTTTTAAGTTTAAATTATTTAGTTATTATTTAAATGTGAAATCAAAATCATGAAAGGAAAATTGAAAACTATTTTGAACGATTTTAAGGTATTAATTTCATAGTTAGAAGCACTAATGCCAAGGATGGTTTAATTTTGGTTCTACTTCTCATTTAAGTTTTTTCTGTTTTCTTTTTCTAAATTAAAAATATATTCTAAACAATAACATTACTTACTTTAATAAATAAATGTTAGTCAATAACTATCTTATTTATTTAAATTAAATATGATAAATCATCATATGATTAATTTATGTCTATATAAAAATAAACTTATATTAATATTAACAAGTAAACTGAATTCGGAAATTTTAAAAGTCAAAAGACTCGAAGATAATCTAACTGCTCAAAAGTCTCATATGATCCCACCGAATTGGGGGCAAGTTTTAGAATGATAGGATCAACAGTAATATAGTCAAAATTGAATTCCAATTCCTTTTGTTTAGTTGACTAAAAAGCACATTCAAAATACATTTTGCCCTTTGCAAATATGCTTAATGTCTTCTGATTAGAGCAATTGAGGCCACCTGACAGATATAAGAGACAAACATGATGGCATTTCCAAAGTGTAATTCTGCTAAACAAAAGGACAAAGGTATTCCATCTTTCACAAAATCTAGAAAACAGAACCACTGGCAAACACAAGGAAAACATTTAAAGGCAAAATGAGCAGACTGTCTATATTTTGTTGAAGGCGACGATGTCACAACTCTGGACATGTTCATTGCATGGCTCCACTGTGAGATGCTCCTCTATGAGGGTATCCACAGACACAAGGTCATCTACGATAGTAAGCATGATCTGCAGCTTCTTAATACCATAGCCAACTGGAACAAGTTTAGCTGCATCAAATACAAAGCAAAAGCAATCGTGAAGAAGATGTGAATGAAAAAGTAGACAGAAAAGCCTATAAAACTAAAATCCTACATGCTCCCCATAAAAGACCAGGCATCTCGACGCTTCGAACCGCCTCCTCCAACTTCTTCATGTCTGTTTCATCATCCCATGGCTTGATATCCATAAGAATTGATGATTTCCCACCTACAAAGATGAAAAATGAATAAATATCCAACAATATGATCATAAACTGCTTCTTCAGAAAAGTAGCAGGAGATGAGCAGATATTTTGTTTGGTGTTTCCAAGTACAATGAGTTTAAGCTTCAGGCAAGAAACTTCTCGGCACTCAAATGGAGATATAATGTTGCACAAGAAGCAAATTCCAACAAATAGGTTAAGTTAATAAAGAACTCACTCTCTTTCTTCTTAGAGGATGCCTTTTTAGCTGCCTCCCTCTCCTCTGCTGCTTTTTTATCCTCCTGGGTCTCATCTCCGAACAGATCCAAGTCATCATCATCATCTCCAGCAGCAGCAGGAGCAGCCTGAGATTGTGAAGGAGAAAAATAAACTCAAGTAACTGTACGACATCTAACAAGGAGAACAGCTAAGACTACAACCTTAGGACGAATCCCAGATTGAAAATCTAGCGTGCTACTCAATTAATTCTCAATGTTTAAAGACAAACCATATCGATCATCATTATCAATTACTTATTATCCAATCATAAGGCTTGCAAAACACTCCCTCCCAGCATCAGGGCTTTGATTCTCTACCCATTTAACATTTCAACTGAAAGTCAATCAGATGTGCATAGAAAGAAACAAACCTCTTTAGCAGGAGCGGCTTTGCCACAAATCCTCACGCCAACAGCTTTTCCAGGGAAGCTAAACCCACCAAAAAGCAACCAAATCAAAATGTTACCAACAATAGCTTATCAACGTTGAAGGACAAAGAACAGAAATTGAAATTAAAAAGACAAAGCAAGAAAACGAACCTTGTGGCAAGATGTGAAGAGACACTTTCGTACCACTTGCCAGCATTGGGAAAGGAAGTTCCAGGCTTCCCCAAAACGGCAGCATAAACCTTGACATCATCCTTAGTAATTTGATCCCTAAAGATCCAAAATTTAACAGAATTCAGCGAGTTTTTTTTTTTGAAATAAACAAATCACAACCCAAAAAGTTCGAAAACAAGACGCACAAAATACAGATAAGAGAAGAGAAGTACCCAGAAATGTATGATTTTCCGGCGAGAAACTCGTCGAGAGATTTGAGGCCAGCCTCTGTGTGGAGATCTGAGAAAGTGATGGCCATTGATGGCAGATGAGGAAGAAGAAGTGAGTGAGTTAAAGGTAGTACTGTACAAGAGTCAGGAGGCTGTGTACAAGGGTTATGGGGAATGAAGAGGGTTGAAGTGTGATATTTTATAGTGGACTCCAATTATTGAAAACCCTAGATTTCAATATTTTGCATTTTACTTCCGCCTTCTATTTTATTTTCTATTCCTGTTTCTTTGGAGTGTGAGAAATGGTCCAAGTTTTTCTTTTATTTTCTCCTTATTATATATTTTTTAAAATGAAGTTGTTTCTTTAACTCTGTATTTTATTAAGTTCCAGGATGGATTATCGCAATTTTACTCCCTCTATTATAGTTATTTTCATTTGAAAATTATTTAATTGATTTTTTCACACATTGAATAAATAGTATATGCCTCAAGTTAATACGGTAAAAAATATTTCATTTAAGTGAAGTTTTAAGAAGATCACAAATTCAAGTCACGGAAATAGCCTTTTTATAAAAAAATACAAAAGAAAGACTACGTACAATTAATATCTTTCACCCGATCATCGCAAAACGAAAAAATTAAGTTTATTGTGTTGTGTCGTGTCGTGTTGAGGAAGGGCTAAAAATATAAGTGGATTGTGAAATTGGTGTTGGATATATTTTTACTTTTTATTTTTACAAATGCAGACTTGATAGCTCCTAATTAAGGTTTTAGGCTATACTAGCTGCACATAGACTTGCATTGTATATAGTTACTGATGGCCAAAGTTCTCAAGTATTTCTGAGAGAATGACATATCCAGCGCCTCCAATTACTAAGGACAGGGTAATTCTTCCTCCTGGAACCAGCTGAGGTAGCTTCACAGACGGTGATGAATTCGAGTCCCCCCGATCCGACCAAGCCATTGCTGCAGGAAGGATTCCAAAGAGCACCAATACTAGCAAAAGCATGAAACATAGGCACATAATTAAATTGACATTCCAAGTTTCTCATAAATGCAGTAGAGTGCGTAAAAAGCTTGCTATCTATGCAGAGGCATGGCAGGGATGGTAAGGGTATACCTCCATATGTTCCTGCAAATTCCAAGGCCTTGAAAAATATATCAGGATCCAGTAAAGATAACACCAATGGAGGAAACAGAGTCAAGAGGTATGGCAAAGGCCTATTCTGACCAGCTGGGAGTTTCAGCACTGAATACAAAAAAGTACAAAAGGAAAGATCTTGTAAGACATGCAAAATGTTGGTCTGCATCAGTAGATGATAGGAAATTTAGAAATTTCAATAACCCTTGAAAGCCAATCAATAGAAAAAGGGAAACTGAAAATGGAAAAACACGTATAGTCAATGTCAATCATTGAACAATCTATCTGTTTACTTTTAAGAGGTCACGAAATAATTGAAAATGTGTGTGTGCCAATCGCCAGACACATCTCAGGTGCAAGATAAGTACATTTGATTGCAGAAAATACATAATGATTCACAAGAAGGCAAATGAAACTGAGTTCTCAAAATTGACCAAGAACACATGTCCAGTAAATAAATGCTGAGAATGTAGGATCAGTCCAGTAAAAGCTTATGGAAATTATCTGAAAGTTAGAACAATGAGAAAGTTTCACTTACAATCAGCAAGGAAGTCAGCGAGGCCTAAGACAAATCCGATATAAGATGTTGCAATTGCAAGAAGGGAGAACACCTCAACTATTGGCTGCAAAAATGAAAAAGAGAACACTCTTTATTTCCTTTTCACTTTAACATGACAATTACAAGCTGAGTTCTTCAACAGGAAACTCACTCCAACAGCTGCATTGGTAGACCGTAACTGTTGTAGTGGATCAGCAATCTTATCTGCCATCTCAGAGCTAGTCATGGATCCTAGAATGACAGCATTCCATACAAGGAACAAACCCAGGGGTATAGCGGTGCCAGCAACAATGGCTGTCCTGTGAGTAATATATGATTTATCAAAAGCAATTTAGAGATTCTAGTACTAGCAAAAGATAATTTATGGAATGATCTGTCCATATGCCTAATGATCTCTCCAGTCCTAGATCTATCTTTCCTGGATTTCGTAAATTATGTACCAAGGGCAAGCGATTCAACACTTAATAGATTCATCTCATAAGGGTGACAAGAATTGTTCTATTTGTGGAAAACAGCACTGATATGTAGTTTCTAACATCTGCATATTATTAGGCTTAACATTAAGCATCGATGATAAGAACTGTCACCTTACTTTTGAAAGGTTTCCTTCAAGATTCGTACAAAGAACAGGCACTACATTCTGAAAAAGTAGAGACTAAAATGTTACACCTGCTTCCATATTGAATTACTGCACTTAGGTGTTGTTACCTGATAAACAAATGAAAGTGCAATTATTGGTATACTCATTGGAACTGCTTCAAAGTTCGCTTTCAGAAGAGCATCCCAATGCAGATCTCCACTTGCCACTACCTAAGAAGCAAATGTTAGTATTCGTTCAAGAATAGAATACCTAAACTATAGATTATAGAGTGTCAGATCAAAGAACAAGAATGAAGAAGTTGTTATTGACATGATAGGAATTGCTAAAGAAGCTAGTCTTTGAAAATAATCCCAATTTTAGGTTTCCCTTTTCCATTTTCATTATCCAGAGAAGAGCTGAGAATTTAAAGCCAAAATAAATACTTTCCAGTTCAATTTTAAGATACTTTTTATTTTTCTTTAGATGAACGAAGATTTAATTATCTGAAACAGCACATTAAATCTGCATACAAAAAACTGAAACTATAGTAACTAATTGTCAAAAAGCAAGGAATAAAATGAACAAGCTGAAATCTGATCTGCAGTAGCAGCTTTACACCTAACATCAGCAATTACTTCGATGAATGAAGCTACTGTTATGAATTCGATTATTTCTGTCTAGCCAAATATGATAAAGTATAGCACACTGAAGGAGTCTTCCAAGAGTTGAGATTGGATTCTCCTTACGTGATAGCTTACTGCAACTCATCCTCCCAACCAAAGAGGGACCGAGAATACCAAACTTGTTTGAGAGAGACTTCCAAACAGAAATTGGATATGAGCATGCAAAAAGTACATAATTTGGAGATTCCAAAACTCATGGCCAAAAAAAAAACAACTTTTTAGATTGATATATGACAAAATTTCCATTCTATCATGCGAGGAAGAATTTGGGCATGCTTAAAGATTTTAAAAGAATTACTGGAGAAAATAAAAAGCAGCAATCATACTAGTATCAAAGAGTGAATTCTAATGCCTGTACCTGTCTAATTGAGCTACAATGGCTTTGGCAACAGAAATACGTGAGGCACTCTAACTATACTCTCTCTGAAAGCCTTTGTTAATAACAGGAGATGATGGCTATGATTCATATTCTCAAGACACATTAAGAACATAAAGGATGATTCTCAAAGTGCTGGCTCAGGTAGCTCTTTCACAGACATGTTCAGCTACTCCAAATTCCGAACAACATGGCTCAATGTATTGTTGTACAACTTCCAATGTTTCTAAAAGAAAGTATGAAGAGAATTCACTAGGATGTTCATTTTTTTACTTTGTTTTTCAAGTACTACGATTGTGTTGAGCATTCATTGTGTCCAGAAGAATAATGGCTATGGCCTAAGGGTATTACTGATGACATTATATGATCAAGAATAATCTTGTCAAACAGTTTGCTTATCATTGAAATTTAATATCTTGATGAATACAATCGCAGTTCTACACAAGTGGAGAAACAAGAGAATCACCACAAGCCCTGTGAACGAAATGATAATTCCAAGCACCAGAGCTCCATTGATTGCACCAATGACGCGTTGGCTGCATTCAGACAAGAAATAGGTTTCATACCTATCATTAGGGAATGAACGGAAGCCAGGATTATTTATACTCAAGTTATTACAAACCTAAGAAAACATGTCTCTCATATCTTTCAGAAAGCTACCTCACCTATTCCATATAGGGAGGTTAATTTCCAGGTAAATCTTATCAACAATCTTGTCATAGCAAGAGATGCTAGTGTTAGGAATTGTAGAAAATTATCACTAGTAAATTAATTAGTTTCATGCTCTTTTATAACCACTCGAGTCATCAACAATTAGTTTCAACCAGCTAATTTTGCAAAGAGGAAGCCTTTGTGAATGTTAAATGTAAAAAAAAAAAAAAGGAATTTGGAGCCTACTATATAATGCACATTCGCAGAATCCAGTTTCTGTATTAGACTGTCAAAATGGACAATAATACGTAAACACATGCTTTATTTACACGAAGGATTTGCTTCATTTTCTCCAATTTTTTCATTGAGCACTTAAAAAAATGCTGCCCATAAGAGATGCAGTCTAGTGGAGATGATTGCTACCCTTTCTAGACTAGTTAACAAGTAAGTGCTTGTCCTCGTCCTCAGTTCAAGCCAGTACTTTAGGCCAAGATAATTGCCGATCTGGATTAACCTCAAAAGAATACATGATCAATCTGCAACCAGCATAATTCTAAGATAATGTGTAATATCTAAGGAGTAAGGTGCACCTACAAAGATTATATTTAATATAAATGGTTAACACAAAAGTTATACCGATAAACAGCAATATAATATGACGATGTATAGATACTTCAGAGTTCTGAAGCTAATCATATGAGAGTACAGAAGAATCACCAACCTTCCAAAATAAATTATGCTTCCAAGAATTAAAGAAAACATGGTTGCACTTTCCCATCTGCAAAGATTTATCCCCAGTCAAAACCTCTTTATTACATAGAATGATTTTCATAAGTTAAGGGATCTAGATAAAACTATAAATAGAGGAACAAGTCTTATGAGTGCAAAAAGACAAGAAGTTAAGAGTTAATATGTTCATACAAAGGAATGCCGAGAAAGTTCGTCAGAATTTCTGAAGAACGAGCAACATAAGCAACTAATAGAGCATAATGGATAAATATGTATGACCAACTGCAAGAGAATCAGATAAGACATAATCATTGTCCGCTAGAGTAGACCCAAATTCAATTCGAAACAGTACAAGTGCTACCATTTTCAAATTCAAATGGTGAAAGGCATAAGGTCCGTACATTCATGGATTTGAGGGATTTATGCACCCATCAAAATGAAGATGCAAAGAAGTGTCAGCTTTTGTCAAAGTGCTTATCAAACATTAATCATGAACTTTAAGTAATGCATAGTTCAGCATGTCGCTGCAATTCCATCTTAAAATGCATGAGTGCTTCAGAATGACTTATCAACCTACCAAGCAACTCGAACTCCAGCTGTCCCTAGTGTTCTCGTAGCCATTGATACCTGAAAACAGCCAGTAAGCTTGAAATGTTAGATGATATCTTAATGCTAATATGCACTTGTTTAACCAGCCAGCATTTGGTGTTGCTAAAAAGAGTGTGGAAATAGCTGTTTAGCATAATTTAAGCCTAAAAATAGCATGCAATGCATTTCATCAAAGCTAGCTTTATTGTACATCCGTTTATGATCACTCTCCTCCACCTTGACATACATCATCAAAAGGTTGACCCTGTTTCTACATAACGTGATTCACTTTGTCAGGTATATAGGCGCGGGGAAGAAGCAAGCATGATATCAAGAAGATTTCGATCATCTAGAAATCATACGGATCTAAACCAAATGGATTCATTCTTTAATATCTGAAAGCAATTCAAACCAAAATTTTGAGCTCATAATTGTTAGATAAGTGTCTTCTCGTAAGTACCAAAGATACTCCACCAGATCCCAATTCACACATAGTATTCACATTCACTTCCGCAATAAGCAGTCCAGTAGCAACCTGCAATGGTGGGTTAGAAAGTCAGAATCATACCTTTAAAATCATGAAAAGTAAAACAGGAATGCCTAGACATTTTACAACTTGATACTAAAACCAAGTAACAAATCAGACAGCTATCACGATTCCTTTTACAGGAACCAATGCTAGTTCTACTATTATCTTCTTTAATATAAGAACTCACTAAGACGTTTCCCTCGACTGAAGGTTTACTATAGAAGCATGAGTTCACAAGCTAGCTTAGTGTTCGGTAAGAAAACAGATTGCTTGAAAGAGAAAACAGATGAAAGACAAAAATGGAGAAAAGAACTGGATAATTAGCTTCTCATGAGAAAATTTTTTGCTTACCATATATACCCAACAAACGATGCAGGCAACTGCAGAGGCCAAAAATCCACTTTCTTGTGTCACTGCAGGAATTGCTAGAATTCCAGCTCCCACCTAGAGATTCAGTCATATATTTGGAAGGCCGAGTCTTAGCGACGAGATTCACAATAGCAGACAAAATGGGCAAAATGATGTCAAAACATAAGCTCAGAATTGAAGAAACAAAGACACGTCTGGCACACACAAACAGCTAGAGACAAGTTAAGCACTTTGTTTGTGTGATTACATGCAACCAGGATGCATACCGTAGTGCCAGCAACCAGAAAAATTGCGCTGGACAAACTTCCTGCAGATAGTGGAAAGAAGATAAATTGAACAGAGAAAATTAGTGAACTTGAAGATAACCATGTTGAGAATGGAAGATGCGATCAGCAAATACCGGGTTCTCTCTTGAACGTGATTTGGTTAACGTTAGAAAACAGCCTTTCAACTTCATATTCTTCTTGCCTTTGGCTTTGAGAGAGGCAATGAAAGCGTCTTGGAGGGTCACTAGAGAAGAGAGGGTGGCAGAGCTTAAGTGGTCTTTTTGATCCAAAGGTCTTGCATTGATAAGCCGGTGAAGGAATGTGATGGAGAAACGTAAGCTTCTTTGATGGAGTGATGAGAGATGGGATTTGCAAAGAAGGAGAAACGACAGACATTGTTAGAGCAACAGAGGTAGACCAAAGGGAGAGGATATGGTGGAGAAAAGAAGAATAAAGACACGGACTTTGAGGAGATGCTTCTGCCACGGAAACTTGTGGGCCTTCTCTACTACTAGACTTCACTGCTTCTCCTCCATCACACGTACGAACAAACATGTACTTGGATTACCAAAACTTCTATGCATAGTTTTCAGTTTGGTTCTCAAATACTAATTATTTAAAAGTTAAACTACTTTAAACAAAATTCAAACAACTCTAGAAGAAATTGTAAAAATTCAAAAATCAAGGTTGATACCATATTAAAACAAGTTTTATTACACAAACCATAATAAAAACCACAATACGTGTTTTGATTCACGAGGACCCATTTTGAGTTGAAGTTTCAGAGACTAAAAGAAAATTATCTGTAACTCGGTTCTTCTTTTGGTAAAATAGTACAATTAGGTGGTGTTTGGTATATAGGACAGCTAATATTATCCTAGGACTAAATTTTTATTTAATTTATCCTATGTTTGGTGTAACTACATGTGGGTTTATATTATCCAAGGACTAGGTTAAATGACACTATATTTGAGATTAAATAAACCCCCGCGTACACAAGGGTTAATTTAGTCCCAATCGCAGACCTTTCGTCTAACGCTT
Organism: Erythroxylum kunthianum; assembly: GCA_024582655.2. Taxonomy (NCBI): domain Eukaryota; kingdom Viridiplantae; phylum Streptophyta; class Magnoliopsida; order Malpighiales; family Erythroxylaceae; genus Erythroxylum; species Erythroxylum kunthianum. The sequence goes on along the minus strand of JANIMX020000242.1, from coordinate 4,685,513 downwards.
CCTGTCTTCGTCTAAGTTGTTGCGACTCACAGACCCATCTTATCTTCTCTTCGTCTAGTCTTGTTGTGAGCGTCTTCTCTTCTCTTCGTCTAACTTGTTACGAGCGTGTCTTCTCTTCTCTTCGTCTGTGTTGCCAGCGACCGAGTCTTCTCTTCGCCAGTCTTCTCTTGTTCTGTGTCTGAGCTAAGACAACCAAGGACAAAACCGAAACCTGAGTCTCTGATCTGGGGAGTCCATCCCAATAATGGAGGCTGAATCTCAAATCTTGAAGCCATAAGCTTTTGTGGAGGAGGAAGCGAAGAAGCTGCAAGATGTCGCTGCCGACAACGGCGGTGAGCGAAATTCGGGATCTTTCAAGGAAAGCCCTGATTTCCTAGAGAAGAAAGGGTCTAATGTCCTGAATAGAATCCTGAGGTACGGGTTTATTCCTTTATTATAAGAAAATTATCTTCTCTATTACGTTTTTAGAATTTTCACTGTTTGTTTGATTCAAATGCCCAATTCTTTCTTTTCCTTTTAGGTGATAATATAAACTTATTTTGCTTTGGTGATTTGGAATTTTGGGTTGTACTTCAACGTGAATATATAGTTGATGCTCTCATTACTTTGCTGGTCACCTTCCTGTTTTGTCATCTGGGTCTTTTCGTTGTGATATTCTTCTGCGAAGTCCAGAGGCATGGATATTCAAGCAAATGGTAGATTGGAAATTGTCATTCTTTGTTTTCTCTTTTTGCTGATTCTCTTGAATTTTTGTGTAATTAATGGAGTTTCAGAAAACTGTGCGAACACATTGTGATTCCATTGGCTGCATAATTGACACTTAGATTATGAACTGTAATACGTTTTATAGTATCAGTTATTCGTATGTTGTGTAATCCATAACTGCATGATGATAAGATGCTCAAATCTATTAAGCGCTTAATTGCATTTTCCATTCTTTACCTGCCTTATTCTCCCCAGCATCCTTTTGAAAATCCATTCATAGTTGCTCTCGTACATGTAATTTATGTGTGCTTTTGATAAAAAACAGGAGATTGTCATTTTATCCGTGTGTTCTTCATTCTAGTCTTGTGATCGAGTAGAAAATATATGTAAATTTCTACATGACTTCAGATTGCAGAAACAAAGTTTGAACTAAAAGGTGAATAGGGTATACAATATTAAATAGGCAGTGTATTCGTCCTTCCTTGTATACATAGCTAAAACATTTTTCTTTGTTTTTGAAATTTGTCTGAAATATTGCTTCATGTTGCTGTTTTGCAATGACTTCTAAAATAAAATGATGTTTTATTGTAAAGGTTGTGAGATTGACTATAAATTTAAAATTTTTCATTCCAGGTGATTTTGTGCTTGAACATATCTGCTAGATGCTTAGTTTTGGTACTGATCTGGGTGAATTTGTCTAAATAGGCATTGCATTATGATGTTCAAAGAGGCCTGCATAGTGTTGGGTCTCATGTACGTGATGCTGCTGCATATGTTTGCTGGGATTTTGGTCGCGTTTATAATCATACTGATATGAGAAAGATATTGGAAGAGCTTGCTCCATACCTATTGACAGTTGCTTCCTATGACCGTGAGGTGGTGACATATCTTTTTTAGACTGTTTATTTTCAATTATTTTATGGATTTTTTTGTTGTTGATCTTGTAAACATTTTCAAACTCATCGTATATGTTGCTTAGGTTAACTGCAGAAGGGCAGCAACAACTTCT
>JANIMX020000242.1:4584627-4600405 GCA_024582655.2 Erythroxylum kunthianum | reverse complement strand
ATGATCCACGAGGCAGATTTTTGGTTACATGATAGAGCATTAGGATTGATATCTGTCTGTGCAAGAGCACTATTAGGAGTACCAGATGGTGAATTGGATTTTAGCAGCTGTAGGATGTGATCTGTCTGCTCCTTAGTGAAAGGATTGGTCTCGGCTTCATTGGCATAAGAAGTTCCAGGTTGCAGGTTGGGCTTGTTGCTCTTCCAATTTGCAGGTTTCCCATGAATTTTCCAACAAGTTTCTCGGGTATGGCGTGGTTTATTACAGAAATCACACCATATCCTCGGCCTTTCATTATGCTTTCCTTGATTAAAGACCTTGTTTGCAGTTGAATCTGATGCAATCAAGGCTGAATTCTCCATTGAAGAAGTGATCCCTTTCTTTCCAAGCATCACATTCCTGTGACTTTCTTCTCTTCTAACCTCAGAAAACACCTCACCGATAAGTGGCAATGGCTGACGATCGATGATTCTTCCTCTAACCTCGTCAAATTCTATATTCAAACCGGCCAGGAACTTGTAAATATGGTGATCTTCGACTAGCTTTCTATTGTGATTATAGTCTTCCAGTGACTTCCACTCGTAATCATTGAATAGATCTAGATCTTGCCACAGCCTCTTCAGGGAGTTGAAGTATTTGGTGATACTATCCTCTCCTTGACGGATTTCACGAAGCTTAATTGTTAGTTTGTAAACTTGGGACTGATTTCCCAAGTCTGAATACATTTGACTCACATTCTCCCAGAGTTCTTTGGTTGTTGAATAACATAGGTAATTGGAACTGATTTCCTCTTCCATGGAGTTCACCAACCAGGTCATTACTATGGAGTTTTCAGCATCCCAAATCATAAAGGACACATCTTCCTTTGCTGGTTCTTGCTTCTCTCCAGTCAGGTACCCAATCTTCCCACGGCCCCGAATGTACATTCTGATGGATTGAGACCATCGCAGAAAATTATCACCATTCAACTTGATGTTGGTGATTTGGACAGAATGTGAATCGGGAGTAGGGTTAGGAGGAAGAGGTTCTTAAATTTTCTTGGGGGCTTCAGAGGACATTGTGAATGGCGGCTAAAGTGCTAGGGTTTCTGTCAGAGAATAAGTCCCTGCTCTGATACCATGTTGAAAGAATAAGGTGTATCTTTATTCTCTCATATATTTTCTCATATACATTGTTCTCCTATAAATAGGACTACTTAGTATAAAGAAAGGAAATATCCTAACTACTTTCCTATTCTAGTGTATTGACTAAATCTTAATAGATACACTACAATATGTACAAAGATCAAATCCCCTAAATCTCTTATCCTGATCTCGGTTTCCAACAGTGATATATACTTAGGCTAATGTTTAACAACAATTTATAAAATTGGGTGTCTTATATAATGGATTTCGCATGTGGAGAAATGTTACCTCATCATTTCTTTCTTACATGCATAATACCAAAGTTAGAGCTTCTAATTCTTACATTGTGACATGCTGAGTGTGTATTACTTGTATTTAATTGCTCTAATCTATATATGTTCCCAGACACGATGATGATGAAGATGAGATGGTTGTCAATGATCAAGATGTGCAGAGACTTGTGATTGTAACCCAGGTATTATTGTTTGCCTGTAATCTTTTATACTTGTAAAAGAGTTAAATTTAATGTTTCTGACATATGCTCTTTTGTGGGTATGCATATACCATGGCATTTCAATCAGTGAAATGATAACTTGATGATGCTATACTTTATTGGTTCAACTTGGTCAAATGTATGTCTATTGCTTGCTATTATAGCCCTTATATTGCTGCCATACTTCTCAATGTTCTTAAGAATCTAGAGCTTATCAGATATTCAATTGATATAGCAATTTACGTGTTTCAGTTATAGACTGTAGATCTGAAGCAACAAGAATGCTTTATCGTGTCTTCGATGAGACCAGTGCTTTACATATGGAATATCACCTAATTTTATACAAGAATATCAAGACTTTGAAATCATAAGTGATTTCCATCTCAAGGTTGACTTTTTCTCTAGCAATTGATGCAGGAACATCCTCCATTATCTTGGGTAATTCTCAGATGGAAATTCACTTTGATAACTTTGGAAATATATGCTCTTCTTAGAAGTGTGTATAGGCTTCTGTTACCCATGGTTATATAGGCTTCTCAGGTGTAACAAAACATGGTTTTATTTTTGGATGCTATCTCTACTATTTAGAATATTCCTCTTGAACTTCTAATCTGCGTATGATTTTACTATACCAAGTTGGAAGTCTTCTTCATGAAAGTTTGCCCCTTTCTCCATCAAAATACCAGTTGAATCAATTGAACTTGCAAAAAAGAAAGTCATAATAAACATATGTTGAATAGTAATATCTCCTTCGTTATGCCTAAAAGGCTTCATCCCACGGTATAGACTATGTTTTTCAATCCACTTTAGTAATGGTGCTTGGGAATTGAACACTTGCTTCCATTCTTTATACTTCTAGGAAATTGGTTGCTTTTCCATTGCTATTCTTTTCATTATACTTGTGAATGCATCTCTGCATAGGATGTAATTGCTTGTGTGTATGAATGGACTATGGTTTACTGACATTTTTGTCACATTGCGTCTTTGGTATGCAGAACACCATAGTGAGCGAAGGATCAAACTTGGGTGGTAAAGATTCAAAATCCATATCAAATGAACTTGCTTATGCAATAAATGATGGCCTCTATTTTTATGAGCAAGTTGAGTCTTGTACTCTAATAGTTCTATACTGGTTTTATAGTTGCAATTACTGCTGTTTTTATTTATAGTCCTTTAGCTCTATAAAATGTTCTGAAGCACTTCCAAATCTCAGGAACTGAAAACTAAGCGGTCAAACTCTCGGAAGCATAATTCTAGTTATGAGAACAAAGATGGAACCCCAAGATCTGCCTGCAGTGGTTCAGGAGTCTCAGGTTTGAAGGCCAGTGGAAGTTCTGAAGCCGGTGGCCGTGAAGAATCTGGAAGCTTGAATAATCTAAGGAAACAAAGTAAAGGTTTCCCCAAGCATCATACATCCCACAAGCAGCGATTCTTTTCCAGTAATTATCGAAATCATGGCACTGTTCGCAGTTCTTTTGGGCTCATATCAGAAAGTCCACCAAGTAATTCAGTGGGATTTTTCTTTAGTTCTACACCTCCTGAAAATCACGGGTCAGTACAAAATAATTTTTACTGACTTTGAGTTTTTGGCCAAAGTTATGTGCCAGTTCAGTAACATTATTCTTCTCTTTATCTAGAATTTCCTTTTTGAGAGACCAGAATTTCAGTAATTACTGATTTCATAAAAATTGGCGACACTCTTTTTTTGACTTGCTCCTTTTGAGGGGAATTTAACTGAGACTACTGGACTTGGGGAAGCGGGACAGTGAATGTGCCACATAACTACAAAACTTATTGGGGTTTGACTTGATCTTTAATTCACTAAACTAGTATGCTTCTGAATACAGCACCAGGTGTTCAAAGTTGAGTGGTTCACCACATGGTGTGTCAGGCAGTAGTCCACCAGTGGGTTCCATGCCCAAGTCCTTTCCACCATTTCACCATCCTAGCCATCAGCTTTTAGAGGAAAATGGCTTCAAACAGCAGAAGTAAGGGATTTGTTGGTGCATAACTATGTATGTATAGTGTGTGCGCACGTGCATGCAGATTTTTTAAAGGGAGAGATGGGGGTGTTTGATCTTTGTTGGCCTTTCTTTTAGGTACCTGAAATATCATAAGCGGTGTCTTAGTGACAGAAAGAAGATGGGAATTGGTTGCAGTGAGGTGCCTTTCTGAAATTCCTTTGTTAATAATATTACTAGTGAAGCTATGATATTAATCCCTATCCATTTGTTAAATTTCTTAAAGTTGGTTTTGGTATGGTTTGAAATTTCTTCATATTGTTTCATTTGACCTACCTTTCCATGCAGGAAATGAATACTTTGTATAGGTTTTGGTGTTATTTCCTCAGAAATATCTTTGTCCCTTCTATGTATAATGAGTTCCGAAAAATGGCCTTGGAAGATGCATCTGCTAACTACAACTATGGGATAGAGTGCCTCTTTAGGTTCTATAGGTATTGCTGATAAGTTTATGCCTCTTTTCCTCTTTAATATTCTCAGCCAGCACAAATTTATCGCTTGCTTTTGACGATTATGTTTAGTCCCAATTGTTTGTGCTGTTTATGTGAAACTCAAATGGTTTATATGATTAAACTGTCTCCATTTTCAGTTATGGTCTGGAGAAAAAGTTCAGGGAGGATTTATATAAGGACTTTGAAGAGCTCACCCTTGACTTCTATCGAAAAGGCAATATTTATGGCCTTGAAAAGTATTGGTAACACTTGAAACCTTCTCAATATTCTTTGGGATGCATTTTATTTCTTAATTCAAACATTTGAGCAAAGGCTTTTGAATTACTTTCTTGGTAATGGACTGTAGAAACATTTTTACTTGATGCATTAATATATCTTATAGTATGTGTTCAGAAAGCGGTTACAGAAAGTTATTGTAGAACTAGATCTGGAAGGATGAATATTTATGTTCAAACATTTGTTGATTGGTCTAGTGTTTGTTTCTTTTATGTGATCATTGAATAGGAGATAGCGAACAATGATGTTGTGCAAGTGATTTCTTATCAATTATGCGGTTGAAGTTCTGAGCTTTAACTATGTCGAACAGCCGGACTCTCTATAAGCAGGTTTAGATATACACCATGCCGGTTGCCTGTACTAGGTTCTCAGCTGCTATGGTCTAATGATTTGTGTTTTGGAGCTAAATATGGTATAATACTTTGATGCTAGTGATTTTGCAAAATGATGGCATCTGAGGTCTTTTGTTCTCATTTCTCAAATCAACATGCTGATACTGATACTACGTGACGCATCAAAATTCTTTATCTGATCACAGCAAATATGTTGAACGGCTAAGAGTTAGTATAACTTCTCTTGAGGGCAAAGCTTGTATCTTCAAGGGAGAGGGCTTATCATAGTCTTGTCATTTGTCATTGCTTTGTAATTATTTTCTCCTATGTGTGTTAGGGCCTTTCACCATTTCCGTAAGCAGCATGGCCATGAAAAACCGCTAAAGAAACACCCAGAACTGGATAGGTTGCTCAGAGAAGAATATCGAACACTGGAGTACTTCCCCACCAAGAACAAATCAAAGAAAGATGACAGTCATTAGCTGGAAATTTACCCTTTTGTTGTCCTTGTGACATTCCCTCAAATTTTGAAAGCGAGTTCTGACAAAGAGATGGAGCTTATGGGCTGTATATGGTATAATGAGTGAGAGTATATCATGTTTATATACATTGTACATTGGGGAAACACTAGCTTCTCTTCTCTGAGGGCTACTGCTTACTACTGAGGTTTTTATTTATCGTACTCTGGAGTTGTCTGCAGGCATTTGAGAGGTGTCATTGCTTTTTCCATCCCAAAATTCCCGAGTTTTGTACAGAAGAAACAAACAACAGAAGAATGTTGTACTTGCCTTGTGAAATTGAACAAATAATAGATTCAATTTTTAGTTTTTGTATGATTGTTTGTTCATTGGAAGCCTGCCTGAGTATTTACTGTATTTTGTTGGTGGCCTATGAACTGTCTTTGATAAACCATACCAGCTAAATTGGTACAAGTCTTCCACAATGGAATTGAAGCTAAGCAGAGATTGTGAAATTGTATTCTTACTTCTATTTTGGACTTTATAATAAACTAATCATCTCTATTTCAAACCAATTCCAATGGAAGTTTTCTGGTTCTGTAGACTTTTCTATTGATCACCATGAATTTTCTAAAAAGATATAAACTGCAACAGACACGGTTTGCATGCAAAAACAGTACTAAGTCAACTGTTATCTGTTTGCCGTGAAAGGCTAGTAACAGTTAAAACTTGACTACTACGTCATGAACAGTGTAAGTAAAACTCCTAGACGGGCCATTTTTTTATTTGCAGGTATTGAGACCGAGTGACTGACTTCGACCCCTAAGTACTCTATTACTCTCTCTGCTTCGAATTTCAGCTGCTCGTTGCTGCACTGCGATTCAGTGTTGATGACCATGGGTTCAGGTGCTGCGATTGCGTTGTTTCTGTTTTTTCTTTTTTTATACTTTTCCCTTCAGTTTGTTTGGCTAAATAATCAGTAATCGGTAATCGCCAAAGAGCTAAGGAAACCCTTAAAAGGGTTTTAGAATTTGTTTGGTGTTATCGAGATTTGATATGGGAATTATATTTTTTCGAATCCTACATTCAACAATGGGGTTTTGGCATTTGATAGACAAGTAACAAGGGAGTATTTGCAGATGCGGACATGGAGGATTATGGGTTCGAGTACTCCGATGAGGAGCCCGAGGAAAAGAACATTGTCATTGAGAACCAATATTACAATTCCAAAGGTTATTCTTGTTCTTCTACCTTCTTTTTTTTTTTAATTTCTCGCGTGTGTTCCAATATTAATCTTTAATGTTCTGCCTTTCCTATCCCGTAGATTTCCATCTTGTAACAAACAATGTGAAAAGGGAAAACTTTTTAATTGATTTCATCGAGAAGTACAAGTGGTGGCTTTTTGCATAAGCCTATTAGTGAGTCGCGGTAAGGCAGAGAAGTTTGGAATGGATTTCTCAAGTTGCTCGAGCTAAGCTCCTTTTTGGTTTGGTTTTAGCAGTTTGACTTAGGTCCAGTGTTATTTTATATTTATTGCATGTATTTATTATTTTCTTTTACTCATGTAGCTAGTTCTTCATTATTTTATGGGTTCTTTGTTTCTACACTCAATTTCAATTTCATTCTTTACCTGTTTTACTGATGTTTCATTTGTGGGTTTTTCTTGGGTGGTAAAGGGTTAGTTGAAACAGATCCTGAAGGAGCACTTTCAGGTTTTGCCAAAGTAGTTAGCATGGAACAAGAGAAAGCCGAGTGGTAAGCAAGACATGTTTCATACTTAATTGTTGATGGGGTAATATGGAGGAATGTCAATATCAGCTTTTGTTTTAAATTCCATCTATTACTTGATCATCTGTTTTTTTTCTCAAACGCTTTGTTATATCTTGCACTTTATTTTGGAAATTTGGATGCAAGCATTCCTAGATAGAAAAAGCAGGAATTTCTCTGCTAAATCATGGATGAGTGCATAATTGACTATTTAAGCTGACATTACAGGGTTGTTCTTGAGCTTAGCTTCCTGTGATACATTAGCTTCATTGCATAGTTCTTTAATGCTACGTTATCCTAGTGGTTTTACTAAAATGTTTTGAAATTCTATTTCTTCCAAATAGGAAATTACTGTCCATGGCTTCCTCTAGCTTGTGGGCAAGGGGATGACAAAAGATAGATGTCTATTGCTGCTAGTTAATATGTTCACTGAACATAATCTTGCCACGTTCCAAGATATTATTTTCAAACAGTTGTCCTATGCTGTTTTTAATTTCATGTTAACTGAAATTTTTCTGTGAGGAATGTTACATAATTGGAATTTCCATCATTTGGGATACTTGTGTTTCACATGGCTAAAGATTTTCCTATAACTTGACACATGGAAAATTTAGTCTTAAAATAATGAGTACAAGGTGAACTGAAGTGGAGACCTGGAGCATGAAGATTCTCTAGTTAATATTTTCCTTCCTCATTCTTGTTTAACATATTTTACTTTCTCACACATATTGTGCATTTCTATAGTTTTCATTGAAATGGATAATGTATTATTTCTTAAACTTCCTGTAATGGGTGATATCTCAAGTTATGATACGGTTAAAAGTGTTTCTCAAGTCTTTTAAAATGCTGCTTTTACTCTGCTCATTCTTGAAGCTACTGCCCAATTACTATTCTTCTAATTTGAGCTACTGTTGCTTACTTGATATTTGTTCTTATTTTCAGGGGTTTTAAAGCACTTAAACAGACAGTTAAGCTTTATTATCGGTTGGGGAGGTATGAAGAGATGATGCATTCTTACAGGGAGATGTTAACATACATCAAATCAGCAGTAACTCGAAATTACAGTGAGAAATGCATAAACAATATCATGGATTTTGTTTCTGGATCAGCTAGTCAGAACTTTGGTCTCCTGCAAGAATTTTATCAGACGACTTTGAAGGCCCTTGAGGAGGCAAAGAATGAGGTTAGATTCTCCATTTTATTGGTGCTCTTTGGGTCATGATGTTAATGCAGTAATTTTTTTCACCGACAAACCAATGGAGGGTTTCGTCTCCCTTGGTGTATGTTAGAACTAGGTGAGGTCCTTCTTTCATCGATGAGCTGCATGGATGTTACGCGGAGTTTTAATGTCAGTCAGTTCCTTGAACTACTGGGATGGCTAGAGTCAAAGGTTGAACTGATCTTGCGTGAAAGGAAAATATTATAGACTACTTCCAGTTAATACTAACCCCCACAGGCCTTCTTCAATATCTTACTTCTAAATAACTGCAGCTATATTTTGCGACCAAGATTAACCACAAGCTTTCTTCCCCTTTTATTAAAAGGTATCCTTTGCATCATTTATTGACTTCAGTTCGTGTTCTGTAGAGACTTTGGTTCAAGACAAATCTTAAGCTTTGCAAGATTTGGTTTGATATGGGAGAATATGGGCGGATGAGTAAGGTATATCTTCTACTCATTGAATTTGGTTGCTTATGTAGTCGCTGTAGGTTATTAGTTATCTCATTAATTTGGTTCACTTGACCAGATATTGAAGGAACTCTACAAGTCTTGTCAAAGAGAAGATGGTTCAGATGATCAAAAGAAGGGTAGTCAGCTTCTCGAGGTCTATGCAATTGAGATCCAAATGTATACGGAAACAAAGAATAACAAAAAGCTCAAGGTGAGAATTCTACAGTATTTGGTGTCTCAAACTTGTGTTGCCAATATAACTTTTATATTCTAATCTTTTTCGTTTAAGTTCTTATCATCTCCCTTTCAATCATAACGCCAAAAGTTTGGAATGTTATGTAGATTGAAACCTGAAGTAAATTAGTCAAATGGAGATACGGTTCCTTGAAAAGATTTGGCGTTTTATTAGCTAAACCTGCTTATAATAGCCATAACATTCACTTCCTTTAGGTCTGAAAGTCGCATTCTTTAGTTGTAAAACTGCTAGATGTTCACGTGACATGTAATACTTGTCCATGTTTAAGAATGATCTCTCATATGTATTGGTAATTAGCTTCTGTCTATATGCCGTTTTGTGATCATTACCATGGAGCATGAAATTCTTTCTTAACTTTGTTTAGTAATTTCTTCATGATGTTTTTACATGGCTTTATTCACAGCAATTATACCAAAAAGCACTTGCTATCAAATCAGCTATTCCACATCCAAGGATAATGGGGATAATTCGAGAATGTGGTGGAAAGATGCACATGGCAGAGCGTCAGTGGGCTGAGGCTGCAACAGATTTCTTTGAAGCTTTCAAAAATTATGATGAAGCTGGTAACCAAAGACGTATCCAATGCTTAAAGTAATTCCCCATTTCCTTTCATCTTTACTCTTCTTCTTATCTGTTTGTCTTCTCTTCTATTTGGATTTGTTTGCACGGTTCTCACTTCAACGGCATCCTGACATCAACAAAACCTTCCATGCTACATGAAATGATCAAGATCTAATGCAGGAATGCATGTTAGTCATTCTTAGATTGTGTCTCTTTGCTTGTAGAAGCTAGTTTCTCTCCATTTCTCCTTGAAGTTTGTTGCTCTAGCAATTCAAAACTATGATTTTCATGTTAATTGAAAAAAAATATATTGAAAATTGGCTTCATTGGACTAGAAGGAGATATCACATCAGCAGAAAAGGAGATTAGTAAAGAACACTTCATAGATGGAAATACTAATCAATAATGAGAAGCACCATCATGATGTACCGAATATTTAGATTCAGTAACACAGAAATTGAGATCTGGATGTGAGCACAATTATATGAACATTATGATGGTGATATTTAACTGGTCATGTATTTGCTTATACCCTTTTGTGTCACCAACTTTAATAACTGTGATTGACAGGTACCTGGTTCTAGCTAATATGCTGATGGAATCTGAAGTTAATCCGTTTGATGGTCAAGAGGCAAAGCCGTAAGTGTTTAACACAGAAACTGTGTTGCAACTTTAGGATATTATTTTCTTCTCTCTTAACTTGTGTGCAAACTTGCATTTGATATTTACAGATATAAAAATGATCCTGAGATTTTGGCAATGACTAATCTCATAGCAGCATATCAACGAAATGAGATATTAGAGTTTGAGAAAATCCTCAAGGTATAGTTACAATTTTGATTGTCTTCAAATGTCAAATGTAGTTTATCATTGCATTGACAGTTGGAATTACAGAGTAACCGAAGGACGATTATGGATGATCCGTTCATTCGGAATTATATTGAAGATCTACTGAAGAATGTCAGAACTCAGGTGCTGCTCAAGCTTATTAAACCTTACACGAGAATTCGGATTCCTTTTATATCCAAGGTGAAACCCCACTTTCTTTACATGAAGTAGTTACTCCTGATAACTAGTGCAGATAACTTATTAGAATTGTCCCATCGGGATGTTGTGCTCACAACTGGAATTTGCTTTAGTCATGATTGTCAGCAAACTTCTTTATATCTTGTTTGACTTGCAGGAACTCAATGTCCCAGAAAAAGATGTGGAGCAACTCTTGGTTTCATTGATATTGGATAATCGCATTGATGGCCATATTGACCAAGTTAACAGACTATTAGAGCGTGGTGACAGGTAGAAGTTTCTTCTCCTTTAACTACTTTCAATGTACTGCTAATGGTTGAATTTCAAAGTTTAATTTTACAGAATATTGTCCTCCATTGCAGCTGTTGTAATTCCTCTTTTCCAAATGCCATGCAGGTCAAAGGGAATGAAGAAGTACACAGCCATTGAGAAATGGAACACACAGCTTAAGTCTCTTTCTCAGACTATCAGCAATCGTGTATACTGAGATTGTTTACAGGTGACATGTCGGTGGTTATCAACTACACGATAAAAATTCCTTTCTCATTTGTGAGGCCAACTACACGATAAAAATTACTTTCTCATTTGTGCGGCCACAGTATTTAGAAAAAGCTGCTGTGCAAAGTGAGGGTTATAATCGTTCCTAGGAATTTTGATATGAGAGAATCCAAAGCCTTAAGATGAACCATTTGACTAGTTTGTATGTTTTAGTTCTGTTCAAAGTGAGTGAATGGGTACTTGTTCATGTGTGAAAGAAATTGTAGACAGGATCCTTACCTTGTTTCACTCCTTTAAACAGCAAAAGGGTGAGAAAAGGAAAGAAAAAGCTTATTAGCAGTAATCATCGATTCCATTAGGAATCATGACTAGTTTAGAGTTAATTAAAGTGATTCTTGGGGGGAAAAGTGAAACGTAATAGTGTATGCCTTTGCATATGGAGCAGTGTGATCGTTGATATAGGATGAAATTATTAATCTTCTTCTTGATACTTTTCTTTGGTCAACTTTCTTTTTTTATCTCAATTTTCTCACCTTCTGTTGCAAAACCTTTAAACAATAATAATTCAGCCTCTTCCATCGAACTGGAATAACTGGAGACTAATTTGATGCATCAAGAATTGAGATCTTCAACTTGATAGAAACTAATCTTTGTAGGAATTGCAGAAAATGACTGCTTCCCTTTTTTATTTTATTTATTTATAGTTATTTAAGGTTGAAATATAAATTGAATTCTGGAAGATGTTTAGTGCTAATAGTGTTGTGTGAGCTGTTAGTGATTCATATGTTGGTCTACCTTTTCTCTTGCATCGGCCTGGTTCAACTTCTACTGTATATTTTTGGTAGCAAAAGGTGTGCTATTTCTGTCTATGTAAATCAATCTTTTGCAAAGTGAATTTAGAAAAAGATTTAATGTCACGACACAACGTATCTTGTTTTGTTGGTTTGGTTTAGTCTTTATTGTAGACCGAACGTCATTGTAGCCCATTTCTTCGGTCAAAGAAAGGAAAAAACTTGCTGGAGAAAACATTCTTTATTGTTTTGTCTGGCCGGCTTACACCTTATTCTGATACGTAAGGTCTATAAGAAAGAAAAGGCCAGATAGCTGCAAGCAAGCAATAGTTTGATGACAAACTATTGTTGGAAACCTAACGGAACTTCTTATTAGCTTTATGCGAAAACCAATACCCAACTTCTCATGAAATTTGAGTTTTAGGTTATCATGAAAATAATTATGGACAGATTCTTTTTATTCTTATTTTTGTATTCTTTCTGGTGTGACCCATCACAATTATTCTGTACTTTCCCTTGTCTTACTTAACGTAATTATAAGGTTGGAAGGTGAATAACTGTGGAACTAGGGTCATTGATAATGTTGGAATGAGATACACAATTACAAATTGTCAACTCCAAGCATGATGGCTTGACCCAGAAATGAAATGATTGAATCTTCAAGAGGAGGGAAGCTAACCATGACCAAGCTGGCAGGCTTAGCTATATTGAGAATTTGTTACTAAATTCACAAATTGATGTGGACTTTATCATGTTTTTCTGTATAACGGTTAGATGGATATAGGTAAGGTGGTCCAAACTCTTGATGCTACTAAACCTGTTAATTTCAGTTTAATACATAGTTTGATACACTCTTGTAAGTTAAGTAATCATTAATTATTCAAAGTGTCAATTTATTGGATAAATTATTATTATTATATATAAATAATAATTCATAAAATACATCTTTTATACTTAAAAGTCATTTATCTATACTTTAATCAATAATCTTCGTCTCCATTCAGCAATAAACTTAGCAGTCATAAAGAATCTTTGATTTCTACATAATTATCTCCCATCTTAAAACATTGGATTAGCATACTGTAATATGAAAGAGACAGAGAAGAGTTTGCTTTGTTTGTCTTCTTCCTCGATTTCATCTTTACATGCAAGAAATAGATGAAAGGATGGGATTTGATTGATGACAATGCTCCGCAGCCTCAAGCTAGAACACATGGACCCCGTTGTGTCTTTACACCATGAATCACTACTTACCCACTTCATGCTCGCGCTCAGTAACGACCTTAGTTAGCTTGATTTTTACTTGATTATGGTTAGAGTTTACTTTTAAAAACTATTTCGATTACTTGTTGAAAAGCAAGCCGGAGGAAATAATCATTGCCCGAGTTTGAATTGACAGTGGTTAAATCGAGTCAAAGACACAACCAAGTAGCGGTGGACACGGAGTAGAAACAGTTAAACAGCTTTTTTAACGACTTTTGTCGGGTTGCAGTGAAGGAACTAGCAAGAAAGATTTGATCTTTTTGGACAAAATCGGGCGCACAACTCATCGGAGTTGATACTCATCCACAAGTACTAGTGCCCTTTTGCAAGGTTCAAAAGACAATCGTAAAGAACCAACCTTTTTCTTCTTATCTTCGCGCTTATACTCATCATTACAAAAGGGTTCTACCAAGAACATCCTCTCTGTCCTTTACGTCGTTTTCTTTTTCCATTTCGTACGGTTATACTCATGTTTTTACTAGATTCTGAAAGCCTTCATCTTTGACTGTTGTCTTGATCCAAAATTCTGACTTTATTTTGGGTGAATATGTTTTGTGATTTTGTATAGATTTCCTTGGGAAGGGTAAGGTGTTGTTTCTCTTCTTCATCTTTTCATGCAAAACTTGATTTGGGTTTCTGTTTCTTGGACGAGACTTTGTGATGACCAAAAGTTTATGCCTTTTCTCAAAGTTTCTGAGCTCCAACTTAATTATCTTCCATAGTTTCTTGTTCTACGTCTTTTGTCGTTGTATAAGTGAATATTAAAAGGGCACTCCTTGAGCTCATGATAAACATAATAACAACAACAAAATAATCTTTGATTTTTGAATTTTCTGACTACAAGTTTTCGTGTTCGATAGAGGAGCCACTAAATTGGACTTAAATCTGCTTTAAATTTCTGTTTTGTACTCGTGCAGATCAATTTCGAGGTTAATGCACTTGCTAAATTTCTTTTGTGCGCCTTCCTGGTGTGTTCGTGTTTTCTTTTTAAAATTTTTCCCCCATCTCTTCCTAAGTTTGATTCGCTTCAAAACTTAAACTGTATTCCTGTATCTCTACTTCTACGAGGCTCTATTGCTGTAGGTGAGTTTGCTAGTTTATTGATCAGGATTTTCCTGGCTTCTCGTTGGATATTATGATGATAGAACATTTGTACTAGCTTTCCCATATATGTATATTGCTTCGTGTCTTGCTTTGTTATCAGTGTAAGCCATACGAAGTGATCATTCGGTATGGCTATTAGTCTTAGTTGCACAATTTTAGGGTAAGGAGACGGGTTAGGATCTTCAATTGGCTTCTAGGTGTAATGTACTTGGTAACATATTATCACAGATTGATGCTGAAATTATTTGACTTTCTAATTAGTTATTATCGGAATTCATTTTCTTTGAACTTTGAAATCTGAATACAACTTTAAATGTTTTACATGATTCAGGAAAAGTTTATCAGTTTCTTAAGTGTGAGGAGAAGAAAGTAAGTTTGAAAAGACTATGAGTCAACCTAAAATTAAGCGTAGAGTGGGTAAATATGAGGTGGGAAGAACAATTGGTGAGGGTACATTTGCGAAAGTTAAGTTCGCCAGAAACTCTGAGACAGGGGAACCTGTGGCTTTGAAGATCCTCGATAAAGAGAAAGTTCTCAAGCACAAGATGGCTGAGCAGGTCTGGTTAGTCATGTTTCCTTTTTTGTTGATCATTTCTGTTTCTCTATACTCCTTTCCTTCTTTGCAAATTCTGTTTGTTTACTAGTTTAAAGCAACTCTTTAGCTCCGAGGTTGTCCAAGACCATTTCTACAACTTTTTGTTATACCTTTTCTCTTCTTCTTTCGCAAATTTTAACAGTATCTAGGTACATCCCGACAATGGAAAAATTATGTGTAGAATTACTATACGTGTAACGCCCCGACACCTCCTGGAAGGGAACGCCGGTTCGCTACCGATATCACACTCGATCACTTACACTCATAGCCTCTCATGGAGTTACGGAAGCGTAATTGATCGCTCTCACAGACAAACACAAGCAAATGCAGCGGAAATTTTTTAAAACAAGTTATGTGGTTGAGCCACATTTACTTTTACAGAATAATTAGGCCGCACAGGCCGTTACAAAATAATGCCATAACAAAAATACAGAAGACAATCCAAACGACCAGAAACACTACGCCGCTGGCCTCTACGATCTCGACGTCCCTGCGAGTTCCTTCCTCCGGTCCTGACCTACACGGAGGAAACACTCCGTGCTAAGCTTTCTCTTAGTGGGAAAGTACGGACAAATAACAAAAAATAAAAGAAGGAAACCGTTCCTTCACCACATGAAAGTTACAGAACCAAGAGGGACACCTATCCCTCTTCACAAGCAGATTACGAAATTTTGCGTAAATTAAACAATTAATGATAGATGTCAGAAACAAAATCACAATTCAGAATACACAAGCCTGCACATCCTGACACATATGGGTAACGAGTTGTATATCACAATTCTATAAGGTTTAGGCCTGAAAGCCAGTGACCCTTACAGATATTGTCTTCTGGGTTTCGGCCGAAAAACCGGTGACCCCAGCGAAGGAGACATCGCCTCAAAATCACACATATGACACCGAAGTCTTGACACCGCAGTGTCCACACATAGCAGCTGCAGATTCTTCTAGGCATGCCTATTTACCCCCAACAAGACTCAGCAGGCTAAAAATTCATTATCACATCACAACACATCTTTTTTCAGAATTTTCAAAACACATCTGATCACAATTTGACATTGGTCTCCGAACACCAATGCACATATTTATTTTC
>JANIMX020000242.1:4511623-4527558 GCA_024582655.2 Erythroxylum kunthianum | reverse complement strand
ATTTACCTTAAATTTAATAGTAAATATAGCACTATTAATTATTAGTAAATATTATATAAATTTATTTACTTAATTAATTTATAAAATTAATTTTATTAAATTATTTACGTAATTAATTCATAAAAAAAGTGTCCATCTGATATTATCTAAAACAGCACCAAACACAATATAACAAACCAACCATTATCAATAATAATAATTATTATTCCTTTATTTTAACTAAACATCATAATTATCATAATTATATTCATTATCATTATTCTCAATTAAACAAACGACCCGTAGATATGAAGATCCCAGGAAACTAATGTTTTGTCAGTAGGCAACAGTACAACTCTCCACGTATGCTTCGTTTAAAAGTTGTCATCAGTTTAGGGATATCTATTTATTCAACAGTTCCTTTTGGAGAGCTTGAATGACAAGACTTGCAAGCCCTCCCAATGCAGGAATCGACACAAAAATCCGAAATCAATGTAGGCATCTTAAGGAACTCTTCGAACAAAAAAGTTCCTTCTATGCCATGATCACATAGTGCCAAACTACACATGACAAGATCTGTTAACCTTGGAAAGACTGTTCTTTGTGGCTCAAATTGGTGGGGTTTGTAGATTGCTTGGTGTAACAGTGAATCCTTTTCAAAATTTACGCATCTGTTTCATATCAACTCACTTGAAAGTACGACGAAAGACAAGATTTCAGTGTCTGATCATACACTAACTGGAACATTAGTATCTTTTTCTCAATGCAAGTACATCTTTATAGAAAAGAGTTTGAACAGAAGAAAACTTAAAAAGTGAACGCATGTCAACTACAGACAAAACCATTAGAATACATTAGTACAGTTACGTGAAATAGACAAAGTTTGCTTAACAAAGACAAACAGAAAAAGTGGGTGGGTGCTACCTTTTGCGTGGTTTATAAAGAACAACCGTCACATATTTGGATTGGAACCTATGAGTCATTCCCAAAGCAATTAGAGACTGAGAAGCGCATCCTTTCTCAATAAAAAGGTGGTTAAGTACAACATGCTGCTGTTTCGAAGAAGAAGCTTCATCTGGATTATCCATATCAAGCACAGTTAGATGCAGCTGTGGTGGAACTAGTACAGGCTCCTTCGCAAAATCTTCCTCAACTGGAAGAGTCTGACTGTAGGTGTTGTCTGGTGATGGCGGAGCCTCAAACTCTGTGACGCTATCCAGATTTTCTGGCACGTAGTCCTACATGAAAAATCAAAACTCCTTCAGAAACTAAGATATTTATGCCCATAACAGTAGGCATTGAATATTTCCAGCACTTATCTACGAAAGAATTGGTTGCACATGCATCCATATTGCCAGCTATTTTGTCTTAAAGGTGATTATAAATTCTTAAGCAATAGTAGCATGTAAAGAATAAAGATGCTGCTAATCAAGCAAGAACTTTATGACAGTTGAATTCTGGAGACGTACCACCTACTCAAATGTAGAAAGTCTGAATTGTACAAAAATAGAAAATAAAAATACTCCCTGCCTCTAAGCCGACTACAATAGGAAAAGTTTCGTTCTGCACAATTCAAACTCCCAACATGCATTAGAGACTATGTAACCCCTATGCAAGTGAAGGTGTAAATCTACGTGCACTTGCCCGTGTTATTGCATATGTTGAATATGGTTTGTCTTCACTATCTTTCTCATTGATCTTATGATATCTCAGAAGGAAGAACAAGCACATTCAAGATCCATAATAAAAGAATACAAGGTCATAGTTAAGGTGCCTCAGATGCCGGCCAGTGCCAAAGAACAATGCTTACATTAACGTCAAGAAGATTACAGAAACGACCCACTTCATCGGCCACATAAGGAAGATCAGGAATATATCTCCACTCTCCGTCCACAATGAACTTGTAATGGTATACACCTTCTGGGAGGACCAAAAGAATAGAATGATCTTTACCAGATCTTTGTAATTGCTTCCTGCAACCACAGACAGTATCCCCAATCATTACATAATGATTGATAGTCATAAGTTTCCACTATATTCCAAAGAATTAATTAGTTGAAAGTTGCCTTGATGCCCAGTTGTCCCAAGATCCCTCCACAGACACATCAGAACCACCATAATTCCAGGTAATAATGATAGGGATTCTTTGTTCAGTGGTATAATCAACCATTCCGTGAGACTCATTTCCCCGCACTTGATTAGGGAAAGTGGGGCCATCAGTCCTTTGTAAGGAAGCAACAGGAACCTGCAAATGCACAAATAAAATACAGCAAATCAGCTATAAGGCAAATTACCCAAGGAGATTTAGACAAGATCCTCAAGTCATAAGCACCTAAATAACATTCAGTTTACTACCAAGTTGCTCGGTGATCCGTAGATCAAGAATTCCTCGCATATATTTTTTTCTCCAAGGATCTCCTCATTCAAAAAGAAGAATCTGATTCATCAGATTATATTCCAAATATAGTGGCGAGGAGTAAAAATACCTAAAAGTGCTTCCATCCTCCCCATCTGTCCAATTAGTCATTCACACGCACAATACAATGAATTAGAGATGATCAAACTCATCTAATGCAACTTTGACATGTTTATGACAGTAGCAACAATTACCAGCAAATTAGCAGACGATACAAGCATTGGTAAATTTCAAAGAACTCCAAAAACTTCATTAAGTGGGAGAAAGGAACTCGGAAGAAAAAGAATTTGAGATCTAGGCTCCCTGCAGTTAAAGACCTTTGATGGTAACTAACCAAACAAACCTAGCATGCAATAGTCAAGACAAAAAACTTGTCATATGAAAGAAATAAACTACCTTAAAACAAAGCTGATAAGTTCCTTATTTTAATACAAGTCAGGAGTGCATTTTTCACAACGTTTCCCTAGTCAAGCACTTTGAATCTATTGAAACTTTCCAACTCTTTGAATTGGCATGAACAGATAAATTGACAACCCCAAGAGTCAGGTTGGATGAAATCCAATGTGGAAAAATGAGTCCAAGAATTCCAACACATCTCACAATCATCGTCATGTTATCTAGTAGCTCCCACTTTGCCAACCCTAAAAGCCCAAACATCACTTTCCAACAGTCATCCATATCCTCAATAATTTTACAAAGATCAGAACATAATTATCCATCTCTTGCTAAATAGAGCCCATCAACCAAGCCAGTTAACCCTACCACTTGCAAGCTTAAAGTCAATTCTTAGAAATAAAAGCACAAAGCCCAGATAGCCATCGTCATTTTTGAAATAATAGCTAAATGACCTTAATTGGTATATTCCAAGTTGGAAAGCAACAATAAGGTAAATAAGCATAAGAGTGCATTATGAACGCATACTTGCAAAATCAAGTCAACACTTAAATAGGAGTTTGCCATATGTTCAATTCTATATGGAGTGCTGAATGAATGCCCTTGAATAATGTTTTTAAGTAAGAGTGGTGTGATGCAATAAGAATGGGAATCAAGGTAGAAAAGTTAGGCATGAGATCAAGGTGATTGTCATGTTTGTAGATGTTATCGCAGTAGTTTGCTTGAAAATGCATTCAAATACCTAGCTGGCTTTCAAGTTAAGTAAAAGCATGACACGAGCACTTCAAAGATACTGACGATAATCCTAAGATTAAACAGTACTTGAGTATGCTATTAATAGTCAGATGTAAGGAATGAATCAGAAGTCAAAAGCATGGCATGAGATCAAAATAAAATATGAAAACGCAAAACACTTGGTGTAAAGAAGACGGATAATACTTTTAACAATTTAAGAGAACATTTTAACTAGGCAACGAATTCATAAATTCATTCAACCAAAGAAACAGCATGTCTGCTGCGAGGATTTCACATAATTGTTTGCTTAATCATGGGCTTATCTTCTAATTTTCTTTTCCAACTCTTTCAACAGCAATCCTGTAGAGTTAACATAGTCAACAACATGCCAATAAGTATCCAAATCCTTTTGTTATTAACCAATCTACAAGAAACAAAATGGCTAATTTATCAACATCAGGGAAAACAGAAAAAGAAACAAACAATTCAAGCTCCTAATTCCTAAATAAAGAGGTGAGGCCCCTAATCTCAGATAAGAAAACAAGTACCAAAAATCGGCGGAACTTGATCCAATTACAGTTCAAAAACAACAAATTGAATACTATCTTAACTTGTCCAAACCAATTAATTAATCAACAAAAAGAAAAAAAAATATTAACCTGAGGAGCGAACAAGAGAGGGGAATTAGAACGAGCCGGGCTATGTGGAGGGCTGACACTGGCAGACATGGACTCTAACGACGGTACACGCCGACCGCCGTTGTGCAAGATGCCAACTTGTTGGGAGTCATCTCTGAATCCATCTTCTTCTCTCCCATTCGCATTTCCCATCTCTTTTTCTCCTAAGAACAATAGCCTTTAGCAAAATATGTTTCAAAACTGAAACTTCCAACTTCTCTCAATCAACGTAAGTCTCTTCTCTCTCTCCCTCCCTCTCCTATATATATATAGATCTAAGCCAACAAAGGCCAAAACCAAGGTACATGAAAGACCGTGCATTTACGATTTCATAATCTTCTTCTACATTTAATACGAAAAGAAAATGATGATGATTGCAGATACAGAAAATCGGATAAGAAGAAAAGACGTGTGTTGTGATTGATTAGATGTTGACCTCTCTTCTTCTTCTCCTTCTTCTCTTTTCGAATTTTAATAAAAAAAATTAATTTTATAGGTGAGAAAAAAGGAGGATTGAATTAGATGAGCTGGAGGAGAGAATGAGGTGGTCCCATGTAAAATTTAGACATTTTAAGACTTATTAATTTATTTATAAAAAATACTACGTACAATTAATATCCTTAATAAAAAAATGGATCATTTAAAATTTTAAAAATATTTATTAATGACATCATAATTAAAAAAATTTAAAAATTATATTTTTTATTATTATTAACAAAGTCATCATTTTGGCTGCTCAGCATGATTAATCGACGTGATAGATGAATTTGATGAGTCTTGTGACGTGGAAAGCGAGAAAATAAATGTCGTATATGGTTGGGTTCCGTCTACCACGTGACCATGAGTGGGACTTTGCTACTTCAAACAAAGATGCTGACAAAGAAGATTGGTATGAGACATTCTACATATGTCCAAAATTGAAAGTTGGAAGTAATTAGAAATGACAAAGAAAGAACTCGAAACGTGTCAAATTATATCGGACCTAAGGAGATCCGACCCGACCCGATGCAACCTGTTGGTAATGTTGATGTGTGTTCTTATTGCTAACAACCTCATTGGGAAACTTTGGTATGATTCAATTGGAAATTTAGTCCTACTTTTTATCTTCTCATAGTTCTTATCCTCTTCAACCCCCCACTCTACTCCAGCCAAATTGTGTTTGACTATATCTGATATTGCCACAATCGTCAGGCTATTGATACATAATAATCCATCTGCTATTTTTCATTAGGCAGAGTGGTCTTACCATGGAAATTTTACCCGTTTCCAAGACAAAATAGACGCCCGACTTGGGTGGAAATCAGGCGTAGAAACAAGTAACATTGAAGCAGATCTAGGTCCACAAGCATTAGAAATTCATATGATGCGACATGGAGGACAAGAATCAAGAGGTCCACTAAACTTCTGGTCCTTGCAGAATCAACAATCTGATCAATGGATAACGGGCTTGAGAGGATGAGCCCTTAACTTTGACATGTCAAGTTGAGAATCAAGCTCTTCATCAAGTTCACCAACTACACTTCTGCAAAGAATTCAAGAACAGAAGTCTTGTAACAAAGGAACTAGCATAAATTTTCCTACTGTGGCATATCTAGCATTGTAAGGTAAAGGTAAAAGCAGAGGTTTGTGGCGAAATTTACATGTTGTCACCTCGTATTATGTACAAGCCCAGAACAAGTTGTGTAACACCTTCCTGCATGGTAGTGAACAAGCTGTTTTTAGAATATATCATGTTGCCTAGCTATACACACATAACGACACTTAGGTAAAGTATAGCCGCGTAAACAGTATCCAATTTCTACAATAGCATACTTCCCTTTTTATGATATATTTAGGTGTCATGATGGTCAAACAAATGAAAATGAAATATGAAGCTTGAGAGCCACGGATACAAACCTTGGTGGAGTAAACACGTTCATGGGATTCATCAAGAATAATATTTGTGGCCTGGTCAAAACCCTTCAAAACTCCCTGTATTGAAAGGAATTTTTTTTGAAATAAAAGCAAAAATGTAGACTTTCACAGTAAAGGATAACATGAAATGAATAGCACAACATACCACTATATTGCGGCCATCGTTTGTGATAACCGAAATTGTCTCTGTGCAAAAGGACGTAGATTGAAACAACATGACTAAATTAAGAAAATGAAGGCCAGTACAAATTCACCAAAATAACTTGAATCCAATGAAAAATTGAGTACATAGTAACGTTTTTATCAACTCTTCCATTCATCATAATTCAGCAATTCATTAAACGCTGTTTCAGAAAGTCCCAAATGCTTGCTAAACAAGCCAAGGCATACACTTGACTCTCCAAGCTTATATTGTTAAGTAACTTCTCAATGGAATCAATTTTATACACATATGTACCATCTTTCCAGAATTCTATGAATCTTTTCTGTTAAAAAGTTATTCTAAGAACAACCTTTTAGTTCAGAATTTAAAAAGTTCATACCATGGTGAAAAATTCGGAAAAAACTTCGAAGAAAACACGAAGTAACCTTAACTTACAAGAGAATCAATAAATTAAAATAAAATACTCAAAAGCATGAACATCGAGAAGCAAACTTACGATCAACGAGAGACTCAAGAGCAGGTCCGCCAGACATTACTTACTGATAAAATACAAGAGAAAATTCAAACCCCACAACGATCAGATATAGCTGCAATTGAATGAGAATAAAAACCTAAAAACAAGAATGCTTCCAAATGAAATGAAATAGAATGAACACACAGAAAAGACAGAATGGAGGGGGTCAGAAGCCTAACCTGAGAAGAGAAGAGAAGAGAAGGGAAGAAAAGAGAAAGAAAAGTAACCGTGGTGGAGGTAGCCCTCGGAGTAGTCGCCGATTATAGAACTGAAATTAAAGTTGAACCCCGAAACACCTACTACTGTTGGACATAAAAGTGAAAAGGGAACAAGTGATGGGCTTCTCTATCTAAGTTTGGGCCCAATGGTTGAACAAGTAATTGGCTTGCCAACTGATTAGTATGCCAATCAAATTCCAAACTACGGTTTTATACTGAATCTGACCAACTCAATACTAATGGCAATTGGCAAAGCTAATGAGAATCACTTAATATTAGATTTTCGTCTATTGATTTCAAAATGACACTGTATTTTAAATTAATACTATTAAAATTAAATATTTTAAAAATTTAAAAATATAAATCTCAAAAAAGTTTCCATGTATCAATCCTATTAATATTATAAAAAAAATAAATACAATAGATTGCTTAATTTACCTAACCAGGAACTTATTTCATGTATTGCATTGCATGGGGTCTACACCATTTTTTATTTTGTGGGCTAATATGAAGTTGCTTAAATTGAAAAAAAAAATATGATTCTTTTTTTTTATTTAGTATTAAACTTTATAATATTTTCAATTTAACCATTAACCTTTCAAAATTCATATACAATTATTTTTATTGATGTGACTAATAAATAAATATTTATGTAACATTTAGTAAACACATTACATTAGTAAAAATAACATTTTTACATGATTTATACATATTTTAAAAAGTTAGTTATTAAATTAAAAAATTAGACACTATTTAATTTATTATCCCTTCATTATTCAATAACTTTGTAGTTAAACAAGAAAAACTTGAAACAATGCTTTATATTTACTAGTATTACTATTACGAATTGATTACTCATTTGTAATTAGAAGGTCACGGGTTCGAGTCACAGAAATATCCTCTTTGTATAAAAAATACAAGGAGAAAATTGCGTACAATTGATGTCTCTCAACCGACCATCGCAAAGTGAAAAAATTGAGTTTGTTATGGTTGTGATTGTAGTAATATTACTACTTTGAAGATGCATCACAAAAGGGGATGGAACAAAATTTATCACTACATCATATTCTATCTACTTATATTTACTTCACTTGCAAATGTCAAACTTGCAGTTATCACATAATTGATTTGTTTTGATAGAGGAGGATGCTCCTTGTCCTAGTCTCTTAATGGGGCTTATATTACTACGAGTGACAACGTTTAAAAACTCCCTTCTAAAGGAAGGATCAGTTTCAATAACATTATAAAATCCCTTCTGTTGATCAACTTCCAATACTTCGTCCACACTCTGCTAATATTCACTGTAAGGTTCTATGCAATTAGCTTCATACTTAAATTGATGCAGGCATTAGTAGTGGTTCACTCACAGGGAAGTGCCAAGAATGGCTTGAAAGTCATTAGCAACCCAAGGAACATGAGCAAGTTTAATATGAAAAACACCATCTGATCACCTGCATTTCAGTAAGCCCATATCAAATTGCTATAATTTCCAGAGAAAGAACGAAACAGTTCAAAATAAAGTATATCTAGAATGGGACGTGATCTGTACCCAAGGAGAGCAAAAATGTGAGAAAAAAAAGACCATTTCTTCCACGTAGTAGCAACAGTTCACAAATAACTTCCTAGAAAAATATCCGATTGTATGAAGTTGCAGACAGGGAGAACAATTGTGAACAGAACTCATCTATATGTTGAAGAACAAGCTGACACTAGCAGAATGCAACTGATAAGATAAAAGGCCTTCTACGGAGTTACAAACTAATGGCCCTGTAAAATTCTTCTTAATAGCAGTATAAAGAGCTTAACGTAATTGAAATTCAACAGGCACTACTAATATATGAAAGACCAAGAGCACTCCAGATGAAAATTAATCAAGATTTCTAAAATTCTTTTGATAAGAGAAGGATAAGTGTCTCCATTCATGAAGTAGAAGAGTGAAATAAATGATTCACCTGGGAGGAAAGCAGCAACCTGTCGCTTTTGTGCCCAAGAAAAACTGCAGACTCACAATGATCATATAATTCATCAGCAAGAAACAGACATGTGCATGCAACTCACACACACAAATAGGCACAAAAACATGTATATGTTCACTCTATGATGCGTAGAGAAGGAAAAGA
Organism: Erythroxylum kunthianum; assembly: GCA_024582655.2. Classification (NCBI taxonomy): domain Eukaryota; kingdom Viridiplantae; phylum Streptophyta; class Magnoliopsida; order Malpighiales; family Erythroxylaceae; genus Erythroxylum; species Erythroxylum kunthianum. The sequence goes on along the minus strand of JANIMX020000242.1, from coordinate 4,518,429 downwards.
ACTGATGTTTCATGACCGTGTAGCATGATGGCATGTTTGGTCCAGACCCAGACAAAGAACTAAGTACTGAGATATTCTTGCATGTGTGCCCAACAAAGGTTTGTGTTCATGAACAAAAACATTTTGTTTTATTTTCATTAACGCTCTTAATCTTAGCAACTAGTATCTCTTTCAGGATTCGTGTAACTTCACTCAGAGGTATGCAAAAGGAGAACATGAGCACGTCAGAAATTGTTCAGGATGGTAAATAGACAGCACACATAATCAAACATCATATGCAAAATCAAGGATACTCATATGAAGGCTCTGACTTACATGGCACCGCCACCTGCAGGACCAAATGCCTTGAAAACTGACATTGCAGTCGTAGAAATGCCATTGGCAGCTCCTCTCTGACTTTGAGGCTAAATTATAGCATCATGTATAACAATATCCAGCATCCACAAAATTATGATTAATACAGTAGCAGAAACGTGAAATAAGCGCCAAAAAACAAAGTGTTCATAACTCACCACAGCATTGTTTTGCAGTATGAATAACCCGGTTACAAGAGATACCTGCATGCCATGAAACAAGTTAATTGTTGAGATTAGGCATGGCTAGTCCATGTGGCTTGGAGCTTTGGATTTAAATTTATCTCCATGTCTTAAAGGTTAGAAGGGAGAAGGGATCACATAAGCTTGGAAATCATAGCTAAATAATGTCTTTAAACTTGTGCTCCTTTGTTTTATTCCAAAAAAATCACGTAAAACGTTTATTTGCAGAACTCTCTGCAGGAAAAAAAAGGTACTCACCATTAGAGTATTCCTTAAGATGGATGCAAAATTAATGGCTAAATGTAGCATCACTCCAGACAGCATGGCTATATAAGGGTAAGCTGAGAGTACGGGAATTGATATTGCCTGAACAAGACTCGGATAGGAAAAATAAATAGTGATCTGAAGTTACCCAAGGTGTCCGTGTTATAGATTTAAAAAATTAGAAGATTTGATATAAGTAGATAGAAAGGAAAAGCTGAGGATTACTGCTGAAAGGCGTGTCACCATAAGAGGCCCAGCCATCTTCTCAATTGGTGGATATAAGAAAAGCTGGAACAGCAAAAGGCCAAATCCTGAAAATACAAAGCAATACTGTAAGTTGATATCTTAAGAGCAGTGCCTTGAACTGCTCAAGCATGTGTCCTCAAGAAAGCTGTGAATTTGATTATTTCATCTCCGATATTATACATGTACTATCATCTGAAGAATGAGGTCCTCTGCCAGGTGCCAACAGGACGTTTGATAGAGATCCAAGTTTGGTATACTGCTGATGTTACATCAACCGCAACTAATTTATGACAGTAGTTGGAATTGCAATTCACAGTTGCTACAATTGCACTATTCTGAAAGATCACTTAAAAAGCACATCTCATTCTTCATTGACAGAAAGAAGATTTAATAACTTCTGAACTCCATTCAACTATTTTAACCTCTGGACAGATAATAGTCGTCATTGTTCTCTCACTAAAAGAGTTCATAATTAAGTAAATATTATCAGATATCCTGAGAATTGGTTGCATTAAGAATGAGGAAAAGTTTCTTAAAATGTCAAATTGTTCACAGTTAAACATATTAAAAATCAAAATAAAATCCATGGGAGTCATACCAGAAATTGCTAAAACTTCTCCTACATCTTGCGATGAGAAGCTCAACCCTCCAAAACTTTTATCACTTACTGCCCAAAGTGAGAATATCTGCAAGAAATTGATAAATGTCAAATTTCACAACTTGTAAATGAGAGAACAATTTGGAAACCTGCAAAGCTTTAGAAGCCAAGTTCACCATCAACAGATTTCTAAATCAGAATAATGACAAGACTTGATAATTCATAATGAGGGCAAATTTACTTACTTCAGAGTAGGCTATCTCCTGAAGAGAAAAAACACAATATACAATGACGGTAGACATCAAAGACCAGTTTGTCCATAAATTTGATTTATGAGATATTTTTGTTTCCTTGGATTCTGCTCTCTGTTCCTTCCTACCAGATTCTTCAGCAGAAGCCTCCAGCATTTCACATGAATCATATCTTTCATTCACACTTTTGTCATGCATGTGCAGTGTCTCCTGCATGAATGCATGGGTTGTTGTAAGGAACAGAAAATATTCTAAATTAATGCAACAGTTAATCATATATGGGCGATAATCCCACCAGAACTGGGGTGTATTAAGAGAAATGTATTTTATTTGGACATGAAAATATCATGTTTCCTCTACAAGTGACCATGGTGTCGGAAGTATACATAGGTTATCTCACAAGTGACTACATAATACATAAGTTCAAGGGCTGCTATCCGGAACGTAAAAATCATTAGATCTTAGTTCAATAACAGAGAAATATCAGCTAGCCAATGGAACTTACTGGAATCCACCAGCAAGCTACGAAAACTCCTAGAGAATAAACTGATATTACAAGGCAGGGCAAGAAGTAGGGAAACCTGCAAAATATTACATCTTGGCATCTTAAGACATTAGCAGAGTAACAAATGCATCAAACATCGCTCAAATGAAAAATAGAAGAACCAAAACACAAGTGGATGGATAGTATAGTGCGAAACAAGAATTTAAAGAAGATATAACAATACCTTCCAAAAATTGAGCTTTCAGAAAATATACTCGGATATTTATCGGCTGGCTAATGTTGTTGGTACATGCATATAACGAAAAGGCTCAACAAGTCACGGAACTGGAACTTGCCATATAAAAATTTAAAAAAAAGAAAAAAATCAAAGAACAGGTTAAGAAACAAAAGGACGTTTTCTAAAGCATAGTGTAGTGATGAAATACACAAAATTTCTCATCAATTTTGGTGGACACAAAATAGCCATGTCAAACCCATGCATGTTAAACTCCAACTCTACATATTTACACAAGTTTCATCTTAGTAGCAATGATAAAACTACCCAATTAAGGCAACAGGTCCATCAGCTTCTTAATTTAGTCGATAGTATTTAAATATATGTTACAATTCAAACCTAACTTGTTTAGAAGCCATACATATTTAATAAACTAGGAAGAGTTTGCATGTTTAATTTTTGCCCAAGTAAATTGAATATCTAACCTTGCAGCAACAAGTTGCTTGCTTTAATGGTGTAAAGATGACAAATAATAAAATAACTTTAATCGTGGAAACAAGAAAAATAAGGAAGTCAACCATGCAACCCTTGCAGCTTGCAATTGGAAATGATAGCAACCACAAGTGTGATTGTTATATTGTAAGAATAACTATCAACAACACAGTTGTATTTGCATGAACTTTAGCTGCACCTGAGCAAAATAACCTCCTATAGCAGGACCAATGATAAGTCCTATGCCCCGTGATGTACTAACCTGAAATTGACAATACACTATAAAAATTTGCCCTAAATGATTCCAGAAACTATTACATATTATAAAGCAATCATCTTACTACAGATAATGACAACGCTTGATACTCTTCTCTGCAGACTTCAGAAGCATATGCCTAGGACATAGACAAACATGGGAAAGATTACAAGAGAGCAAAGATGTTATGCGACTAAAAAGCAAAAAGAAACAAGTTTGAATTAAGCTTCCGCAACCGATGTATTATATGCTTGGTTGAAACATGCATGCAGTAAATGCAAATTACATACCCTGATAGTTCCAATTAGACTATTCAAACTGCCAAGAATAAATCTTATGGAAAGTGCCATCCAGAAGCTTGTACTGAGACCAAAGAGAGTGTTGAAGACAACCCTGAGACCAAATTATTTTTCACACAACCAGTTCATGAGAATAATTTTTGAAATGGCATAGTTTCATTTCTTAAATGACAAAAAGTCTAAAAAATAGTGTGCTGAGATGTCTGACACGGAAGCTGTCCCTAACAGTATGACAGGTTTTCGACCATGTCGATCAGCTAACCACCCCCAGAAAACTGATGTTAGTGCTCTTCCAATCATATATGAAGATCCTAAACGAGAAAAAAGTTGCAACATTCAGTCAGCATTCTTCTACTGAAGGCTAATCATGTTGAAAGAACAGGTAAAGCATAGAAAATTAAAATTATTACCTACAAAACCTGCAAAAAAGCCAATGTCTTCCTCTGTCTTAGCAATATGGAAGTCCCTTATCTGCCCAAAGTATAATAAAAAAAAACAAAAAGATATAGTCACTTATTTTAAAACACCAATAACACCATAAAAACTCGCAAGAAGCTGTATTGATTAAATAAAAGATAAAAAAAAATCATGTTTCTTACCAATGCAATTACATTAAAGAAAAACAAAGCAATAAACTGCATAGTAGTGTTTATGGATTCACAAAAGGAACTATTAACTCCTCTGACTGCTGTTGTGACCATCAGACCACAGATAAGGTCTTTCTGTTGTATCTAATTTCCCCAAATTTTCTTCTTTATTGAGTAGATATAAAGAATTAAGGAATAAAAACAGATGAAGTGAACTTTATTGACAAGACAAATTGCAGTAAAAGCATTAAAACTCCAATGTCCAAGCAATCTCAACCAAACATGTTAAACATTCACAATCATGCACTCAGGTAGACTCTGTAAATCTAGCAAGCACAACCAAGACTAACGACATTATAGGAATGCAATTTTCTAATTTGAACAATAGCTTACCATGAAGTAAATGAAAGGGAAAAGTGACGTTATTGGCAGAGCTGAAAAATATAACGCAGAAAAGGTAGAACATCAGAGGAAGTCAACACTGAAGACAAAAGTAAAGCATGCTCACATTAAACAAATAAATTTATATAATGACATATATGCATAGTTGACTTATGCTGGAACATGCTGAAAATTACTTTACAAACTAAGACATACCAGCCAATAATATGTTTTCTACCAAATCCATGCACTATTCATCACCAAAATTAGCTCGTTAGAGAATATCAAAGTGTTACTTTATAAGCGTAAAGCGTGCGGGACATGGTTGAAGACAGTCATAGTAGCTCAACTGTAAGCAGCGATAGTCCAGGTAAGTTCAACGCTTAACAACTTAGCCCAATAATTGGCCCCTGGAGAGCAAATGAAACAGGAAGATGTGCGGTGGCATGACATGAAACTTTCGATATACCATGCTTATTCTGAAGAATAATGATAAATTTTAGATTAGAGGGTGAATATAGTGAATCCAGAGATCAACTTGATTTCTTGATCCATAACACAAACCCAGTACACAATATATATTTTTTTCAGTTTCTTTTTCCACTTTCCTTGACATTTCAAAGCATACAACGACTTCATCTGTTGTATCTTTCCACGTATCGTCTCAACTCAGAGTCGATATAAAAGCTACCGTTAATACAACACAAGAAAGAGTTCCAGAGAATATTTGATGACTTATAAGGAGTAACAGATACATAGTATCCAGGCATCAACAAAGAACAAAAGAGAAGACGTTACCGGTGCAGAGAGAAACAATCCAGATATAGGACAAACTCTTGTAAGGCACACCCTTCTCCAACTCTTTCAAGCGGTCCACTTTACATCCTGGACAATTCTCATGGTATCCCTTCTCCAGTAAACCATCTGTTTCTCCACTTCTGCTACTGTCCTCAGCCATAATCAACTTCTAATCAAATTCCAATTCTCATCAAAATTTTAACTTGATTTGGGTGTTTTATGGGTTGCATAGGGGACCATCAAACTGTTTTAGTTGCCCTGTTCTTGTGATGGTTATAGTCAAAGTGGCAAAAGTGAGTCTATTTGATAAATAAATAAATAATGATTAGGTGTTTCAGTCTTGCACTGCTCTGTTTTTGTTCCTTTTCTTGTCTCTGTTTCTCTGAACGTCGAATTCGTTCAACAAATGAAATGTAAGAAAGGGATATTTTGTTTTGTTTTTGATTGGAAAGACTCAAAAGTCAAAAGTCAAAACTCCAACTCATTGTGATGGTGACGATTTTGTTAATATTTGATTAATATTATTTTAAACTTCAATTATTTTAAACATAAACTATATGCCCAAACTAGTTACGTTTTATTTGTTGTTACTGATAACATTTTCTTTGTTTTCTCATTTACATATCCAATGAAGAATAACTTACTGAGATAACAGTTAGTAGGCTAATGGCTTGATGGTATCTATATCAATGATTGGGGATCCATTCTGTTCTGGCCGAAAAACGGAACGGAACACCCCCACCCTTTCGGTGCCGGGCGCATGTACCAGCCTGTACCAGCCCTTCCGGTGAGTACCGGCCGGTATTCGAAATTCCGGCCAAATATCGTCCGGAAATGTAATATGAAAAAATATAGGCCAAATATTCTCTCGCATCTCTCATCTCTCAGATCTGTCATCATCCCTCTCACCGCTACTTCTCCCCGCCCGCTCCGACGAGTCTCCGGTGTGACGCTGCACCACCAACGTACTTTGCTGCAGACCTCGCACCACGAAGCTCGCACCACCGCACCGACGACCCAACTCAGATCTGTAATTTTGGGTGTGATATTGTGATTTCAAAACCGAAGGATTTTGTTGTTTTTTGATGTGTTTATTGCTGTGGTTATGTATATCAGTGTATGTATGTGATGACTGATGATTGAAATTTGTGGTAACCGAACGATATTTCTTCGGTTATGGGTGTGATATTATGAAATTGTTGGTTTGGAATTTGGAATGGTAGACGATTTCTGAATATTTGGAATTGTTTGTTTAGAATGGATTGATTCTGAATGTTTGGAATTGTTGGTTTGGTTTGTTGGAATGGTTGAAAAATTCTGAAATTATTGTAATGGTTGGAGATTTCTGAAAATATAAGTCAAATTATTGAAATTGTTGG
>JANIMX020000242.1:4458411-4468806 GCA_024582655.2 Erythroxylum kunthianum | reverse complement strand
GAGAGACGCACTCAATTGCCAAAGCTTCGTATATTGAAAGAGTTTGTATATTTTACAAATGTGCTTTGCCTTAGCTTATTTATAGGCTAAGAATATGCCGGGACATCTCAGCGTATCCGGGCCACCTCACCCCTAACCGGGACACCTCAGCGCTGACTCACAATGTTGAGTCACCTATTTTAGAACAATTTAGACAATGGGCCTAAACAAATGGACCTTAATACAAGTTGAGCCCACAATAAGTAGGTTCGTGACATAGGGGCTCTGGGTCGATTCGCATTAATTTCGCATTCTTTTATGTATCAAGTCCTTCTTTTTAAGCCTGATTATTTGGGATTTTATCTATCAAGCCCAGTTTGATTAAACCGTGAACACATAGCGAAACGATGCGTTTAACTTCTTCATCTTCTTCTTAGCCGCGCTCGTTCTTCTCCTTTCACGATTGCTTTAGAAGAGCTAAAACAAAGGTAATAAGCAGAGACTTGAACTGGGTTTTAGTTTTGCTTTTTTCTGCAATCAGTACTACTCTACACAATGTCGACTGCACCTGAACTTGGTTCTCTCTTGAATGGTGCGTTTTCTCTCCCTTACCCTTTTCCTTAGTATACCCATCTTTTTGTTTTTTCTTTTATCCTTGTAACCGTTAATAATCCTGCTCTCAATCTGGGGCAGACTTGAAAAGCTTTTGTTCATTCTTTTCTTGTGACAAATTAATCACAATTACAGCTGTTGATTGTATTTCTATTTGAGTTGGTTTGTTTAGGTTTCGAAGAAGATGTAGTAGCTCTTAACGGTGAAGATAATCATGAAAAATCATCATTATCTTGCAGCTACAAATTGGTGCCTTGGTTCAGCTGGAAAGAGTGGGAGAAAGTTAGGGATTCTCTGTTCTCAGATAGTCCTCACAAAATAGACTTTGCCCTTAAAAGAGTAAGACAGACAGCAACATAACAATATGCTATCTTTCTTTAATTTTTTTAATTTCTCTGATTTTTTTGGATATTTCCCCTATTTTATCAGTTAAATATGCATTCATGTTGCCAATCTTGTTTAAAGTGTAACCTGCTACAGATTTTTAGCATTTCACTCTTCCGACAATTTCAATTTTCCATTTGCTTCTGCATTCAGATATCGACATGGCGGAGCAGAGGATGTCTACCCGTGGTGGTTGATGTGACAGCTTCCATCATTGAAATTCAGCACAAGGATCCTTTTTTTAGGTAAATTTCCCTTCACTGTCTCTTTAAGATGTTAAACGTTTATATTTAAATAATTGCATGTCAAAATTAGATAGATGGATTAAAATGGAGTTGCTACTTGTAACTTGGTTGTAATTATGCACATTTATTGATAAAAAGTAAATAAGGTTTAGGATAGCCAAAATTTTCAGGGGTAACCTTGTAATGCTATTAGTCCTTGTATTTGATGTATAATTGGGCTTTCGTTAAGCATAAGTTTGTAACTGCAGGTTCATTAACTATATTTATTGTTTATAGTTTATACTTGTGATATACTGTAGTTGCATTTTATTTTTAACATTGGCAACAGATTTGGCATGCTATGCGTCTTCTTGCATGCTTATTGCATTATGCATATTGCTGTTCTTGTTATTATTTTCTGATCACAAATCTTTTTATTTTATTAATTATAGGAAAGATATACTCAATGATTCCATATGTTCGGAGCAAATGCTTTCCATGCTTTATTGCATGGCAATCTTGAGGTGAATATTTCTTTTCTCCCCCATCAAATTTGTGGGTACTGTTCCTTCTCTTGCTTGCCCCTTCTCTTCTAAAGACTTGATCATGGTTTTGAATATAGTTTGCTTTTCTATTTGTTCTTCATTCTTCCTTTTCCTTTCCTTGGTTCAAGGATATTCCAGTGTATGGGACTAACTTATACTCCACAAATTGTCACTCACTTTTGATGGTGCTTTAAACCATCTTAATTTTTCAGTTACATATGGTTCAAAGTAAATGTTTTTAGTCATTTTGCATGGGACTGGCATAAAAGGTTTAGTTGAGAGTTTTTGAAAATAGATCAATAGCAAAAATAATTACCAACTGATTACATTATTGAAAAGGCAGGTTATTCTATGAATAATACTGTAACTTTTGTCTTTAATTACTATGTTTGTAACAACAGCAGGTTACTGTTTATGCGTGGCAAATAACAAGAAGTTTTTGTTTTTCCATATATATATATATATATATATATATTTGGGTAGGCTTGTAAACTGTGTTGTTGAGAAGACACGTAAAAGGACAGAGATTTCAATTGCTGAAGCAGCAGGTGCAATTGGTATTCCACGTGTGCTGATTGACATTCGACATGGTAAGGTTCTTCACTTCTTTTCTCATAGTGGATGAAAATCAATGGTTGCTGGAAGCATGGACAAAATAAAGTGATTCCAATTTGTATGTATCTTTTTGCCAATAGTATGTCTGCTTTAGTTCTACTACGTGTGTGATTATTTTGATGCAAGAAATTATCTCTTTTAGTTTTAGTGAATTGGGAACTCATTTTCTGTTTTATGATATCGTTATAATTTTAGAGGGATCTCACCGTGATCTACCTGGGTTGCCTCTGGTTCGAGATTCTGCTATTAAGGTACACTATTCTTATTAATCTGTAGTTTGGTTTTTCAATTCTAGAAGAATGTTCTTTAGTTCAAGTTGCTAGAAACGTTTGTTTGAGTCTCCTTGTTGAATTGAAGTCTAGAATTCGTCCAGGTTATGTTGGCCAAATCCCAACTTCTCCTTTATGATTTGTTAACTTGGACGAGGTTGTGGATTAGAGGACATGGTGATTTATAGGAACTAATTAAAAAGTATTCACGTTGAAATTCAAGTCAATTACAGTTGCAAGGGCAGATCACTAGCAATGTTGGAATGGATACTGTTAAATCTTAAATGTGCTCATAATGCTGTACTGAAGATGGTTTCAAGAAAGATATTAGGTCATGTCGATTTGGCCTTGTTTATCCTCTGCACAGTACCCTCATATTTACGGTTGATAATTCAGGCACTATGTTGGCTGAAATCTTATTATTGGGAACCTCAGAGGAAGCAGATTCCTTCAAGCAGAGATGAAACTGCCAACGTAAAAGCTGGAATCAAATCTAAACTCCTTGAATTGGTTTCTAGCTTGAAAGTTAAGCAGTCTCCCCAGCCTGGCTTGCCATCTTTAAAGGGAAAACGTGAGTACTATGTCGTGTTTTCCTTTTTGAATTTTGTTATTGGAAGGTATTAGTGTGCTATTTTCCTTAGCAAACATGGTGTGATGGATTTTTTACACAAGAATATTTGTACATTATCATTTAATAAATTGTTATGAACATCAGATTTATTTGTCCACCTCTTATTACTTTGACATTTGTAGAATGCAATATCTTACTTTTATATCTTCTTTGCTTGGTTAAAATTCAACTCCTGTTTCCGAAATCCCTATCCAAAACTAAAAAACGTGATTTTATATAATGGAAATAAAAAAACTGGGAAAAGCGGTATCTGCTTGAACTTGGAAGTCATGATGTTTGAAGTACCAATTCTTTCAAAGAAAAGTAGGTGGAGATGCTGATGCTGTTTCAGGGTTTTCAGGTCATTACTTTGTGGAATAATTCGTCTGGACTTTGAACAATATGCAATGTGTAGCCGCTAGAAGTTGTGGATGTCCTTTCTAGCTTTCTTCTTGCATATTATTATTGTCAACAACCTTCTTTGTTCTTTGAGGTTGACTATTTCCTTGCGTGGTCATAATTCTCTTGAACACTTAAATCCTAACTTGAAGCATGATATGCCCTGTTACTGTGCATCATATTGTTGCAAATTCAGGAAAGCAAAAATTGCTGCCCCTTGCATAATTTTCTAAAAATGTTTAACTGTTTGTGTTTGATAAAATTGTATTGTCTTAATGCAAGTTTCTATTTTTCTGATGCATTCCAGTGGGATCCCTGTACAAATTTAGTAATACCTGCTTTGACTTTATCTGTCACTCTCTGGTTTTATAATTTGTATGTGGTAAATTGATTAATACAACGTCAGAATTTTCCAGTGTTATTAACTGTGAGGAATTTTAGGTGGCAAGCAATGTGAGCACCTTTGTGGCCGTAGTAAGTTTTTCTCACTCATGGCCTGCAAGCTCCATTCATCAAAGTCTGGGGGTAAGACAAAATATAACGCAGTGATTAATGTTTTGATAGAAGTTAGAGGCAACACATGTATATCTCAGTCACGGATGCGTGGTCAATTGTTTGTGCATAGTGCTTCGCTGTTCTAAAATGTAAAGCATGTCATGCCAGAGAATTCTTCTGTGAAAATAGAGACAGTATTGGTGAATGAAAATCGATATACTTGTATTACAGCTGTATGACAGCAACTGAAGAAATAAGATGGGGAAATGAAAATCTAAATTTTCTTGAGGAATGAAGATATTATGACACTATTAGAATTTGCCCTCAGTAGTACAAGGATATATCAGGGTTCGAGTGGACTCAAAATCTATTTTCCTTTGATTTGTCAGAATCAAATCAGATATGCACTCGTACTGATGTATTATATGTTAATTCTCATATTGATGCTGTCATAGTGAATAGACCTTTTTTAATATCTCATGTCTGGGTACTGCAAGATTATTTTCTTCACATTCTAAAGAAGTGACAGTTTCTAGATCGGCTGTATATTGATTATGCCACTTCTCTTTTTCCTGTATTTGGTAGATATTGACATTGACGTGTACAAAGTTGATTTAATTTGCTTGTAATCCATATTTTTCTCTTTCCTTTGGGAAATATTAACCTACGGTATGCACTAAAGATTGAACCTTATGGGATCTTCAACAGTGTGCCGCATCCATACCTTTATTTCATTTATGGTCCTCTCATGATCATTGCTCATGTGCTTGGGATGTAGCTGGTGCAAATTTCAGTTTCTTTTGTACTGAAATTTTGGTAAAATATGCATTCCATCTCGAGCTTTTTCACTTCTTTTGGATCCTCTGGGAATCCCAACCAATTGCGTATAAAACTTTGTCTGCTGCTAACTGATATGAAGGTGCTAAAAAAAACTGCACTTACAAGATGCTTTCTTATTTACTTGTATTCTTCAGGTCCTAAGAAACAGAGTATGAAGACTTTGAAATCGCTTGTTCGTTTGTACTCGTCATTCTCATCAGAAGTATTATCTGTGTTGTTGGAATTCTTGCTAAAGGCTTTAAATTCTCCAAATCTAGTGGAGCCTCCTGAAAATTGTGACGTTGGCCAAGACATGAATAATCTGTTGAACGACTGGAAGCTTATAGTAACAAAATTTACAAACAAGGAACCAGAAGCACTTCTATTGCTGCTGAAAGCTGTTCTGGATGTTATTGAGCAAGAATTCATGAAATATGGATTTGGTAACCCTGAACTCAGTTTTCATGTACTTTTTAAGCATTTCATTTCAGTACTGTAGGTCTTTTCATGTGTCGCTTGGTTATGAGGTTACATCATCCTGATGCTTAATATAAGTGGATTTGTACGCTGGGCAATAAATTATTAGCCACTATGGAATCTTGAGCCGTCAGTATATTTTCTGCCACCAATATCCTCAAAGAAAGAAGGACGAAATGGCATCTTGGGCATTTTAGCTGTGTTTTAAAGAGGCAGCTCTAGCATTTTTTATTAACAGAAAGCCCTCTGTATTTATGAAGTCAAAAACTGTATTTTGTGTTCTCTCCATGGTTTTTGTTTATTATTTAGTTCCAGGAGTTATATTCTTTGCCATAAAGCTAATATTTACAAGAAGGTAGTTTATTGTTGGAACCTGATTTGAGAACCTTATAGCCATAGAACTGGAATTTTGTTTTGCTACCATCATCTGCATCTTGAGAAGGCTAATATTGTTATGCTTATACTATTACTTGTATTAGTAGTGATGACAAGGCGAGATATAACCATAGTGCTATTCCTACGTTCATCAAATCTTAACAGGATCTTAGTTTGACCTTTGACTATGAAATTCTTATTCAGGAATGCGAGATAGCTCTTTGGAGTCTAGGGCGGGGACTAATCAAATGGGGCAACTTGTTTCTGTATTTGCATGGCTTGTTGGAGAAGTCAAGGAACGGAAAGCTTCATATGGCAGAGATACTGAAGCTGAATTCAAGTTCTCTTCTTCTGGAAAACAAATTTCAAAGGCAATTCTCATGGAGGTCCTGCGTAAATGTCTTGCATTGTTGCCATATGGTGATACACAGCTTACGAAGTCAGTGCTGAATCTGGCACACGTAATGGGGGATAACTCATTGATGGAAAAACTCAACAAACTAAGTTTAGTATGTTTATCAGAATCAGATGCAAGAATAGAACACCCTTCTTCCTCAAGCTCCAGTAATACAATCCTGGAAGATGAATATATCAATCAAGCCTCCAAGAAGCTAGAATTGGTTAGACTAAGAAAGAGCAGAGCTGGAGAAACAAGAGATGACAAAGTTGGAAGTTCAGGTAGATGGGTTGTAGCAACGTCCTGGAACCCATGTCCAATTGGTATGTTGCCCGCTGACCTAGGGTCTTCTGGTCGCCTTCCTGACCTTGATTGCAACATTGACAGTAAATCTGCGGATTCTGAGATGGCATGGGAACACAGAAGATGTGGTGACATGAGGGAAGCTGATTGTGAGATTAAAATATCTGACGATTCAAATGTTAGAAAACTGAATGGCAAAAGGGAGATCAGTTGCAATGTTAATGTATTGGATTTGTCGAGTACTAAAAAGATAAGGGAGACGTTGGAAATTGATGAACCGGTGGATCAAAATGTTGTGTTACCACAAGGTATCAATGGTTGTCTTATGATTGACGGGGCTTGGAAGAAAGTTGGAGAGGAAGAGGTACGTGCCATTCAGTCTGGCATCAGGATTTTGGTTTAATAATCAGTTAAACGTCTAATTCAATCTCGTCACTTATTTTTGACAATCAATCTGGACATGATGGTGTTGCTTGTGATAAAATTTTAGCAATGGAGGTTTGAGTTTATAGAAATTGGTGTCTTTTTCCATGTTAAAACGTACACACACACCACTGAATCTTCTGTCACTGATATGGAGAAAAAACGAAAGAGAATACAGTTGACTTACCAACCATGCCGTGATGAGAGCACGATCAAATGAAGCGTATAGGATTGTGGTAGAAGGAAAGGCCCGCAGGGGCGACCTGAGAACACATACAGCACATAATCCTTTGGTAGGGACTTGGGAGTGCTTGAATGTGTTCTCATGTCGCACCTGTAGGACATTCTCTACACTTTCTGTGTGTTTAATGTTAATAACGTTGGAGATGCATTTGGTTTTGGTGGCATTATATAGAGAAAAGATATAACAATCGTCACGAGTGATTGTCTTGGCTGTACCACCCGGCCATTGCGTGTACATATTTGTACTCCTCTACCTCAACCTTCACTGTACTTGTTAAGAACAGTACTACAATCACAATTGCTGCATCAGAAATAGTATTATTTACCCAAACATTTGTCGTTTGTACAGAATGAGAGAGAAATATATCGACGCGATATACAAAAGGTGACGTGTTATCTAGAAAACTTCGAATTTGGGCAAAAGGTTGAGTGGCTGACTGGCTACAACATTTGACTCTAAAAATATTAAGTAAAACACGTTTTCATTTTAAAAAATATTTTAAATTATTTTCACAAAATTATAATGTGATTGATTATCGTATATAATTATTACAGTTTAATTTTATTAGTAATTAATTTAAATAATTGAGTAAATTATATTTTGAAATTTTTATTTTTTTATAGCTCTATCATTAACAGTGCTAAAATGAATAGTTACATAGATTAGTTCTTTTACGCGTGATATTGAGATATACACACACACAACTCAGTCTTTTCACTTTGCGAGGGTTGAGTGAGAGTTATCAATTGTACGCAATATTTATTAATGCTCACAAAATATGAGTTATCACATTTATTCATTACACAACTTTTATGTTAATTGTAATATATATGCTTTTTGTCTTTAAATTGTAGGTCTAATATGATTACATATGGCCTCTAACGAACTTTGTGATGAATCTAATTCTAGTGTTAATACAATTTCAAATGTTTGAAAAGGATTTGGCCATATTAAACATTGAGCATTTGATCACATATTTTCACCTATTAAAAAAAGTATTGTTCAATTATGTACCTATTAAGAATAGTATTGTTCAACTCAAACTTATCATGCTATTGTTTTTAGGAAAACAATTAATAATTCACCTAATTTCCTTATAATCCTCACAATAAATTTATTAAACAACTGTCGAAGTGTTGTTTACAAACAATAAGCCAACATCACTTGCCCTGACAATAATAATTTGGTGAAACATAAGCCATAATTATTTTAAAACTAAAAATCACTTAAATAAAGCCTTTAAAAGACACAGAAATGAAACACAAAACTAACTCTTATCAAGAGCTACATGCAAGGTTCAAAGTTTCAAGCCAATTACAATAACCAAATGTTAAGTATAATACATAGTCATTGACATTCAACTTAATAATGATACAATATTAATTAAAATTAATGGATGATGTTGGAGGGTGAATGCTTGTATTCCACTTGTAGCAGATTCACTAACTAGAACTTGTTTTTTTTAGTTAATATTTTGACTCTCAATTTCATCTTCCTCTTTCTTTAAGTGTTTGTGTTTATATTTTTATTTTGAAAATTTTGGCTTATGTTAACATTATTTCTTAGAGGTTCGAAAACCTGAAATTGATTTCCACCCATTCAAAAAATATCATAAACATAAAGTACAATGTTAGCACCAAGTATGCATAGTCATACTTTATTTATACATAATCTAGTCATTTACAATATGATCATAATTAGAGAAAATATATTTAAATGAAAATTTGTGAAATAAGTGTTTCCACTAACTTCTCTTTATATCACTCTATATCCTTGAGTTGCCTATAGAAATTTAAAAAAAGTTATAATGTTATAAATGTCAATATTCACTCACAACTCTCTTCTTCCTTCTTAAGATAGTCGATGCAATGTTAGATCCCATATATCATGTTTATCTAGGTTTTTCTCTTCTTTTAATTGGCTACGTTGGATAGCTCCTTATATTAGACATAAATACTTGATTTATTTGTGGCCTGCCTCTTCTTTATTGCATAATACCCATAAATAATTATAATGAACAATTTGATAGACTAAATAATATTAAAACTAGTGTAACTAAAAAAAGGTATGCATTCACCTTGATAACTTGAGGTTGTCTTTAAGGTTGATCTTTATTTTAGCATCCTCTTTTATTATGAATGATTTTATAAACAATGTTAGCATCTCATAATTGCTCATACTTTGTTCATTCTATTTTGGTTCCTTGACTTTTCATCTTTACCCTTATTTTGGCTTTCTTTGACCTTTTAGACATTTTCTTTATCAAAGAAAGTACCATTTATGAGTTATGTAGGAAGTTGATAACTCTTCAAATAATTTTCATGCATATAATATCAGCTCACATAAGCTTCAATATCTTCCTCCTATACGATATATAAGCTACTGCATGCTTATATGGGATCATGTCAAATAAAAAAAATTAACATTGGCAAGTTCATGCTTGTAAGTCACAAGGTCATTAATGAAATTATTTATGAAATAAGTGACTTTAGATTTCAAATTCACATTAGTTTTTCCGTACAGTGTCTTTTATCCTATTATGTGACCACCATCTTCTGCCTCACCCTTAGGCATACGCCATCTTTGGGCTTGATCATCATATCCCATATTTTTTCAATCAAAATTATTAATACAACTAAAATATCCTCTAATATATTGATCAAGCTTTTTATACGTGCTTCATAAAAGTATCCATTAAAGGTGACAAACCCCTATCCTGAAACGACTAGACAATATGCCCGGTACCCCATGATAACCCTCTAATCGATATCTAATCCAGCTAGAAAGTTCTCGTAGAACTAAGCCCTTTTTTATCTAAAAAAAAACTTAATTCAACATTGGTAAATATAAGCAGTGGAGATTTACAAAAATTTTATAAAAATTTCGGCAGCATAACAGTTGTATTTTGATAAAGCCAAAATTTTCAAGGTTCCTGTAAAAGTTTCAAAATACTTTTATATGCGAATCAAATTTGTAATGACCCGAATCATACCCTAGTAGAAATTGTGTGAGTATGCATGTGAAAGGTGGGAGAAAATGTGAAAAATTGTATAATGTTTGGGTTGAGTGTACATTGGCGACGTTGAACTGAACGCCGAAAGTGTAGCATTGAACGTCGGCGGCGTAAGTCTGAGGTTTGTCGGCGTAAATTCAAGAAATGAATTGATACATCAGCAAGTGATACGCCGCCGGTGAAATTACTGTGCAAGACGGCGTAAATGTTAA
>JANIMX020000242.1:4332456-4353236 GCA_024582655.2 Erythroxylum kunthianum | reverse complement strand
GGAAGTCACGTTGACTGAAGGAATACAATGAAACCCGATATCGGGTTACGTTGTGAAATTAAACCCAATATCGGGTTACGTTGTGATTGTGTTGACTTAAGGAGGTCACATTGACTAAAGACATAAAACGTAACCCGATATCGGGTTACGTTGTGAAATTAAACTCGATATCGGGTTACGTTATGATCACATTGTGATTGAATTGAACCTCACAAGATATCGACGACGAGTGTGCCTAGTCTCCGTACAGACTCTGCATTTTAATGACGGAAGACAATTTGATGGGTAACGTTGTGATTGAATTGAACCTCACAGGGCATCGAGAACGAGTGCCTCCAGTCTCCGTACAGACGCTGCATTTTAATGACGGAAGACAATTTGATGGAAAACAAGGACAATGATATTTTCGTAAATTCGTCTAAGGGCAATATGAGCTCTTTAATTTTTAATTTTTAATTTTAAGGGTAGTTTAGACATATTACAAAAAAATGAGTATAAATGCAATAAGTTTGTTTGAGACGCTATAAACGTTTTTTCACCAAAAGGTAGACAAAAACAAATTTTAAATTTGAGATGTCGGTATATTTAGCAATTCTCACAAAAACATTCTCAAATTAATAATTCCATCAATCTTTTGTTAAAAAAAAGACAATATATTAAATTTGTGTGGGTCCTCATTCACCTGTACATCCAACGTGTCTGAAGGAGAAACTGAAATACTCAATACCTAGTCGGTAGCGTTTAAGAAAACAATTAAGGTTTGTGCTATTTGCTTTATGCAAGTGATTTATTGAATAAAGCAAGTCATCTTTTAAGTTGGTGGAGTTCAATACTTGTTTTATAAATGTTTAAAGTTCAAAAAAATTCCACAATGAATTGAAGTTCTCAAATGGGAGGGACACGACGATTCGTACATCTTGCAATAAGATATGTGACCATGTGTTGATGCACAAAATGTGAAAGCTTGAGGATCAAATAGGGATAAAATTCAGTGATTTTTTGCTAACAATGGAGTGATGAAAATGATTCAATGTGATGAAGGAGCAGTAGAACACTTGTTAAGGTCCCTAATTTTCAGATGCATTACCACCAAAAACATCAAGCTTGGGACGACCCTTCATTCCTTTCTCGTGCAATAAGTTTGTTTGAGACGATAAAAACGTTTTTCCACCAAAAAGAGGGTACGAACGTTTTTTACATTTCAGATGTGGATTTTTTAAGCAATTTCCACTAAAAATAGTCTAAAATGTTATCCGAAACAATACCAAATATGGTATAACTTAGTTAGATTATTTATCTGGAACAATATCAAACGCCTTATAATATTATGGATAAATAGTCATTATTATCCGGAACAGATTAATATTATCCGACAGAAATTAATCAGTAAAATCCGACATACCAAACGAGCCATAGGTTCCTAAATATCCAAGTACAACGTCGACGTCGTTTCAATGTTACTTTTATTATTTCAGTTGCGTTTATTATAATTCCAATCTGAAGGAATGGACAGCATCTTATATTTATTATTAACGTCGATTTTAGTTTTTACAACACTTTTTTGCAAATCTTTTTATAGTTTGAATTTTTAAAATTTCTTTATATTTTATTAATAAACACATTTTTTGTCAATTTTTAATAAAATTAATAGGTTACATATTTTAAATCATATTATGTAAATTTTTCCAAAACGACTGATAAAATATGTATATAAGAATATAAATTATGAAATAATTTTAAAAGACGAATAAAATTATAAAAATATGTAACGTGCTTTTAACTACTTTTTTTACAAATTTTAAGGAAAAAAAATCATGTATACGAAAATATTAAATAATAAGTTTTTAAATAAATTAAACTATAAAAACATACGTAATTTATTTTTAACTCTTTAAATACACTTTTCTTTATATAGACTTTTCAATAAAGATAGACGATGACTAGATCTTTTTTTTAATTAATTCAAATCTATATACGAATCACTTTTGACTTTTTAAAAGTTTTCTCTTATCTTTGTTTTTCAATAGCAAACCTTGAAACAATGATCTAAACCAGACCGGTCCAACACAGAATGCTACGTTCTATTTTAACTAAATAAAGTTCCCATTCAGCACTTGGTCACATACCATTATACGGACAACACATCTATTTATGAATTCCACTTATAAAATGCAATGTCATTGAAAAATAATCAGTAAACGGTACCGCCGGAATTGGCGGTACCGACTGTACAATAGTTATTGAAGTCAGGGTCAGGGTATGCTGTTAAGATTAGGAATTCCCACTTCCTTGCATCTCAAAACCGCTTTCTAATGCACTTGAAGAAAGCTGCTTCAGTTAATATACACACATATGACAGTAAAGAAACTTCAAATGCATAATATTCCATTCATGTCAAATGTTACAGAAGGATCCATCGTGAAGCAGCAATGCTTTTCAGATGCGTTTCTTTGTCATATGCTTGTTCGTATGAAGTCCGGATAGTGTCAGCTTCATTGCATATTCGAGTCAGCTTGAACGTTTAACTATCTTCCAAGGAATCGATGCATTTTCTCAAGTACGATTTTGCTTCCTCACTTTTCTCTACTTCATACTGGTGAAGAAGTTCTTCCTTGAAACCTGTAATATTCCACTCCACTGATTCCAGGTGTTTTGTCAGCTTGGTGATTTCGAGAAGGCATTCTGAAGCAGTAATATGAACCTATATTCGACCAAAGGGTGAGTAGTAGCTCGTAAATACATATTTTTACAATTAGTGAATACTATGCACAGGATTGTTTGTATTTTCACAATTTATGAATACTTTGCACATAATTGCTTGGCCTTGTGGATCTTCAGTTATCCAATTTTATTTATCATTTTTTTTAACATAATGATAGTAAAACATCGCAAACTCTTTAATTTTCAAAAAGAAAAAGAAAAACACTCGCAAACTGCAATAATGACTTGTTACCCTCAACGGAAAAAGCCAACAAAATTCCTGGTTTCACTAAATAATATAACCTATTTCTTTTAAAATTCCATGTGCATGAAGGAAACAAGTCCCTAAAAAGGCAAATCAATTGAATAGTAGTTCTTCAAAGATTCATATTTTATCCAAAAGTTGATTAAATACACAGTTAAACAAGAACACATACCTGGGCAATCTTTATTGTGTTTAAGCATTCAACTATCTTAGGAGACAGAGACTGAAACAACTGTATATAAAGAGAGCAATTAGTCTCGAGTCCATCCAGCAGTTCAGCTACGTCAGTAGATTCAAGAATATAGTATGGTTACCTCCAGAATTAAAGAATTTAAGCTGCTTCCTAGAGGGACCTCATCACTGTTATTGAAGATGTTCTGAATTCTTGAGCAGAGTTCTTTAATTAATGAAAATATTGACAGCTTAACTGCACATAACAGTTTTAGACACAGGTAAGAAAAATTACAACAAATAACCAGGACAGTACTTATCAAGTAAAATACCTGTCCACTGAAAACCAGTCGAGAGAGAAATGTTGAACATGAACATCAAGTTGTTTTTCTGTTCAAGGATATCATCTACCCTTGCCACATGGATACAAGACACCACGCAACATAAAACTTTCTCAAGTGGAACAGAATCAATATCATCTGACACTGCATGAAAAGATGATCTATGTTAAGGCTAAAAAGATCTACCTTCAACATGAAACTTATCTTTGGAATAGTAACAAAATTAAATTACAGGGAACTATAAATTTCCTAGGAAAGCCTCAGAAAGGTCAAATTTCGGAAATGTTTCAATCAGTATTTTCTAGGTAGTATAAAGTACAAAATATATCTATGTATGTGTATAATCCTATAGAAAATTTTTCTATGAAAAAGTTGCCTAGTATATATTTAATGGATTGGTGATACCAAATACAAACTGAAGTGTATCATATCAGTAGAACAATCTTTCAGAAGTAACAGCACAATGCAAAAGAAAGTAATGTGCTCTGCATAGGTACTCGTGCCATCCACTCCATTCTCCCATAAAACCAAACATAAATGCAACCAGCATAGAGACCCCCAATCTCCAAGAACAACGTTTGTTAACAGATTTAGGGGAGAGCTGTCATGTTTTCAAACCAGACAAATTACATGTAGTAAATCCAGATAATGAATTTGCAGTTTTCGAATAAAAATCATATCTAGAAGTGGGTTAAGTTGGTAAACTCGCCCATCCGGGACTAGTGAGATCCTGGTTCAATACTCCCCTCCCCAGTTACCACCCTCCCAGCCTAGGTGATCTACCTTAAGATGAAGAAAAACAAGTTAACATCTAAACCTAGTGAATCATGAATCACAGTTGCAAGGAAAATATTTTAATAGCATTAGAAATTTTAGTTCATGGTTTAGTTTCATTGTTGTTACTCAGCATAACATAGGTAATCTGATAAGATACATAAGCAAAAACAAGAAGACAGATTCCTAGTAATAATTATATTTTTTACCTGCTTTAACGTCATCAATTGACATGGGTGCTAGTCCATGTTTTTTGGCAGCTGCTGAGTTACACATGTCATATAACATTGGAAAAGCAACCTTAAAAAATTCAGGATCACCGAACGCTTTTATAACCTGCCAAAAATTCAAAATGAGTGAAATACGATGGCTGTAGGAAATCAGAACTAGGGAAGTTCAATCTCAAGTTAAACAGTAGGGGAAAGTACATCAATCACAAACAATACTACAGTAGAAGAGAGAATGCAAAAAGTATCGTCAATAACTTAGACAAGCCTATGACTCAAGAGAGGGACCACAAAGGTGCTTCCCCAACCCCAGACCTCAGAGTTAGGGGTTCAAAAATGGGGAAGGACTCCAGTCTTTGGATCCCACAAAAAACAAAAGAAAAACGCTGTCGAAGATGGAATAACATCAAAGAAAAAGAAATGAAGGAGTAGAAAACCAACGGAAAGGGAAATCCAGATGGAAATAACTGAAGCCATTGGGCCTTCACAATGTTTTGAGTTGTAAAAGTAATTCAACAATTCTTGTCCAAATACAATATTGTGGAGACAAGTAAGATGGAAAGGAGATCAGCAGTAGTAACTTGTATCTTCATTTTCTATTAGTTCCCTCCACAATGAAGTAATAAATTCATTCAGGGGAATTATTGGCAATTATTTTAATTTTCTGGAAATTATGATATGATCACCTGTAGTGAAAGAAATTAATTTATTCCACTGCAAAAAGGTTAGTCATATGCACGTATTCTCTTAAGCATTCAAAATCAGTATAAATGCTCATCCAACAAATAGATATGAAGCGAGCAGTGATCCAAGATGTTAATCCATGTTATATAAAACGAGAATAATTTGGAAGAGCAATTTGCAGACTACCTGACCAAGAGAGAAGAAAGCTGCTTCACGGTACTTCTTGACCTTTTTTGAGCATGCAGAAATAACTATATTCAAAATGTCACCAGGGGCGGTAGGATTTTCAGAGGATATTGCTTTATGACAAGATGTAGAAAGTGAACCTATTGCATATAAGACAGCCTCCTTTCCCTTTAAGATTGAAAACCATTAGCAGAAGCAATAGATATTCTGGTAATTGAAATTAAATATACAATTTGGAAAGTCGAGCTAACTGTTACTCTATGTTACAGGACTTAAACAATAACTTGTAGTTTAAAATCTCAATTTCCTACCTCCCATACACGACCAGGCAGTTCTTTCATGAGATATTCAAGCAGAATATTCTGATACGTTGACAATGACTCCCCCAAAACTTCGCTAAGCTTACAGATGGCCTGGGCTGACTGGATGTTTACAAGCAAAGTCCCCAAACACATTACTTGGAAATACAAGGAAGATGAAAAGGGTAATTGCAGTCCATAAACATCAAGATAGCAAAGAAGAAGGCCAAGACGACACAGTTTACCTTTCTTTTACTTGCCCAGGATGATGATGTCAGGCCCTCACATATTAAAGAAATGATTTCTGCCAAATACAATTGAACAGTTACTCGTTCACCACCTGTGGTCTCTTCCCATAATTCCTCAAATTGGCTAGAAACATGCTTATCATCCTCAAATCTGCATAATTTAACATATAATTAAAGGAAAATAGTCAGATAATCAATATGTCCAGAATGCATTATCAAGTTGTTCATAATCTCTTAGATTGTCCTTTCTGACTTTATTAAGTTGTTGAAAAATCAGTGATTATGTGGGAACTGTCAAAATATGATTCAACCCAGAAGATTAAACTGTTAAGTGAAACTCAAGAATGGATTACAGGGTGGGTCTCAATAATGGATCATACAGTATTCAAACACTCCCTCACACGAAATGTAGACAAACACAACAATTCACAAATTCACCTGACGGTAGCATAACTTAAAGTCAAGACTTCTTGGTCATACAAAACTCCAATATCATGTCAGAAACCATTCAAGCCAAATGTTTGAGCTATTTGGTGAGGCCTAAGATCAAATCATATAATATTCTAATAGGAAAGATCAAGAGTCAACTATTTGTTTCTAAAGAACACCTCAACTGCCAAACAAGAGTTTTAGTTGTAACCATCACGAGTTAGATTTTATACTCTCCACTTATAAAAGAGCCAGAATTAGCTAGACATAAAAACTCACCTTCAGCTCACTTACACTGTTAGGTAATAGAGCTAACATGACATAATACTCAACCTCAAGAAATTGAGGGCTGATTTACCACTCTCAAATTGTCCATCATTAAGAGACTTCAGTAGGTAAATTAGACAGCAAAGATACAAATAACTTTACTTGAACAACAGGACAATAAAACCAAACGATTTCCCAAACCTTAGGTTTGGGCATCTACCATTAGCTAGATGTGTTCTAGAATATTGTAGATGTGTAAAGGACAAATATAAGGAAGGATGACAAAAAGAAATCACATGTTTGATTAGAAGGATGTATTTGGTTCAGACCTTGAAACATATATAACAGGAACAATTACGGCAAGGTATCCACTCAGAACGTCAGATGCCATGGATGAATAGCTTTTCAAAAGAATTGCACAAGAAATCTGCTCATTCCTTTCCCCAGTATGCAAAGCTGCAGTATCTTCAATCAACTTTTGGGCCAGGGATGGACCTGCATACTTCAAAATCATAGCACAAGCACTTGCATAGGCACGTTTTGCGAGAGTGCTTTTCTCATTTCTCACTACCGGAAATAACAGCCTCAACAGCATGCTGGCATATGGTTTTATATCTGCACAAACTTTTTGAACCAACAAGCTGATAAAGCTTGCAACGCCAACCCTACAACAGAAAAACATGATGCCCAACATCAGCATCCACCAACTTAATTGGGACTTCAAAGAATCACGGTCATTAAAATGCTCATGCATGCCCTTGAATATAACAGAATTGTCATGAAGCTAACAGTTTCCAGTTGCCTCACAAAATAATGAGAGAAAGAGTTGGTGATTGGGCAGGTTAAAAGTTGTTCTTCATGAAAAAGGTGACAGGTTATCAGTTGATAGAGAGGTGCTTCCTGAATAGTAGTTTTCCTTCAAGCAAGCAAAGTTCAAACAAAGGAACTTGGAATCAAATAATCTCTTACTAAGAGATGTAGAATTTTATTCATGGAAGTATAAATCCATTGCAACAATATCATATCCACACACCTAGTGTTGAGGCCAACTCCTGATCGAATCAAATGAGAAAGACGAGGAACCAAGAGATCTAATGTTTCGCTGTTCACAACATTTATGCATAGGTCAAGAGTTTCCCACATGGGAGAGCTTTTTGCAATTGAAACCCGCAAATTCTCAAGCTTTTCTGTCTGTATTCCAACATTTCCTGCATGCATCTAGACAAGAAAAAGTAAATAGTTAAACTTCTACATACATCAGCATATAGAGCTTATTCTAAAACGCTCAAGTTGCACAAACCTCAACATAATTTAGGCCTTGGTCTTCAAGGCTTGACAAACTTTCCAACATGCAACAGACTAAATCAGATAAATGTGGTCGTAGTGCTATGCCTGCACCCTGATATAGAAAACTTGTTAGAAAGACACAAGGAGATGATAATGACACAACCCAAGTGATTTGGTTTCTTTTATGCAATAAGCTTTTCAGATCGTAAAACATTAACTAGCTAAAATATGAAAACAAAGCAGAAATCATAAATGCAATACAAGTTTTCCAGTCAATTTTCTTTCTTCCTTTATTTTCCATGATAAAAGTTTATAAAATTCCACCAGGTATTGTTTGGATAAATCTATTTCTGATACACAACTGGATTTCAAAATGCTGCTGAGGGCTTGTCAACCATTTGACAGCCCTGGTCCTCAATACATAAAAGCAAGATCAATCCTCAGAAACTCTATTCTATTTGTTTGTCATAGTCCTCATCAATCTCAAACTAATGAATGCAGACAAATTACTTCTCCTTTTGGGCTTCATGCAGAGGTTTCTGTTTTGGGATACATGTTACTTGCATCTTCTCGCCAGACAAATGTGTAAAAAAGGTGAGCAGATAAATTCCAAAAAAAGAAAAAAAAAAGTGAGCATATAAAACGTTTTCCATGCCAGGTAATCCAATTGGTTTAAAGAAATAGAACAGGAAAGATCAAGCTTTTCCTTTTAGAGGCTCTAGTATGCTGTGCTTCCTCATAAATAGCATGGATGGGTGCATAAGTAGGACATATGCTCCAAAGGATACTTCACCATGAGACCTAACAAGTGTTCATCACAGTAACATAGAGAAGTATGGCCTACCTTTGCAAGCTTCATGACAACTCCAATAGAAGCCTTGCGTACACTGTCAACTTTACTTAATATGCCTTCTGCAAGCAATAGCGGCAGAACCATCTCCATTGCTTTGCTTGCGTCTGATACTTCAGTAAGTGAGATATCGCATAGCCTTATTGTTAATGAAGTCACAGCACGACATAATTTGTCTCCAGCATTTCGAACAGTTTCTTTTATGTCATCCATGGCACGGAATGCTGCTGTCCATATTTTCTTTAAATGCTTTCCAACCTGTAGAGAATAACTACATTATAATACCAACATAATGGGAGGAGAAGATTTTAAAGAAAATGTTGGGGATAAAATAGAAGACCATCTTTTCAAGAGGATATGGATGTGGAAGTATGAATATGCTAAAAATGCAAAAGGAAGATCAATAACAATTTTAATAAGAACCCTCTAGACATGTGCTCATAAAATCATTGGTACTATGTCCATGAGGTATGATAACAGTCGACTCATCGTATAAAAAAATGAAGAAACATTGAGAAAAGAGGAAGAGCAAGAATGGAATACTGTTCATCATTGGAAAACAGCATGTTCCATTAACATGTCACTGATAAAGATGCCAACAGATCTATTTAAAAATGCTCCTGCAACTTGCTTTTCATTATCTTTCTTCATATACTAAATACATTGATACTGAAAGAGAACCTAATAAAAGGTGGTGAAAGAAGAAACAAATCCCTGAAAATTTTAAGCTTTTAATTATAACGCAATGAGGTCAGATGAATTGAGCTAGAGATAAAGGTAAAAATACCACATGAAGAAACCAATCCCTGAAACTTTTAAACATTTTTTTGTCATGATGAAGATTGGATCATAAATAATTTAATTATCTGAATAAATAGGAGTATACCGTTGTTGAGATACCATGATCCAATGGTCTTGTACCAGACCTCTTTTACAAATTGGTGGTTGAGAAATTCATCATAATAAATCTATAACATATATGGAAAGTTTGCAATATCTCAACCGAATAAGAAAAAGTTAAGAGCCAAGGAGACCACCTGACTAAATCTTCGCCCCTGAATAATATCTGCAAGTGCAACACATGAAGCCTCACGCGAACGCCAAAGCCTAGATCCACATTGCATTATTAAGTCATCAATAATTAGATCCAAGTGTTGATCAACCATTATCTTAGGTTCTGCCACTAATGACTTCCATATGTGTGCCATCGCATCCTGTAAGTATTAAGCATAAAAGAGTCATTAGAAAGGGACAAACCAGGTTTCTTCCATAATTAGTCAACAAGCTTACAAATAGCCATAATATCCAAGAAAGTTACCGCTATAGAACCATGCATTTATCCATACATAGAAAAGCACCTAAACAAGAGCATACACCCTTCGACCAAGGAGTTTACCTGTACATTCTTATCTGGATCATATTGGTACCTCACCAACCGTGGAATCAACAATGTCAAATACGGTTGAAGGGCATCCCCAGCTTGTTTGGCTATCTTGGAAAATCCAAAAGCAGCACCTCTCCTACTATTTAGAGATGCCTGATGATTAGCCAGATCCATGAACTTGTAAATTAGATCTGGTTGACCCATCTCATTCGCTAGACTGCAGAGTTCTTTATAAGTTGTTAGTTTCCCTCCACTAGGACTTCCGCCAATAGCCCCCTCTTGGAACACTTCTGAGTCTTCCACCATCTGCAAAAATACAACTTCAGCATTTGATTCTCAAAATGTCTAAGCTACAGATTAGAAGCATCACGATGGAAGACATAACATAAAATGCCTTTACCTTAATAGCTCTTTTCTTTTTTCCCGAACCGGTCAAAGCGGCTGCAAGAGCCTCCACCAAATATGTCTTCATTGATGCATCACCAAGCTCATAGACAATACTCATTCCATGGGATGCTAACTCTTGTGTGAGTTCATTCTGGTCCCCAAGTAAATGAGAGAAAGCTTCCTGTATTCATTTGGAAACTTCAAAGAGGTGAGTGACATGAATGGAAACAACATTGTAGACAATGATAAGAGACTTAAACAGCACGAGTTCCATAAGTAGATAATAACTTATTAGCTTGTGAACTGACATGTGAAAAGGATTGTGACATTGTAGAAAGAAAAGAGTATGCTTAGAGCACTGAGATGTGTTCATATTGGAATATCCAGCTTCATTTGGATGAAAAAAGCTGCTTCTAGCTTCATTATCTAGTTGGGAATTAAATCGCAACCGAGTTCAGCATATTTCCTAATTTTCAGGTGTATAGAGTAACTTCAGTTGATATGAAACATGTGATTCAACACCAAGTAGAAAATGGAGCCCACAGTAAGCATCTATTGTCACAAGGACATGCAACTCAGTTCAAGTAAGCCTGTGCTAGAATTAATGGCCATTGAAAAGTTATGATGAGGATGAAGTACAACATTATAAGCCTTCTTTAGTCATGACAAACCTGAATTTCAGGAAGCTTTTGCTGAATGGTCCTGTGACGACCGCAATACATTGTCAGCGATAGCAGCCAAACAGTTCCAGCACATCGTTCTTCTTTCCTGCTACTATATAAAAGAGTATCAAAAAGCTTTCTAGTTATTGCCTCTCTAACAGCAGCATGGTAATCTTCATTAGCTTCACAGTCCCCACCCAAGCCGTGTTTTGACAAAGATAAGTTCACATCTCCCAGAAGAAAGTTCGAAATCATGGTGAGAGAAGAATAGTTAGTTTTGAGGATCACATCAGCAGTCACGGGAACACCACCCCACAGGAATGCTAGAGCCTCTCCAGCAGCAAATAGGACATCTTCAACCTATTAAACCCAGAGCCAAAGGGATTAGTTGAGTCAAAATATATATGTAGTTGGTAAACTAATCAAATCTCCATAAAGGATTTAGAAGACTTAACCAAACTAGCACACTAGATTACAGAATAAAAAGTGGTACTTTTCTGTACACCTTTGATCTTGAGAGACTGAAAATTAAGTCAAGGGCTGTATCCAGATACGAAGATGAATTTTCCTTAACAGAAATATGCCCAAGGGAGATGACAATTCTCTTAATGGCTTTGGTATCATCTCCCGTTAGTAACTTTTTCAACTTCTCATGTAAGTGTTCCAGTACGTGAACTGCAGTATTAGAATGAAATATCATTAATTAGTTGAACATTTACTGGAACTACAAACTTCTGAACTTCAATTCCTGAATCTATTATTACCATCACCTGAACCAGAATCAGCTACCAGTGGAGGTAAAGTTATGCGCAGTCCAATATGCCCTAGAGCTTGCATGGCAACAGAGGCCAATGTTGCAGTTTCAGAATTCACAACTTGAGTCAGACACTTGAGTATATCCTGCAACAAAGTTTCTGTTTCGGGAATCTGCAAATGAAATATGAGTCATATGGGAAGTCAGAAAAGCATCACAAAAGGAAGAGCTTTTAAATTGAGAAATCAATAGTTAAAATAGTAAATCGGAGTGCACAAAAAAAGAATATAGCAACAAAAACAATGCTGAAGGACTCATCTTGCATATTCAACAGATATACACATGCAAAGCATTGGTCTTTCCAAACTTTTCTACCCGCTTTTCAGTTGTAGAAGAGGAAAATAGAAAGTAGAATGACTTCTCATTAACTACATTTTAGCCCATCTATTTATAATATGAGGACAATACAGAGTAATACTAATATTCCAAACTCGAATACCAAAATTATTCCAACATACAATGTTCCCATAGAGGATACATAGACTAACAATATTTAATCTTTAACACTCCCCCTCAAGTTAGAGCATCTACGTTTCAACTTAGTTCAAATAGTTTCCATCGGAAGCCCATATAAAGGTAGACATTGTAAATTGATCTTCAAGCTTCTTCCAAGTTCCTGTCCTATGAGATTTCTTCCGACAAACTGAATCTGCCTAATTAGCATAAGAATGGAATTCATAGACAAATTGATAGCAACCCTGTCCAATCAGTATCAAAATAAAATTCCCCAAACAACTTCCGATTAAAATTAAAAAATCCAAAAAAAATAACCCAGCTCATCTAGGGTTGTCAATCTTCTTCTTTGGAAGAGTTTCGTCAAGACACACTGAGTTTTCAAACCTATATGAGTAAAATCGATCTCTTCCCTGACACCTTCACTCCACACAATAATACTGTCCAAGGTTTCTTCTTTTTTCTCTCTAGGGTTTTTGTTGTCTCTAATACCATATATGAGAGGAAAATAGACAATAGAATAACTTTTCATTACCTAGGTTTTAGCCCATCTATTTTAATAGTAGAGCAGCACAATGCTAATCAGACTCTTCTGTATAGGATTACATATCATCTATAATTCCAGTCAAGTGTTAGCATGCGTCCACATGTGATTGTTCCTTACTACTCTTTTTCACCATGGCTGAAATGGTATTAGTGGAAAAAATTAGCACAAAAGCTTGATGCATATCTCATTAACAGATTCATCATATACGGTGATACCAATAAGGTCCCTTGGCTATGGCTCAAGAACTATGCAGTATGCAGACATCAGAGTCAGCACTTCAGGTTTATAAAGAGATTACAGAAGAAAAAATATACAACTTACAGCAGGTGTTCTAGGTAACAAATCTGCGCTGACGTATCCTATGGCGCAAAGTGCTCCATGATGTGCCTCAAACCTGTAAAAACAATTAGTCATTCAGCACTAGAACAACAAATTTCAACATCCATGAAAATATAATATGAAAAAATAAAGTTCCACAAGCTTATAGTTAAAACAACCTACCTTAGATTGCTTGTTCTGTTAATTAACAAGAGCAACTCATTAATAAGGTCAGATGATGCAGCAGGAGGAAGAGCAGAGCAAGCTATACCAAGTAGGCGGGCTGCAGATTCTCGAGTATCCAGGTCTATATCACTCAGTAGCTGCTTTACCCATGAGATTTTAGGGGCATAAAGTGATGCTGTCATCTATGAACATGTACAAAAAGAGAGAAAAAGAGAGAGTTAAGCACATAACAGTAAGCAACAAAGAAAAGAGTCGCAAGATGACAATGAAAATCACAAAAATCAGGGGTAGCCGACCTCTGGAAGAAGAGATCCAACCATAATTAAGGCCTTGGAAGCAGTGGAATGCAACTCAACAGACCCTTCATATGCCATAGCATATTCTAGCAGTGAACACAACTTTTTCACTGTAGACAGAAATTCAGAAGATCGCCCTATACAACCGTGGCTCTCCTCCAACTCTGATTCAAAGCACTTCAACAAAAATTTAACCATAGCCAGATACATTTTAGAAGGGAAAAGAAGCCTTTGTTCCCTCGTGTCACTTGAATCTAACAACTTTGGCTCCTGCTTAATAATGTAATCTAGCATGCCTGCAAGTTTAGGATATCTGAGCTGCTGCTTTATACTGGTATTTCCTCCTTCATCTTTGATGGGAAAGAGACTCTCAAGTGCCATTTCCCTATTTAGAGAATGAAAGAGGGAGCGAGAGAGAGAGAGGAGAAGAAAGTCAGCCATGATTATTCATTAGTAAGATGTAATAAAGTTAAAATCCTTATGATGAAGACAATGTAGAAGATAGCTTGATGTAAGATTAAGCACATTTATACTTAATTGGGAAGAAAAATTATATTGGACAATCGCTCTCCAATTGTTTTTCATTCATCTCTGTTCTTTATACTACAATTTGAAAATACATAACAATTAAAATCTACCAAGAATGATATGGCACCAAACAATTTGAATATGGGATACAAAACACTACCGGAACATCTTGGATTACAAAAACACCAATAGAAAAAGAAATAAAAGCCTATAGAATGCAAAGAACAGACAAGAACGTATCGAACCAGCTAATGAAGGTAAAACATAAGCCATATTGAGAGCTATTTGGTGAGTCCTAAAAGAATTTGCCCTCATGAATTATAGAGCACATGCATACACTTCACAAGTGATGGGGAGTTGAGTGTACAAACAAAAACCACCAGGTTCATGAAATAGAATGTGGGGAGTAGAACAGAAATGTAGAAGTTAGCGTTTGTGTACTTATATTGAAAAAGCAATTAATACCAAATCTTTTGTTTTTCTACTGATGACCGAATATGTATATCAAGGCTCACATACTCTACCAGGTTGAATGCTGCACGGTGTGAATACTTTTATGTAAATGAAACAATTGTTGGCATATAACTACATGACTGAAAAGCTTCAATACCTTATATCCAACCTAGAATCTGCAGCTCCAAGCATACAAATATACCGACTTGCACAATGTTCGGGATCAAATAAACATGTTGCCCATCTAACGGCACAAAAGCGAACTTCATTTTCTTCCTGATTGACAACAGAACTTGAGCCAGTTAGCAGTCAGCCAAGTTGCACCATCAGCAATCAGCTGACTTGTCAATAAAAGTCAAGTCCATCACCAATCAGATGATTTTAGGTAGCAATTTAAATCGACCAGCAATCAGAATTAGGACATGTTTACTATAATGGGAAGCTAACAAAGTCTTTATTACCCCTTGAGAGTTTTCAAGCAGAAGAGTCTCCAAGTGCATCAACACAGTTGCTGGTGCCCCCTAAAGCTTACAGATAAAATTCCTTATAAGTGAAATGGATAAAGCATTAATTCAACATGAAATGTTATGATAGAAAAAGTTATCATTGACAACAAAACATTAAGGTCCATTTTAGGATTTTAAATTTCCAAAGATGCTAGTGTCATTTTACAACATGCACTAAAATTTTAAACAGAGAACCTGGACCCTATAAAATTGAGGAATACAAGCTACTAAAGATAACCAAGAAGCAATTATATTGAGCTGATGTACACCATAAAAGGACTCTTTCATCACACAACTTAACTAGGCTGAGATTCAAAATGAAAATGAAAACAGAAGATTTGTTATCTAAGAAAAGGATGGATAATATACAGGCAAATAAGTAGGTCTTTTAGAGAAAATGTCTGCTTCATAACAAAACACTAGATATCATAAAGCAGCCCCCAAAACCAAAGTCTAAAAGTTCCATATTTCCTGTTTCTTCTTCTGTTTTAAGTTGACACAAAAAACTTCAGAAAATGAATAGGATATGCAATCTATTTTTATAAAATAATCCCATTGCCGAATAATTTAGGAGGAACAGAATTTTAATTGACAAAGCATAAATAGTAAAGTGAGGATCAGTGATAAATTCAATTTTGAAAAAGTTTCTTTTTTTTTCTTTTTTGGGTAGGGGGTGTATGTGGAGGGGAGGGGAGGGGACAGACATCACTGAGAAACAAAGTAATGCACTTTTGTCCATCTTACCAAAAACATAAAAATTAACATAGAATAAACAAGTTTACTAGATGGCTAGGATAATATTAGTATGTTTCCTCCAGAGATTTCTATAAGCATTATAAGAACAAAAACATGCTAATTGAAATGTGCTAGACGAAGTTCTCTAACTAAATATAA
The DNA here is from genome assembly GCA_024582655.2 of Erythroxylum kunthianum. Lineage (NCBI taxonomy): Eukaryota > Viridiplantae > Streptophyta > Magnoliopsida > Malpighiales > Erythroxylaceae > Erythroxylum > Erythroxylum kunthianum. Next base: position 4,337,080 of record JANIMX020000242.1, on the reverse strand, counting down.
AAGAAGCACGAAATAAATGCAAAAAATGAAAGAAAACTAAAAAAACTAAATCAATATCTAGTGCTAAATCAGGACAAAAGTAGCATGTAACATGCTAAATCTAGTCATAATCAGAACCACTAAATAAAGTAATCCAGCGCACCTTATATGCAGCAGCAAGAGAACTAGCTGCTTCCTGGATAACTAGACGAAGAGACTGGGACTCCCTTTTCAATGCATCAAAAATACGAACAGCCATGTCCACCTTGTCCCTGAGATGATAAAAATTACAAAATTCAGTTATCCAATGACGGAACAAGATTCAGAACTAAGTAGAAGGGTTGCGCAAATCACCTAAACAGGTGGGGAAGCCTATGTGCAAGCAATCCAATTGCTTGAAAAGAAAAGGCTTTCATGTCCTTGGCAATAGAATCTGGAGGGGAAGAATTATACTCAAATTAAATTGAAAATATACATTTTGTACTGCAAATTAGAATAGCAAAAAACAGCCAAGTTTGTGCAGCACCTGATTCTGAATTCAAATAACCATCAAGTAACTTAAGAATGGCAGTTAGTATGATTGGGCCCATAAGCTTCAATTGATCCAGTTTTGCCTGCATGCATGGTAATAAGGAACATTACTATGACATTTTAAAAGAAAGAACTTCAAAATTTCAGTATTATTTAAAGGATCAAGGCATCAAAATTAAACAAAAGCAGATAAAGGAAAGAAAAGCACACATAACCACTAGTTAGTGACACTTGTACAAACAAAATGGCTTTATTTTTACTGGCTAAACCAAATAATCTGCAGTCTGGTAATTCTAAACAAAGCATAAACAAGAAGCAGTACCAGAATAAGCTAGCATTTGAAACAGAGAACTAGAATACAATGTTTTAGCAACAGGGAGTACTTTCCATATCATTTATCAATCAATTCTCAAGCAGCTAGGACATCTAAAGAAATGCTCATCGATGAAGCATAAAATAGAATCTTCAAAAAGCCAACTCTTCATAGTAAAGCAAACTTCAATATCTGTCATAATTGATCACAAGTTGGCTAAGGGTTACAATGTTTGGGTTTTAGGATTTGAAATTAAAAGAAGATTTAACAGGTGTCCTTCAACTCTGGTTAAAGATGATGATTTTAGATGCATGCATATAAGATAACCTGTGACAAGTTCTTTTCGTTTTAACACGGGTCTATAACTAGAACCAAAGGCCAAAGTTTCTTTGGTGCAACTAGAGATGTTTGAAGTATAATTCAGGATGAAATGAAATTATCTTACATGTTTAAATACCCAAACTGAGAATTCCATCCCCAACTGTTTCAACCTTGAGGTGGTACCGCTCCCTAATGCATTTCAGAGTTAAAAAAGATGACAAAAAATGAATGTTAATACTCCAAATTTGGATGTGAAAGTCAAAAAACAAAAGAGTAGCAGTGATGCAAAAGTGTAAACCAATCTAGACAAATTATAAATTCAATCTTCAATGTCAACTATGGGGAATGCAATCAGAAATCATGTTATAAAAAGCCATGGTCATCCCCCAAGGGAGGAAAAGCTCCCTATTGTTATTTCTAATTACAGATTCATATCATGTCACACAAAATAATTACTTAAGAAAGAGAAAGACAGTTTTAAACAGAAAAAGGATGCCATGGCTTGTAAACAACAAATCGGCAATAAACACCAGAGAATCAGCAAGCACTGAATAAAATAGCCATTAAATAATCAGTAATACATGAAAGTCTCGCTTATAAAAGTATATAACCATTGACCGACAGTTAGCATGTACTGATAGGATTACATACCTTAGTTCATGATTCAAAATTTTGCAGTAGTAATAAATTTACATTATGCCTGTTTGATTTCCAGAGTAAAATAAAATAAATAGAAACAGAGGCCAAAATCTTTTCCAGCAGGCATACGCAAGTATATATTTCAATATTACTAAACCATATATGCTTTGGTCAGCCGAGTATCATAACAAACTACATTTTGTAATTTTAATCACATTATACTCCTCCAGAATAGCTTTCCAACCCAAAATCCATTTTGCATTCAAATTTTTTGTGATCAAACATGGATAATCCATACCATTCATGCAGCCAAAAATACACTGCAAAGTTGCCGGGAAACTGTTTGCTGCTGCAATAGACCGACAAAAAACAGACATGAGCTTTACTCTTAGAGCAACACTTCCAGGGTTGACTCTAGATTCTGGAGCAAAATCTACAGTCCCAGGGGTACCTGTACAGAGGTAAAGCATTCAGCACCAACATTGAATTGAATAATTAAAGAGAAACAAAAAGTTTACAGGTCATACCATTAAATAAAAGAAACAATTTATTCGTTAAGTTTGAATCATCCAAATTAGCACTAAATGCCTTCTTCTTCAGGAGCTCCTCTCCTCGCTTAATTACTTGCTCTTGACTGGACAATCAATCATCAAAGAATTTAAGCCATAGTCACATCACAAGGCCTCACTTAGAAATTAAAAAAAAAAGACTTGTTTATGTCATCCAAAGAGAATTCACACGTACCTATCTGCACTAGCAGCCAGATATATGGGATAAGCAATTTCAGGACTTAGCTCCATAGATTCTATAACATTCAAAATTCCTAACTTTCTCATTAGAAGGCCATCATTTTCCAATGAATGCTTTCGCAACACGATTACTCTAAGCAATTGATAGGCCAGGTACACATCTTCCACTGCAGAAACACTATGAGATCCTAATTAAAATTTGAACTAATAGTAGGAGGAACATAAAAGATCATAATGTTCTTATAATGCATTGAGCTCCAGACCCTTGAGACTGGGGCCGATAAAGCACCAAATGCAGGCATAATTCAATGAACAGTTCTCTGTCCTTAGAATTGTCCACAAATTGGTATTTGAAAGCAATCTCCTCATCAATCTCTTTACCATAGTATTCACCAATTCCCTGTGAAATAAACACAAATACCCCACAAAATCAAACTATCAAGTTCAATACCTAAACATAAACAAAGATATCATTACGATGGAAACAACTCAAAGTTGGGACTAAAGAACAACCAAAGACATAATTACCTTGGCAATAATTCTCAATATAATCTCTTGGTGTTGATTTGGAACTTCAGATATGTTAGCAACAAGCACAGGCACCAAACTTTTCTTTTCCTAGACCATAATCAACAATTAATAAAAATAATCCACTTAAAATAAAATCCCAAAAAAAGAAAAGGAAAATCAACAATTCAAGCTTAAAATTTCTTGCGCACGCTCAAATGCCATCTCAAGATAGATGATACAAAAGTTCTTGACCAAAGGAGAAGAAGCATTAGATTTAATATACAAATCCCACAAGTCAAGTAACGAGAGAGCGATATTAGGTTGGTTCTTCACTCTCTTGTTCACATGACTCAATATTTCAAGAACCTGACCATTGAATAAGAAAGTAGAAGAACATGAGAAAAAAATGAATAAAAGAGAGATAACGAGAAAAATGTGACAGTAACCTTGTAACGGACGGAAGTTGAAGAAGAAGAAGAGAGTGAAGAGATAGTGAGAGGAAGAAGCTTGGAGAGTAAGGGTTGGAGATTGGAGTCGTCACACAGAGCCAGTCGAGTGAGCATACGATTAAGCAGTTCCTCGGTGTCGGCATCAGTCTTCGCGGACAACGATTCTGCCATATTTAGCTTTGGATTTTTTTTTGTGTTTGCTTTGGAAATAAGAGCGTGAAGAGATGAGATTGCAACCAAATCCAGAGAAGAGAAAATATGAGAAATGAAAGAGTCCGTTGAAGGGTCTGTGGAGAAACAACAACAAAAGTCTTCGTGGGACATCTGGGACGAGCGAGGAGGACTGGAGTGGGACTATTGAGACCCACGTCTACGCGAGGTCTCAATAGTCCCATAGATAGTCCAATTTATGTTTATCCCGGACATAATAATCTCCTATAGATGTTGCACCAAACATAGGATTGGACAATAAATTATATAGTCCCAAGATTATTTAGGCAATCTTGTCTGCCAAACGCTACCTCAAGCGCTAACAACCGACTTCTACCAAATTCGTCTATATATCTCTTCATGGCCGTAATTAAATCAAGAGAGAAATTCATAATCAACCCCATATAAATGAGTTATTCATTTTTAACTATTTTTAGTAAAAAAACGTTTAAATCACCTCAAATAAACTTATTACACTTATATCCAATTTTCATGAAAGATCTCTAAACTACCCTTAATAAAAAATGAAAATTAAAGAGCTCATATTAATCGGGTTTAATCGGGGTCATTCTACCCGATTCGGGTTTAATCGGGTTTGAGTTTAAGTTTAATGGTTAAACCACTATTAAACCCCATATTTAATGGGCCATTAAACTCGATTTCTATAACCAAGTGTTTAATCTCGAAATAAAACTCTATATCGGATTTAATGGGGCAAAAACTCTCACTGCAAGCCATCTCTATACTCATTGCACCGAAAAATCATTTTGTTTTTAAAATTAAAATAAATGATGTGTAGGTAACAAGATTAAAAGGTCTAAACCTAGTTTTCTTGCCGTTTATCTATCTCATTGTATTGGTTGCAGATGAAAATAAATATTTTTAAATGTCATGCTTGATTTGATTGCTGAGTGATTAGATTA
>JANIMX020000242.1:4299929-4312218 GCA_024582655.2 Erythroxylum kunthianum | reverse complement strand
GAGCTTAAGAGGTCAGCTGGAGTTCCTGTTAGCCTTGCACTGGATGGACAAGTTGGTATGTTCTTCATATTGCTTCCTTAAGTACTTCCTCTCCCAAAATAATAACACATTATTGAAATGTATGAAAAATATGAGTACATCTATACTTGTCTGAAGAAAATTGACTGTAGTCCCAGCTCTTTCATGTATTCATTTCATTGTGTTTTGTTATTGATGCATGTTAACAGATCATTCAGATCCCATCTTACACAATGTTAGTGCTGATATCAACAGCAGTGACTATGATTGTGAGTCCTCTAATTTCCATTCTGTATGATCCAACAAGGCCATACATGATAAGCACGAAAAGATCCATCCAACACACCCCGAAAGAGGCAGGGCTCCGGATAGTAGTTTGTGTTGTTAATCAAGACAGCGTTTCTGGTGCCATCAATATGCTCAACTTAACTTCTTCAACTATAAAAAGCCCATTGTCAGTCTATGCCCTTCAGCTCGTCGGGCTTGTTGGGGGAGAAGTGCCAAAGTTCATAACCCACGATAATGATTTCTCTGATTCTGTTATGATCAATGCTTTGAAACTGTTTCAGAAATCCAGGAAACATGTTATGGAGCTCCACAGCTTCTTGGCCGTGACTGCAAAGCAAACAATGTATCAAGATGTGTGCAAGTTGGCTTTGAAAAATAAAGCTAATCTCATTATCGTACCCTTCCTTAACGAGTGGCTGGAAACTTCAGTCACCAACTCAAGTAAAAGGAGAAGACCATCTGTAGTGGCCAATGTCCTGGAGCATGCTCCATGTTCTGTTGGTATTCTTGTCCATAAGAGTTCGCTGGGGTCGTTCAGGAACCCCATTTTATACAGCAGTTCTTCGAATCAAAGGCCTCACTACAACATCATCATGCTGTATCTTGGTGGAGCAGATGCTCGAGAGGCACTTCTTTACGCAGACAGAATGCTTGAAAACCCGAATGTGTCACTTACAGTGGTCAGATTCTTGGCAGCGACTCCTGCACTAGAAAACGAGATGGAGAAGAAGTTTGATCATGGTGTAGTGTCATGGTTTCTAGCAACGAATGAAAGGAATGGGCAAGTGGCTTTCAGGGAGGTGAGAGTGAGAAATGGAGAGGATACGTTAGCAAACATTAGAGCAATTGCTGAAATGAAGTTTGATCTATGGATCATGGGAAGGAAACAAGGCGTGAATCCAGTGCTTATTGAAGGTTTGAATTCCTGGACAGAACACGATGAACTGGGAGCAATAGGTGAACAAGTATCGTGCATGGATTTTCATAGTTCAACCTCTGTATTAGTAATACAGCAGCAAATTTTAAGACGGTGATCAATTCAATTTTCTTAAAGGCTTAGAAGCTGCCATTATGGGGGTGAAGTGAAGGTGGTGAGAACAAGTGGGCTGATTAATTGGGTAACAGAAACAGCAGGTTATTAAATAATTAACCTAGTACTCAACATTTCAGAGCCTAATGTTTTTGCTGACTCAATGCTTCCATAAACAATCACTTTCCTTCAAGATATAGCTGTAACCTCTTAACTTTCTCTGGTAATTTACCTCTATTTTTCTTTCTTCTTTTTTTTTTTTCTTTTTCTGGACGTCAAGTTTAGAATTTAAGAACTGAGGGAGAAGACGTACAGTTTAATTTCCTGATTTTTTAATGAACAAAAAAAGTTAAGGAATTAATTAATTTTTCTCAGAAAAATAAATTGAAAGGATTTGACATGGATTTAAGATCCGGTCGACATGGCCGGGTCATTCGGAGAAGTTGGAACAGACGTCAACAAGTAACCAATCAGGATCCGACAGTTTCGATGGCTTTAGATAAAGCGATGTCGTTTCGCTTTTCTCCTCAAAATCTTCTTCATTTCTTCTCTTCCTCCGTGCCCTAACGTCGGTTATTGGTGTCACTGTTACCTTCACTCACCGTCTCCACCGACGTCAATTGCTTTCGTCATCGCCGAGAAGCAGGTATGTTGTTTATTGTTTGATGTCAAGCGTTTCGATTTTGGTTTGATTTGATTCAATCTAGGGCTCATAATTTAATGGGAGAAATTTTCTATTTGGATCTGATTCTATGCATTTTTATTTGTATGCAGACATGGAAGATGATGTTTCCAATCCACTTCGGAGAATGTCGAGCAGAACCCGGAAGATGGCTCCTAAAATGGCTGCTGCTCTTGCGAGCAACGACAATCGAACTCAAGTGTGTTTTGTAGTTGATGATTTTTTTTGTATGATTAGTCTAGCTTAAGAGAAGGAAGAAAAAAAAACCTGATCTTAGGAGTTGATTGTGGAAATTTTGTGTAAATTAAATCAGGCAACTCTTGCTCGGCTTGAAGCCTTGGAAAATGATAATGCGGGAATGGAAACTGTGGAACCTATAGACGATGATGAGGCTTCTCTTGATGATGATGATGATGGTCTCCTTCTCATTGTTTTAGTGATTTCATTTTGTTCTTTTTTCCTTTCTTTTACTGTCTCTTTTCATTTTCAAATTAAAATGGTTTTTCTCACTGCTTTAACTTCATATGTTTAAAGGCTCTCATAGATAAGTTGTGTATTTCTTTTTGCAAATCTTAGGAAATTTTATGAGGCCAAGATTTGAGTTTAGCGTCATTGGTCAAATGCCAAAGATCACTCTATTTTAGATGGCTTCTGTGAACGGTTTCACTAGCAAATGGACTTTTATCAAGATTGTTTGTTTGTGGTGAGATGACAATTTTTTCATCTTTGCTGTTGGGATTTGCATAAAGCCTCGATTCTTGAAACTGCACTCTCATCTATGTCTTATGAACTTCATTTCATAACTTTTTTCGCCCAGTATTTCTGAAGCAAGTTCATTAAAATTTTCAACTCAAATCTTGGGAATGGTAAGTAATGCATAATCATCATCTGGTTGTCCACATGGCGAGAATATTTCTTTCCACCTTCTAGTACTTCTCCGAGCTTGAACAATTTGGTGGGATTGCTTGGTAAAGCAAAGTCAAGCTTTCCATTTATTTCCATTTATCGTCCTGAATTGGTTCATCATCTGTAATTGCAGGATATGTACAAAAGAAGCAGTCTAAGAGCACAAAACGAAAAACCCGCCAAGCAAAAGCACTTGAGAATGCTAAGAAAGCTCCAAGAAATTTTCTTGAGCTCTTACACGAGGTAAGAAGGGAAATTTTGGTTTTGTTCCTTCCTCTTTTCAATATGCCCTGAATAGCTGGTTTGAAAGGTGATTGCATGATAACAGGCAAACCTGGAGTCTTTGCCTCCACATGTACCGTCCTACCTGAAGGCAGCAGTTGGACCTCCAAGCTCTACCTGTCGCCGACATTTCTGCACTGTTTGTGGATTTGCTTCCAACTATACATGTGTCAAGTGCGGGATGCGATTCTGTTCAATTCGTTGCCAGGTTGTTCATGATGATACTCGGTGTCTGAAATTTGTCACCTAGTATTGTGACTTGAGACAAGAAATAGTTATATATGGTAGGAAACTTGACCGCGAAATGCTATGATGGCCTGTAGACTTCAGTTGAGATATCATCTGGATAGGTGCATTGGATCTCTGTAATGGGATTTCCTTGACAGCTTGTATATAGTAACCAAGAAGGGGGAGATGTAATTGTATACTTGATATCAGTCAATTATTCATTTTGATCTCGAAGTCTACTTCTTGCTCAAGTTAGGGCTGAATGCTCCAGGTTGCTGTTTCTAATTTTTATTCAACATCTTTCAAGGCCTCTGTATTGTCATAATAAGATTTGCGGGATGCTAATTTTTGTGATAAAGCTCTTGGGAATAAAGCCCCTGTGATGAACATGCAATGGAACAATTTCTAATCAGAAGCTTAGGACTTGAGATTGTTAGCAAATAAAGTGAAGGTAGTTATGATGACTAAGCAGTTTGAGTATGGGGGAATATTAGATTTGTAAGTCTATTATCTTCTTTAACTTCTTTTTTCTTAACTTTTCTTCCTCGATTTCTAATCCTCTTAATTCTCTCTTATTTCACTAGTTTCCTTGCTTTTGTAATTGCCACAATTTGGAAGAACTGATGAAACTTTTTCAGTCCTACACCAATAAGCCTGGAATTCTTTTTCTTCTCGTAGCTGGTTGCATTGCCACCTTTCAGCTTCTGTGCACTCTAGATAGTATGCGGTGTTACTGTATCAATTGACAATAAGGTAAGCGGGAATGAATGACCAATTTTAACATGTAGTCATAATTATTGCATTGCTTCACAAAGGATACACACAGTCAAGATACCTGCCAACTTAACAGCTCGATAGAAGATTGATTGCCTAATTTGGGACACAACTACTATAGAACGCGAAGGCAATGCAACAAAAAATTAATGAATCAGAACGCCCGTAAACGACTACCTGCATAACATAGACTTGGAAATGATAAATACTTTAAATACGGAGACTACATTAGTAGCTTGTAAACTTTTTGGTAGTCCTAACACGGGGGCAGATCCAAAGGTGGTGCCTGTACAGCCTCCAGGTGTCCAGGTCCATTCTCAACTAAAAAAGCCATGGCCAAACCCCAACTGAGATGTACATCGAGGTGGCAGTGCAGGAGCCAAATTCCTATTTTGAACCAAGTGAGTCGATACATATTCTATTGAATCTTTTGAAGTTACTATACTGCTCTAGATGCTTATGTATATAGTTTTCTAGTCTCTTACCTGGATTATCAGCCACAAATCTGATTGCTACCCATCCAGCAGGAGGAGTACCAATTGTATTCCTATTCGGTGGATCAATGAGATTGAAATTGGCTGAATCAGTTGCAGGGTTGAAATTACCAAAACCTGATCCTACAACATAGAATTGATACCCATGAAGGTGCATAGGGTGGTCCTCTGTTGAGAAGATACTGGTATCCTGGAATACAATCTGTACATTGGAGCCATGTTTCAGTTTATAGAGCTTAGTTCCTTTAGTAGGTTGCCATAATTGACGGGGCACACTGCCTGTGTAGTTGAATTGGACAGGGGGAACTGGAGGAAAGTCTGTGGTGAAAATGCCATTCTGACCTTGGTAGTAGGCTTGCATTAAGGAATTTCTTGTTGGGAAAACAAATGAAACGTTGTTTATGCTTGCAGCAAATCGAGTGCCATTTGGTCCTTGACAATTCGGGCTGTTTAAAATAGTGCAATTTATGAGTCCTAGCCCCACTGTGAAAATCAGGCTCTCATCAATCTCAGTCGGGACTTGGACCATACCAAGATTCTTTATTTGAGCAGTAAATGCGGTTGCAGTTTTTGTGTCATTGTAGGCTGGGAGTTGTGGGAGAATTGGTGTTAAGGACTGGCCTTTCTTGGCATTGCAAGGAGCAGATTTATATTCAAGGATAGCGGTGGTAGTGGTGTTATCAAACGGTACATTCTGGGCTGTGTTATAGGCATGTGCCGCCATATAGTAGCGACCAGGGGTTTGATCAGCAGTTAGAAGGACATTGGTCGTCTGACCAGGACTTATCATGATGACAGAGGTTGTGAAAGGCTTGGAGTACATACCATCAATGCCCACCACAGTTAGTTTGTGGTTGGCTACCGCAAAGAAGAGTTCTTCGTTCAGCGCTGCATTGATTATTCTTAGAAGAACTGTTTCACCTGCCTCCAGTGGGAATCTGACAGTTTCTGGGTCATCAAATCAGAGCAAAGGTTATGTTTTGGATAATTGATCTTGCAGATTGCATTTACCGCAAAAAGAACCAAAAGTGTTTACTAACCTCTGCTGGAGCATCGATATAAATCTCCTGGATGACCATTTATGGTGAAAGCATCAGATATGTTTGGTCCTGCTCCAGTGGAAAGTGCCTGCGCTAAGACATCCATAGGATTACTGTCCCACCACTCCCCTGTAAGTCAGTTAGTCCACTTAACCGATGGCTATAGCAAGTAAACATCATTTGGAGACTTTTCAGGTAGATGATGAATAAATGGGTTACCAAGAATAATGTGAATTTCTCGCTCGGGCATTGGGAATGGATATGGAGAACCTAGTTTAGGATAGATGATGAGAGCTCCATATACAGTTGCTCTTAGCCATTTGCTGTGAGCATGCCACCATAGTGTCCCCTCTTGGTTTTGAATTGTGAACTGATAGGTGTAACTCCTTTCTTGCTGGATGGGACATTGAGTCACAAACTCGGGTCCATCAGCCCATGGGTTCCGAAGCTGTCTTACTCCATGCCTAATACACACAGAATAACAGTGCATCAACATGATTATGTGGTTTTGAGAGTTCTGATTGCCGGTGGTTCTACATGTTTGTTGATATTTATACTCTCATGCTATATGTAGTATTACCAGTGGAGGGTAATGTTGTATGGAGCTTTGTTTATAGCTTTGATCACGAGGGTATCACCGTCGCGCACAGCCAATGTTGGCCCTGGAAATTGTCCATTCACCAAAATGGTGCTATGAGTTCTGCACAACCTCTTCACTGACTTAGCTTCAATCTATGTCATTCAAACCAAAAAGACATTATATTTCACTACATATACATTTTCTTCCTAACATTAGTAACTAAAAGAATACATACAACGAATTCATGGTAATGAACTTCTGCTTCAGAGCAAGAAGCCAGGAATCCAAATAACAGAAAAGTGCTAAGAAGCAGACTATAGTGACATTTGTTGGCAACTAAGCTGCTAGGCTCCATTCTGCTGTCTTGCCCTTGGTTGATAAAGATTAAAGGTTGGTAATGCACGAGACAACTTTTGTCCAAGCTGCTGTGCATATACTAGGATGCAAAGAAAAAGGACAACAATTGAACTCAAATTCTTTACTAGTCATAGGGGTGATTTGGCAAACATTAGGTTATGAGTCAACAGTAAGACTTCAGATTTTGAGGACCTCTTAGTGTCAACCTATAGATGGTTTGTTGTACCCACTTGCCCTATCACTTTGATAAACAAATGCAAGATTCTGAGCTAAACCCAATTAGCCTTTCCTTTCTCTCAAAACTTCATCCCTTGTAACTCTTAGGACTTCGACTAGGACTTGTTGAAATGTTCTCTTCATTATCAAGAGATACTAAAGAGTTCATGTAGCCATTGATCTAAAGTCATGAGTTTCTTCTAGGCATAAAGGCCTTTTCTCAACAATGTTAACACGAGAAATTCTTCTCCTCCTTTATTTTTACGTTAGAAGAGTATTTCCGTGTCTCCATTTCAGACCAAGTATGGTTGGTAGTAGATACAACCATTAGACCAAAGATGTGTATAGAAAAGAGTAATAATCATAACCATCATATGACTTTCCAGTGTGAAGTTTATTAAACAACAACTCAGTTGGCAAATTTTCTTCTTCCTTCAACAACCCAAATCAACATACAAAGAAAAAGGAATCAAAGGGCAGCTATAAGCTATTTGACAACAGCAGGCTGACTTTTGTTTGCTGTTGAAAGACCAAGTAAATGCAACAAACAATTCCCCGAGTGAATTATACAAAGTAAGATGTTAGTTTACTGATGCACTACCAAATAATGAAAAGGGATAAGATGAATCTTCTGCTCAACCACTCGATTACAAATCCTCCTCGCATCAAGTTGACTGAGGAAAGTTTCACTTTTCGTGTAAACCAATTCAGTAAACATGACACAGCCAGATATTGTTCAGTATCAAGTACAAAACCAACATCTATTCACACTTAAAATTTGGATTTTAGTGTTTCAAATTCCTATGTTGTATCAGGTCGAACTGTTTCTTGGGTTTGGTAGAGCAAGAAGGGGGTTATGTAAGATATTATAGTCCAATCCCCAGGTTAGTTGACAACAAAACTCTCTCCTAAAATTGACAAGTGAGCTAGCTTTCTTCGAATCTAAAAGTAAAATGAAACAAAACAAAAAGGCAGTCCCTAGTCTTTTGTTACTTGTCATGTCCTTAATACCTATTTCTTTTAATTGCTTCTTTGCACTTTTGCTTTGCGTACATCAAACATCATTACATTTTCTTAGGATAGCAACCTTAAACTCCACGAGCAATGCAATAACAATCTTAGGAATGGGTAATGCATATCTAACAGAGGAGTTTTCTCTGTCACTCTACATGTTTATAAATTAGTACAGAAGGATCTAATTTCATGTACAAAAACCTAAAACTTAGGTCCTTGACTTAAAAGAGGTATGGTGAGAGACCCTACGATGCCTAAAATGATGAAAGAACAGAAATATTCACGAAGATATAATCTTTTTTTCCTTTCATAAGACTCTAATTTCAAAGAATAAAATGACCTATTAGTTATGTGGTAATAAACTATTTACTAATTGTTTATAAAAATGCCATGCCATTGCAAGTCTTTTAAGAAGTGACTACTCCATAGTCCATAAGGTGGGGTTTAAGACAACAGTTTGCCTTAATAGCAACATCAAACATCAAACAACTAATCATAATTAAAACAGTGAATAGAATACGATATTCTTTGCTTATTAGGTTTGTTTAAGTCTAACGCCCCTATTTACAGGTTACCTTCATGTATAGAATGTACGAGTTAGGAAAAAATCATAGTTAACATATAGTTTTGTGCAACAGATGATCGTTTCACAATGGTGAAAGTGATATTGATTGATTTAGTTGATGGTTAATTAATAAGAATATTGTACATATTGGACAAAGTATAGGTTAGAATCAAGATTTGTTTCTTTGGTATACCAAAAACAAGCATAACATCATTATGAATGAACACAAAAGTCCCGAACTATTAAGAGTAAGGAACAACCTAAATAGGATATGACGACTCATTTATGATTAATATTCTCATTCTGTTTTGGATCGTTATCACTAATGAAAATGTAATTCCATAAGCAAAAACTCCCATCATTATTATGAATCTTGCAATGTGGTGTTAATGAATATATAATGGAACTTAAACAGTAAAGTCTCGCACTATAAGATGAATCAGCAAAAATGTGTATTAATGCCATTGAATATTTAGATGACTCCATGAAATTTAAGCGTCCACATACCTCTACAGGATCAAAAATAGCTGGAAGTAAAGACCGTTCTCACGAAAGATTCTCAATTGATTCATTACAAAATGCCAGGATACAAAGCTTAAAAAGAATACAAAGAATATCCAACGACTGCTTTTTCTAGTGTGTAAAATCTGAGTATATTAATATAGCACAAAACTTCTAGAACTGCTTTCAAAGCAGCAGACGACAATGGCTACCTACTGCTCACACTCAGCCTCACAGAAGCGAAGTGGGAAGAAAAAAAAAAACCTCATGGTTAAATATGACTATGGAAAATGATAGACAGCACTGACATACTGCAGGGTGTGATGCTGCATCTATAGACCACAACAAACTCCAAAATGAAACAAATAACTTGATCACATCATAAACACGGAACTTTGATCCCATAAGGACCTTCAGACTTGAGTCATCTGCTGCCTCAAACCCTGCAATGATTTAACTTTTGACTCACAAATATGAAGGAACTCATACAACACTGTGGAATTGCTGGTCAATATCTTTCTCCCAACATCAACTACATCCCAAGATTTCAATGCTTGAGAGATTCGATCACCAAATTCCGCCTCATCAATTGATGGGATCAAATTTTCTAAAATCTGCATCACCTTCCCAGGCCCTTCATCCTGTTCCTTTCTTCTGATAGGCGAAAGGATGATATCCAAGTGCTCATCCTCTTTCCTATTAAGTTGTTTTCCTACCCAATTTGTAACCTCTTTGAGTACACCATATATAGACTGTATTGAATCACGAATTGCATTCAGCAGCAGTGAGGTGGACTGCTCTGAGGGTCCACCTTTCTTTTTCTTCTTTCCGGATGGAAGAGATGATCGGATACATGATTGAATAACAAGAACATGCCACGCCAATGGCTCCGTGACCAATTGTACCACTAATGGGAACATACCCCACGGCAAGGAAATGAGAGAATCCATGGATCTGGTCTTCTCTAGAATACATTTCTCCAATAAGGTATTCACAATTTCCCAAGTACAACATGGATTCCCACCTGGTTCTGAAGGTGCAGACGAGCTCAAATTCCATGCATTTAAAAATACAGCAAAGTTCATCCACTCAATAATGTCAGAACCAAAAGCCTGTATCAGAGTCAAGAAAAGCTCGTTTAACTAGAGTTAATCTAATGTCAGTATATGGTAACATTTAATAAGAGAATGCACATCATGGAGGAGTGCAAATGCATTATGAGAGAAAAGGAAATGAGGAAAACAAAAAGTTAGCCTAGTAATCTGCTACAAAAGATGCCAGATGGAGGCATGAGTGTAAAGGTCAGATTTCCAATGGAGTAAGGGTAGTAATTAAACATCAAGTTAATCCAGATAGTCTTGGATCATACGATAAGTCCCAGGGATTGAGTGTATGAAAATGGATTACAGTATCTTATTGCAGGTCAGAAAGGGGAAAGTATGAAACATTTTGAATTGTCACCTCTCAAAAGTTCCAAGAGACATTCTTCATTTTGAAACATTAAAAACTCATTAACACTCTAATAGGCGCATGTTAATATACTATGGGGAAGAAAAGCAACAAGTACATACAATCCAGAAACTACAAAAATTCAAATTGAAATCAATGTATACCTCAGCAGATTTTTCCCCACTAGATATCCCCTTTAACACTTCCACCGCATCTCCAAAAGAAGATCCCAACATCTTTGCATAGCGTTCAAGTAAGAACTTCAGCTCCGTAGAGATTTTAGGCACAGATAAAGAACCATTGACTTCAACATTTTCCTTAACAGATGCAGATGCACTTTGAATCGATAGATATATCAATCTAGGAAGAAGGGATCTCCTTTCAACAACTCCTCTAATATTTTCTTCCCATTTCTTTTTCTGTTCATGTTTTGGGGAAAAGCAAACGTACAAGGAATAAGTATAGAAAAATATAGCGGGCACAGGTTAAATGGTTACCAGTATGACAGAGAGAACATATTAATTAACAAGAGGTATCTTACCAAGTTCTCTTTGGGACAATATGAGATGCCCTCAAATGGCCCTGGAAATAAGAAAAAATGTAAAGAGAAAGTTGAAAGGTAATGAACAGAAAATGTCATTCCCCCGCGATGAAAATTGACAAAACCACTGAACATAATTTGAGCTCGTTAAAGCACCTAATTAAAGTAAATGTTACGGGAGGATTTATAAGAAAGAGAAAAGCTTCACATTTCTGCACAAACATTCCCAAAATACATCCTACGTCAATCCCAGAACTTTCATACCTAAAAATTCTCTCATCAAAGATTCATCATTTGACCTGAAATTGACAGAAGGGTGCTTTTGATACGAACCTAACAAATCATTTTTCTCAGGAGTTGGGGTCCACCAAGGCCGGGAATGCAAATCTTCATTGAAAGTTAAACTTTTTGACCCAATTTCATTAGAGAGCTCAACAAAGTGAGTCCCACAATTCAAGTTTTCAAGAACGGCCTAAAAGACAATCTAATCAGATCTGTCATCAAAAACATCAAAATATAGGCATCAAACGATAGAGGCAAAAAACAAAAACCTCTTCTTCTTCAATGTTATCTGCTTTCTGCTTTAACTGTAGAATGGATTTCTCGATCTTTGAAATCAAATAATGATTTGATCGTTGTAATCGCTCCTTAAATTGAACAAACTCAATCACCTGTGGTGCAAATAATGAAATGTTTTCCAAATAACCAAATACAGTTGTTCTGAATGTTATGTAGTGATGTATCCCACATGAAATTATAGCATCATAGTTATAGCAAGAAACACATAAGATACTAAGGTGGACAAGCGGTAAATTAGAAGTGCAGAAGGCCACAAATGGAAGGAATGGGCACAGAATATGAATTGAGATTACATTCAACAAACATCAGCATTAGTAGTTAGCAGTTATCAGCATAAGTAGTTAGCAGTTATTTCAACTTCCAACTAAACCAGCATAACAGATAAATACATCACACACCTTTGAGTAATTTCTATGGCGATATGCAAGAAATGTAAGATCTGCAGATTCTCTAAAGTGGTCATCCATAAACCTGAGATAATCTTTTAGCAGATTACTTAAATCCACCCAAAGTGGGGATGACAACATCTGTGGCAAAATGTTGTGCATCAATGTTTCCATCAGAATATTCTTCACGTCCAAAGACTTGTACCTAACAAAATAGATTGTACAAGCTGCTTTAAGCATAGACAAAAAAATATGCTTGAGAGTATAAACATCTAGCCTCCAGGGGCAGATACTGTGGATGAAATTAGCATGAAATAAACAACATATGTTCATCATTAAATATGTGAATTTGCACTCAA
>JANIMX020000242.1:4176596-4193634 GCA_024582655.2 Erythroxylum kunthianum | reverse complement strand
ACGTTCTTATAGTGGTGGGTGCCTCCCAGACTTATAAACCCCCAACTCCCCACTTAGTTAGGCGATGTGAGATCGTAATATACCCCCTCCCATCGACAGCCGACATCCACGACGACTCTCACTCTGGGTAGCTTCACTCTAGGTAGCTTTCACTCTAGATCTCACTAGGTAGCCCTCTCCCAGGTAGCCCTTCTCCCAAGTAGCCCTTTCCACAGGCGTCGTCTAACTTTGATACCAAAATTGATGCAAACAAAATGGAACGAGGGAAACTCTCAAGAAATCAACCTTACACTCAATACTTAGAATCACTCTAAGATGATATCTAGAAAATGCACTCTACTTCTATTTAACATAAATCAGGCTTAAATAGCCAATACAGAAAACAAATAATGCTATAAATCAACAACTACGCTAAAATTCAAACTACAACAGTTAGTTAAATTTAAATGCCCAAAACACGTTCCACGTTTTTGGACACAACCCATTTCCGCAATTCGTTCTGCCATCTTCTATCCAAATGCCACTCACTTTAGGCTCCCTTTGTTGTCATCTTTTGTTTTAGCCACGTGTATGACCAAGGGATCACCACTCTACATCAACTCTTATGACATGTAGTATATGAAAGATGAATTACAAATATATGATTGGATAAAAGGGGTTTGATTTGATAAATGTTCCAATATAGGATTGGATTGGATTCCTTTCGTTTGTCTTTCTCATTATAATTGATCTTTGCTCGAACTAACATGGCAGAGAACGAAAATGCGAAGACAGCATTGAAGATGATTGCTGACATTTAGGAGGGTAGGTGGAGAACAAATATCACCCAAGGCATATGATATGATGCCATTTTATCTGCATCTGATATATGAACATTTGTGGAATTCAAGCAACAAATAATAAACATTTACCGAATGATCACAACCCATGGATCTTTTTTAGGAAAGGGAAGATGGAGAAGAAAGAGTAAGAAATTTACGTACGTTCATGGTTCACACCTTGATTAGAGGTTTCATGTGCAGTTGCATGCATGCCTCCATACCATTTGTTGCACGATCCAAGTGGTAGCTTAGTTTGCAATCAACTTTCTATGTTTAAATTGAACATCATTCTCAATGAGTTGCGTACAGATTTTAGCAAGTCAGAAGTACGTACGTACACGTCCTTATTTTTTGGTCAGTACAAAATACAAAACAGAAGCTACTTTTCCTTAATTAGTTTAGCATATGTACGGATGATCTAATCCCAATGCCTGAATTCAGTTGAATGCCCTTTGGCATAGGTATAGTAGAGCCTCTCGTCAAGGTTTAAAGTGTTTAACGTAATGGCCAAGGGGATCAATGATATCTACGATGCCAACTTGTTGTCACCATGTAATAAAGTTGACTTAATGAATCTTATTGACTTAGAAAAACAAACGGAAGACAGGCTGTACTCCTAATGTTTTTTTACTCTAATAATTATTTTACTTGACCTAACTGACCAAACCCATCTTTTTTTATACTTCCAACTTTCATTTCACCCCGTGTAAAGAGACCAAACTACAACGGTATGTAGCTATCATTGTGACGCCATTCAACCCTCTTTCTGCTTCATTGCTCTACATCACATTTCTTAAAGATAGATTATGTAATAACAAAAGATTAATACATAAAGATCAAGAGCTTTTTTTTCCTTTAGAGAAGGAGTATAAAATATTTAAAATAATTAAACAGAAGGAGTCCTGACCCATTTTAACTTAAATTTCACTTATAACAATAGAAAGAGTTGGGTATAGGAATGACTTGTTTAGGGTTGGTGGGAAACCCATTAGCCATTACCCATTGGCTGACTGCCGTGTGCATCAAGTAAATGTCCTTCTCCAATATTATTACTTTCGCTTTCCCATAATATATAAAATTTGGCCTTTATGTCTCATCCATATCCCCCTCACATTTTCCACACAAAAAGTTAAAAAAGTGACAGAGTCCGAATAGCAGTCAGTTTCAGTTTGGCCAAATAATAATGTCTAGAAGTTGACTTTGACTAACTTGTTCACTAAGCAATCCAGCACCTCTTCTTTGACTCTTTCAACCTTGCCATTAGTCTCTTCGTGCCTTACCACTGTCACTCATCCCATCCCCCACACACACTTCTTACTCTATGCCTTCACCAAATGTAGATTTTAATGAAACCCTTATGCACCAAAAAACTAAAAAAAGGCTCACCTTCATTTATAATCCAATAAATAAGTCAACGTATAATTGCATTACAATAGGTGATACAAAATTGAATTGGAAAAAAAATCAACCCTTAATGATTAACAACCTAGTCACTATATATATATATATATAATACACAATAGAAATTTTGGAATATACAAGACCAAATTTTCCTTGCAAGGTAATTTACATCAAACAAAGAAACAGCAAAGGCAATGCTATTTGATCTCAATTAACCTTTTTATTCTTCTACTCCTATCCAAGTGCAATTGTGCGTATTCAGCATCGCAATGGCTGGAGCAACATGTCATCTCTTGGCTCGTCTTTGGCCCTGTAGGAAACGTTGTCTGTACTAGATTGACTCACATACGATTCCAACGAATTCCCAAATCCCGAGAACCCAAAACTCCCAGGGCTCAGCAACATATCGAATGTAAATGGTGTCTCCTCCTCAGAGGTTGTTGGTGGCCTCATATTCTGAAGAGGGTTAGCCATGGAAGTGTTAGAATGATGATGGATAGTTGCTGGCCTTATTGCCATGGCTGCTGTGGAGCTATTGCTCTTACCGGTGCTGTTACTGTTGTTGTTTTCAGGCAATGGCCTATTGACAGAGTGACTGCCACTGCCACTGCCACTGCCACGAGCAGCTGGAACATCATGGTTGTGCTTCCCTTCGTAGGTTGTGATCACTGCCCTCAGATCGTGGGATGCTCTTTCGACATGTTTTCTAACAGGACATCCTACATATGTACACTTGTAGTAGCTCCTACAATGTAACAAATTATAGCCAAGATTAGAGGATAAGGTATAACTAAGCGTAGGTAACCATAAGACCAAAAGAAACAAAAGATTTAGAACTGGGATTCCATCATGATACATGCCACACTATCAATGAAAGAGGGACATTGGCCAAAGCCCCTTAATATGGTTTTGTTGGGAAAGTAAGGTGTTATTCATACAACTTTACATGAAAGAAATAAAGAAAACCACGATGAAAAAGCAAGTAGCTTTTACCTTGGATTAGGATTTCCCTTCACCACTTTCTGCCCATATTTCCTCCATCTATAACCATCATCAAGAATGTCAATGTCACTGGTGGTTTGAACCACGACTCTTGGCTCTCTCACTGTTCGTCTTCCTGGTGCTGACATCCCTTCATTCTCACCCTCTGTTTTCCTGATACAAACAAATCACGAATTTAAGACCCGTAGCGCTGATTAAACCAGAGAAGCATTACATTCTACGATTGATGAACCTACCATCTTTTAGGCTCAGGTTCATCTTCACCAAAGTCGTCACCTCCTGATTTGCTCTTTTGTGAATCAAACTCATCGTCCCCTATTGACATAGAAGAGTTCTCAGGTGTTGCAACAGAGTCCATTTGTCCACTACCATGAGAGGCTAATGATTGATCTTGAATCTCATTCATCGAATAAGTAGGAGCTTGAATTGCATAGCCAGAAGAAGCTGATGAGGATGATCTCCTAGTGGACTTTGGCTTTGGATGGTTGTGACTACCCTTGTAAACTATTTCAGTAATCTGTCCATCTAAAGATCTCTCAACTTTCTTCTTTGTTGGGCAATTGGGATATGTGCATTTGTAATAGCTTCTTGGGTTTTCACTTCCTTTTACTTGTTTCTGACCATATTTTCTCCAATTGTATCCGTCATCTGATCTCTTCTGCTCCCTAACAGACATATATTGCTGCTGCTGGTTCCCATAATCAGACTGGAAGCCGTCGTTGGCTTGAGTGTGCGTTTGTATTGCAGAAATCTCAGGGGGGAAGCTCTGCATCGAGGAGGACTTTTCTTGCTTAATCACACTTCTTCCCGAGGAGAAATCACCTTGCTTGCTAGGTTCTTGGAAACTCCATGGTTGTTGCTGTGCCAAGAAAAAATAGAATAAAAAGTTCAGAGGGTGTTGAAACAGAACAATAGAGAATACAGAAAATCGTACGGGACACAACTTCAATGGCCATTTACACCAGAATTTGTACACTTACGGATTGAAGTGCTATATTTGAAGATCGCAACATTGCTGAAGAGGTAGTGGATTGCTGGAAAGAGAAATCAGAGGAAATTTTATTATCTTGCTTGAGACTTTGTTGGTTCTGATCAGAATCCCTCATCCAATTGAAAGCTTGAGCAGCATAGGTCCCAGTTGTTGGAGATGGTAAAATCTGTTACACAAAAACAGAAGCAAATGAAACTCCATCAATCAAAGGTTTCGATCCAAACATCAGACACCTAAAAATAGAATCTTTTTGTTCCCCAAAATATACAAACCAAAGCAAAAAAGCGGAGACAACTAATCAACTTTCTCTCAAATGCCATCCTGAAAGATACATATCTACAACAAATAAAACCACTTACATTATAAGAAGGATTCAACAGAACAGGAGAGTCTAATAGCTCAGCAGGGCTTAACCCATGTGGGATAGAAAAGTAGCTAGAAGGAGAAACAGCAGGAGGAGAGATGGGAAGAAAAGGTGGAGGAATAGACTTGAACTTAGGAACACCACTTCCAGTTCTCTCTGCTATTCGGTCAGACAATCCAAGTCTCTGATTATTACCAGCTACCATGTTGTTTTTGGGTTCAACATCACCAAAGGCAAGGAGGTCGGAGAAAGAGGTCATGAAAGCAGGGTTTGTGGAAAAACTGAAACTTTGAGGTGGTGGGTGTGAGTTAGCAGAGGTATCTAAGCTCCCAGAAGGTGAGGCCATGGAGATGGAGAGAGAAAGAGAGAGAGGGGGGAAGAAAGTGTTAAGCTTTTCAAACAGAAGATGGAGATTATCGTTGCTTTTGTTGTCGCTGTTGATGGTAGTGAGGGAAGGAGAAGCGATGGTCACGTATTGAGCAAGGTTTTTGATATTGCAGGGGATGTTCTAAGAAGGAGACACGGAGAAGTTTGACCGTTGAATTTTTAACAAGATATTTTCTATTTTATGTATAATATTATCATTATATATTCAGAAAAAAGGTTTTTGTTGTTAAGCTAAAATGTTTTCGTTATTATTTAATGTAATACTAATTTCTTTTCTTAAATAGTTATTTTTAAATTTTAAAAAATTAATTTATTTATTGGTTTTATTTTTCATTTTAAGACCAGGTCATCAAAATCGTCGGATTTGACCGACCGGTGGCTGACACTAAGATACATACGTACATTGTACGTGTATACATTTATCTACCTCTTGCTCTTTTTGCTTCTCTATAATAAATATTGCTTAAATTAAATTTAAAAAATTACATTTCATTCTCAAATTGACAAATAATTACTGGAAAACAATAGATTAAATTTTATTTGACTTATATGATCAAATGCATGATTTTAAATAAACAAAGTTAAGTATATTTTTAATTTATTTAAATATCTGTGTCATAATATTAACAATTAATATCAAGTTATAAAAATTTATAATCTAGGAGTTAACTAGAATTGAGATGCATTGCATTCTTTGTGCTTCTACTCAAGTATTGCTGACTTTAAGCAACATATGGGTATATATTTCAATGAAGCCTGTATTTAAGGTAATGTTAACTTGGCTTATTTCCAAAGCAATCGGCTGTCAGGAATCTAAAGTCAAATGGTTTATTGAATATAATTCTAGAAGATGGCTCTGTTTTCCCTAACTTGCAAGCTGGGGCAAGTTGTCTGTTGTCGGTACGATTTCCACAAACATTTTTCCAAAATTTCTTCTATGGCTGTAACTTTTCTTTATTCATTGACAAATGCATGCTTCCAGAGACACGGCTTCTAAACTTTTCGGCAAGGGAGGAAATGAATTCTGAGCTAAAGAGTGAAGCAATCTTATGTTTCAAACTCAGATTAGTTAAGTTTACTACAGGAAACATGCGCAGAGTTCTGCACAAAGAATGCCTTCTACATAATTGATTAGCCTGGTTTTGAAAGGGTCAATCAAAGTAATAAAATATTGATGAAGAAAGTGTTCACTTTTCAGGAAAAGAAAAGGGAGACCTTCTCATCATCCAAGGTTCATCTACATGAATGGCAATAGCATTCACTCTAGCAAGAAATCTACTGATACCCAGAAAATACAAACTCGTGGTTGTTATATTTACAGCCAGTATAACATCACTAGCAAATCCACTACTTTCTAGGCCTATTCATTTACTGTTTCATAATAATTCAGAACTACTTAACTAAAACCATCAATGACATTCTTTCAGCAATAAGTACTGTTAGTATTTATTTATTTTTTTGGTCTGAAAAGTTCAAATCTATCTTCGAAGTTGAATTTGAACTCAGACATACTAGTCATTCACTCTTTCAGCAAGTATTTCTAGAGCTAGCTATTCTCCTCAAGTAGTCGTTTCTCTTCTTCCTCAAGTCTTTCCAACCATTTAAATCCGAGATCGCACCCAGCTTTTGCTGCAACTTCGAACTGCTTTTTTGCCATCTCCACTGGATTCATCATCCCGCTTTCTCCACTCTTCGCCTTTCTAGAAGATGAACCCTTCTTCAACTTGTACTTTGTTATTTCCTCTGGAACTTGAGCCCCTGAGACACACATCATGCGGCAAACAGGAATGTGAGCATTACGCAGACACACATCATTCTAATTTTTGATTTGGTTACATGTTATGCAAACATAAGTCCGTAGCATGAATCAAAAATTAAAGAGAAAAACAACTTGAATTCTCTAAATTTCAATTTAACAGTAAAAAAAAAACAAATGGGTGGAGCAATTTACCCCTAAGAAGGAGAGAGCCATAAGCTACAGCTGCACCTGCATGTCCCTGCACTAATCCTAAGAGTAAGGACACAATTCATAAATAGCATTAAACTAACAATATGATAGAAATGCCATAACTACACGGATGCTTCATTTATCAGACAGTGAACGGATCAATTTTCTGTCATAGAGTTAGTGTGATTTTCACACAGATCAGCCTATATTTTTAACCACACATTCTAGTTTGTTCTGTAAAAAGTATTGAGTAACACTACAACAGCACTGAGATTGCATATTCCTAGACACCATTAAAGAAAAGCAACATGATTGTAGAATATATCACTATAACTTAGTCAGTTTACTTAACTTTGTTTTCACCATAGGAAAATGAACTGGAAAGTTGTGTAAACTACCCTGGAAAGAGCAAACCTACAAGCTTCACTGAAACAGTCTAATAGTAACACTAAATATCAAACATGAGTCCAGCTTTCGACAAAAAGCCTATCTGCTTGTGCCTATTCTTTGAACCCATTGATTACATATCTACAATAATTTTCTGCTAGTATCCCCTTACACTCTTTTCCAATGTAGACACAGGCATGGCCATTAATTCCCATGTTCAACGGCAAGCTTGCTTTTAGCAAAGGGAAACTTTCAGATTTCAACTACCTTCTCCGATGCTCTGTGGAAACACCATAAAGCTGATGCAATATCCTTCTTCACACAATCCCCAGTCAAATATACAGCACCAAGAAGGTAAAGGGCACCTGCATGCAACTAAAATGTAGCATGCCTGAGTGAGAATTAAGGGCCATCCTTCCAAACCATCAGTATTACAGTCTTCATCTAGAGACACACACCTGGTCAACAGCCTTCTCCAAATAATAAAAAGCTTGTTGATCTGACTGAACATAGTCATTCTATTCAAAGACAGGGCAAACAAAATTAAACTGCAAGAACATAACAAACAGCAGTAGCATAAAATAACTGGAAATTTCAAGCTAATGATGTTGTTAGAGAAATGTGGGAAAGCTAGATTAAATGTAGTATATATCATTGCAGCTTCGGATGCACAACACTTAAGCTGTTTAGATTGGGCCTGATATATAATGTCAAGCTCAGACTTCACGGTAAACTTTCAAGCTTCATGACTTGTAAGCATGATATATCAAAATGAACTAACATTTGCAAATAAAAAGATTGAGAAAAGGGCATGTTAAGAGTAGTTCCATGCAAAATCAGCTCAATGAACAACTTGCAGAGGTCAAAGTTTAGGCAATTCTCACTTCAACTCTCAGTCGACAACCTAATTCATACTGTGCATCAGGGTCACCCATATCTGCAGCTTCCACTAACAATGCAGCTCCTCTGTCCAATGAAAAGAGGAAATGAAGACAGCATCAATGCTAGCTATATCCAGTATTACCGATAGCAGAAAAATAGTTATGCATGTTGTGACTGCAGATAAAACAAAGAAAAATAAACAGAATCCATGAAAGCAAGTATACGATCTACATATTGCCCTTGTGCCATTTCAAAAGGTACAGAAGATAATCCAGCATCCAGAATTCACAATGGCTCTATGGATCTCAGAGCTGTAAATATCAGTTGATAGAACTCATAACCTAAAAATACCTCTATAGAACCAAACTGATCTATATGTTTGTAGTTCTAAAAGTCAGGTAGTACTTCAATGAGAATACAGAAAAGAAAATATCTCATTGACAAACCAGAGTTGAGATCCACCTAGTATGATTCAGAAGTATGCATAACCCACAACACATACATAATGTCAAAATGGAACAGGAAAATCAAAAAGAAAAAAAGGATCCGTTCCAGGTTAACTCACACAGCTGTGCAAGCTCCAGGAACATGGTATTTCAAATGTAATCTGGACAACCAATATCTGGCATGGGTATTTGAATTGTCAGCCTCCAAGGCCAACTCAAAGTTCTCCTTTGCTGTCTGATATGAAGCCCATAAACAAAAAGAAAAAATAAGAATGGATTCAACTCCTAATTTAAAAATCAATAAACCACTGTTAACTAACGGGGGACATCCAGCCCATGGATTTTGTTTATTTTTCAATTTCAAGCATACTACCAACCAAGAGCAATAATTTAAATTCTTCCTTCTGTCAACCAACAAGCACCAAACGTACAGACACGTGTATATAAGATGTAGAGGACGAGAAACAAACTCTAAGAAGAGGAATAAGGCGCTTGTCGTTGCGTTCACAATAATCAATGACTCTGTCCACTTCCGTCAAAGCATTCCACCCTTTGGCTATGTACTCCATTGCCTTCCTGTTTCTACTATGCATTTCTCTCTGCCAAAGTCAAAAATTAAAACGAACTATTAAACACTCAAAACAAGAATCCACGTGAACATTTACTGCGTCATGAACTAAAACTAGAATACTGATGTGGGCTATTGTTACAATGGAATAGTACTTAAGGTACCTGTCGATTATGGAAATGGGGACGAGAAAGAAAGCGAAAAACGCCAAAATTTGGATTCTTTAACAACTGCTTCAGCATCTCTTTTGATGGCGACCAACGGCTGAAGAAACTGAAGAAGCAGTAAAAGACTCTGGCCAACGCTCAGGCAACGATTGGCCGGAGAAGGGCAGACAAACGGCGGAGAAGAAGGGTGACAAAGTTGGGAGTTTTCTGGACAACAAACGACTCGTAGTGTCTAAAACGGCACAGCTTAAATCAGATGTTGAAATATGGTTCTTTTGTAATTTTGAAGTAATGGAGGGTCATAATAACAATAGCAGGAAAAACTTTCGTTTTTGTTCAAAAGTCAAAACAGAACCCAAAACCTCAAATACCCCACAGAGAAACCTCAAAAAACAGAACCCAAAACCTCAACACTCCACAGAGAGAGATGTTAAAGTTCATTTTCAGAGGGGCAATGCAGAGAACCTATCAAACAAATCCTCAATGGATCCTCAAAACAGACCCTTTAAGCTCTTTCTCGTCATTTCAACAACATCATCAGCTGTTCTGCTACTCTACAAAGTTCGCGAAATCATCGGACCCCAAAGCAAAGAAGAAGCCTGACAAGAAATCCAACAACGCAGCCGCTTCCGCTTCTGAACCTTCCGCCGTAACGACGGCTGATGAACTCGATAACCCACTGTTCTTCGATGATAGAGTTTCGCGGCGGCGCCACCTTGTCGAAGACGAGAAACGCCCATCTCTTGATGTAGGGCCTAATGGCCGTCCTCTGTTCACTTCTACTCCTTCGCTGTCACTGCTTACTAAAAAGGACACTTGTTCGTACTTCAAATTCAGGTATAAGGCTTGATCTTTTTAAGTTAGAATAAATATTTTTCCTAATTGTAGCCATATGCTGATTGGTGATTCGCACTTTCACCTTTTTGTTATTAAAATTTTGATTTTGCGTTGAAGTGAAAAAGATTTGAAAGCTGTATTGCCTGAGGGTCTGTCTAAGGGAATGGTGGCGGAGTTTGAGGAATCAATGCGGAGTGCTCTGCTTGTTCGAAAGAGTTTCTTGGATCTTCGTGACAATTTCAAGCGCATAGTTGATCCTTCTCTATTGTCTTCTGACAGTAAAGGTCTGGTTTCTCGCTTTAGTTTCTAAATTTTCCTTTCTTTGGCTTAAATTTTGTTTTTATGATTCTAAAGTTCCTGTGCGTAGTTCTGTGAATTATTCTCATTATGAACATGAAGGAGAAGGAGCCGTATGGGATGTCTTTATAACTTCTAGGGACAATAGTGATAGTTGATGGAATGTGAATGCTCAAAACTGAATCGTCAAAATGCTGAAATGAAGCTGAATGTTTTAGGTTGCCTCTTCTTTTGGTATTATGGTTATTATGCCTGTTCTCTTTTTGGAGTGGGTGTCCGGGGTTGGATGCGGAGATTGGATTAAGGTTTGGAGGGTAAACTGGATAGAAACCACTGTTGGATAGGATAATATCATTATGGGGATTATTTCACATGTTTATTCAACTTCTTGGATTGAAGATGGTTGTTAGCGCTCCCTATACTGTTATCCTACATTTTAGTGTAGTTAGGCATTTGCATTATTTACTTTATCATTAATAACATAACATCTTACTTGGATCTTTATTGTTGTCATTGCGAGTGGTACTTAGTGATTGTTTGGTTTCTCATCAGTTTAATGTTTCTAGGTGTAAAAGTTCAAAAACAGATTGTGTTGGATGGTCCTGTCGGCTGTGGAAAGAGTATTACACTGACCATGCTTGTTCATTGGGCTCGTGACGAAGGTTGGTTAGTTTTATATGTGCCCCAAGGACGAGAATGGACACATGGAGGATATTTCTATAAGAATCCACAAACGGGTTTATGGGATACTCCAGATCAGGCTTTTAACGTTCTTAAGGCAAGAATATTGAGCCTTTTCTATTAGCTCTAAGCAAATTGAGAATTGTATGATTCATTGGGTTATTGTTTTTCTCAAGAAGTTATCCAATCTTTATATCCTCTTTTATTTTGGCATTTAGATTATGCTGTTCATTCATGAATGAGTAATTGATATTAAGTGATTATAAGAACTCTATCAGGGTGGAACCTTTTACTCATATGTGTCTGGAAGTTGTAATCCCAATTCTGGTTGACAGATGAATTGGTCCTATTTTAATCAACCAAATGGAGAAATAAATATAATGATAAAAGAAAAGAATGCTGATTGGCTTGGTTTCCTAGTTCATTGTACTCTGTAGAAGTATCTTACAATAGTCCTTTTTACTAACTTATATGCAATGACATTAAGAATATTCACACTTGGGATTGTGTTTATTTATGATGTATATTTCAACCCAGGACTTTTTGAAATACAATGAGTCCCGCTTGATGCAATTACAATGCCATATAGTTGATCCTGTTCCACTGGGAGAAGGTGCCGGTGTTGGATTGATGAAAGGAGTGGAATCCATGCCAGTGCCTGAAGGTTCATCTTTATATGATCTCATTCAAATAGGAATCAAGTACACACAAGCAGCTGTTGGAGTCCTTGTTCGCTTGAGGAAGGAGTTGTCACTTGTGAAAGATGTACCTGTGCTTTTTGCAATTGACCAAGTGAGAGTTTTGCTTCAATTTAAATCCTTGTATTGCATATTTCACAGTTCCTCAGAACATGCTATAATTTAGAGTCCTGTTGTGTTTGTTTTGAAATATCCCTTGATTTACTCTATGCTGTTATCTGTCCAGTATAATAGCTGGTTTACATTCAGCAAGCACGAGGAACCAGTAACCATGAAATCTTGTCGACCAATCCATGCTAGAGAACTTGCAATGGTTAGCTTCAAATTCTGCATCATAATTCATTCTTGTCATTGTGTCAATTGTCTGCATGATAACATAATTATTTGGAACATTGGTTGAATTAATGCACATTCTTATCTTCTATGGAGTTAACCTTCTGAGATTTGATTTCCTGCTCCTCACTCATAGTTCAGTTGTTTATTTTGCTAGTAGTGCAACCTTTATGGAAATCAGTTCATATGCAACATATCTGTTGTTTTTCATCTTCCGCAGGTAAATGCTTTTAGGTCTATGATGCATAACGAGATGATGGTGGGTGCTTTTTCTCATTCAACAGCAGTTGGCAAGTTCCTCTTATCCGATGACCTTTTCAAGATGACTTCTTTGTTTCACCAGTTGAGTTCATGTGTTCTGTGGTCTTGTGCTTATCATCCACCTTGCACTTGATGTTCTTCAAGAATCCCAAATGCCAATTTGGCAATCGAAAATTGCAATTTTTGATCCGCATCATGATGATGCAGGCATTTTTGGTGCTAGAACAAATCAATAGCATTTTCATGGATGTCATAGACTTGTTAGAGGAGAGAATTCTTGTAGCACGAGTATGCACTCTGTATTATTAACACCTGTTATAGATGTCCCATTTAATAATACTTTCAAATGAAGGTCACGTTGACATATCTGCACATATGTATAAGCATTCAAAGCATGCTTATCCCAGTTAACTTCAACGCCTGTAAGGCTTTAATCTAGTTTATCAACAATTCGAGACATTTTCCATGCAGATTTTAATATCATAGGCGGTTACGTCTCTTTCAAATATGGATCCGGAATGAAACATGAACTGAAACATAATTAACCTAGAAAATGACAGGTTCAGGACAGAAATTCCAGAACTATTTATTAACGCCAGCAAGCAACAGAAAATCATCATTCAAAATTTATGAACATACTGACTATTGATTACACAGCATCTTTGCATCCCAATTTCATGTACCATAAATCTTTAGTCCTAATTGCCTTCTAGAGTCTCGATGGGAGTTTAGGGCTTGTGTGTCATTGCCTCCGGTCAGCTAGACAAAATGTTGCATCATCAGAGTGTCAGAGTGTGCTGTATTGTCATCGATTCTGCCAATGTTATCACACAGCCAAGGGCCTTAGCCACGACAATATG
The DNA here is from genome assembly GCA_024582655.2 of Erythroxylum kunthianum. Taxonomy (NCBI): domain Eukaryota; kingdom Viridiplantae; phylum Streptophyta; class Magnoliopsida; order Malpighiales; family Erythroxylaceae; genus Erythroxylum; species Erythroxylum kunthianum. Next base: position 4,180,303 of record JANIMX020000242.1, on the reverse strand, counting down.
CTCCAGCGAGCAACTGAAGCTATGGCAATGGGTACCCTCTTAAAGTTCGGCCCTGTAGTTGCTGCAGTGACTTTAAGGCTTCAGGATGGACCATGTTGATTATGGAAATGTATCAGAATGGAGATTGGCATAACGGGCATGATGATTTGTGAGAGGTTGAGAACCACTTGTATAGGCAGGCAGAATGGAACTTGTGCTTGCAAGTCCTGCAGGCAAGACGAGGAAGGCTATGGTTTGAAGTATGGATGACACTGTAGCATATGGGGCATTCCTCAACACCTTCAAATTCCTTGTCAAAATTGCTCTTCCATATTCGAATGGCTTCAGCCAAAGCCCCATTCTACATAAGAGGAGAATCATCACTTCTAAAAATCTTCAAACAGACATTCTCAATTCATATCACGCTTTCACGCCATTCATCCAAATTAATGTTGTCCATTAGTTCATAAATAAGGCTTGGTGAAACATGTAACCACCACTCCAAACCCCCCGGGACAAAAACTCACAAAAAAAAAAGGGAAAAAGAAACCCGGCTCTCTTTTCCATTTCCTAGTTCACAGATAAAAGAGGACATGCTTGACTTTCTGATATTTTCCCCGTTTCCACGGCTCTAGGGTGCTTAGACTAGGAGGTTATCACGTGTAGTCAGGTAGAAATGACTCTCAACTAGTACAGAATAGTGAAGCAATAAAAAAAGAACAAATGCAAGTGACTTTCTTAAACTTTTCCTTTGTATCACATGAACAAAAAGGAAAAGATAGATAAAGTATAAGAATCTTGATTTGTTGATCTTCCTAATTGAACATCACAGTTCTGCTAATTATTTTTAATTACTTTTAATTGGAGAATGCACATCTATAATTGATTTATTTGCTATAAATGGTTTTCCGCTTGTTAGAATAGCAAATGATTCAGTTATGAGCCTCACCCAACATCTCAAGTTTTTGAGTTGAATGGTTTCTTCATATGGCTAATTAACAATCTTGAATCTTCTAAAAATTTTAAACTTAGTTGGGAAACCTACACTGGATGTGTTAGTTTATCCTCATTTTTCACTAATTCCAGCTTTAGTTTGATATTTTATCATCATTTCTTTTCCCCTTTAACATTGGAAATTTGGAATGAAAGTATTCTTTGTCCTACTTCTCATTCCATGAATTCTTTGCAATGTAATCATTTTTCGTCAACCTTCCACATTCACAGGACAAGCTAGAAGCTCATAATCCAAGACCAGTACCACCTTAACCAGGATAACAATCACTTTAAAAACATAACACAAAACAGTGGCATATGTAGCAAATACCTGATTTCGGACAAACATCATCATTGACATCAGCCATTTCCTTAGCTTCACCTCACTAATGCCTAGGCTTCTCATACATTCAACATCCACAGCACGTAAAGGGTAAGATGCAGGAAGACGAATAACCAGATCCATTCCAGTCTCATCCTTCATATATGTAGCAACAACCTCATTTGCTGACTTGCTTACACTCACTGAAAAGTTCTCATCAGCAAAATTGGCATTTTTTATCTGCAACAAGAACAAAATGTCACTGCTTCAATACGATGATGACAAAGAATGCCAAGTTGGTTTTGCTTTAGCATTCTCTTATCATCACTGACTGAAAGGGTAAAACTACCAAGAGATACGATGTATATAATTGGCTGAAACAAATATGGGTGCCCAGAAAGATGGTTCACACAAACTTCCAATAGCAACTCAATTACAATATAATGAGAAGCATTTAATTTCATGTCCAAGTGAAAATCAGGATCTTGGGATCAGGGACACTGGAACATGGCAATTGCCATTAAGAAGTCCAATCAGGTTGTGAATTTTTTTTTAAATGATTTATATACAAATGAAAACACCAATTCGATAAATATTTCCAGTTCAAACAAACCTGAGAGAGTTCATTCACGATTAGAGGAGGGCTGCACCACATCCTTGTAAATGACTCAATTTGAGATGATTTGGAACGGTCACGTATTTCAGTAAACCACTCTCGAACATAAGCAGGAAGAACTTGAAGCATCAAACCAAATAATGCTCCAGCAAGAGAAGACATCTTTTGCAATTCAATAGGCCAAAGAGATTCCACAGCAAACAACAATGACCCTGTTTTGATGGCATGCGTTGCTGCACTTGCAGCTTCTGGCACACCATCTAGAAGCGCCATGTCTTTCTTTTTCAAAACATGTGCCATGCATAATTCTAAAGGAATATGCTGTAAGATGCAATCTAATATTAGTGGACAAGCAGAATCTTGCACATACTGGACCAATCGCTCCCTTGCAGGTGATAAGTATGGCAATGACCATAAGTGTGATAGTAACAATGACCAAGCAAGAAAGACATTCACCTGAGAATTTGAGGACATTGACATTAGAAAAAAAAGGGTGCAACATATAAAGCATAAAAATGTACCAGTACTAATCAGGCATATTCACCTGCTCTCTTGCCACAAAATCCATTTCAAGAATCTCACGAGGTAACTTTTCGATCATCCACAACAATTCCTCCTTCAAATGAACATTTTTTTCTGATGGCAATTCAAGGCCACATGTCTCCTGGTCACCATAACTATTATTATTCAAAGAATCTGTAGCTTCTTCTTCAAAGATAGCCCGCTGGGAAACTGGTTCAGATGAGAGAATAATATAAGCAGCAAGCTGTAATGACGGAATTGGAACTGAGGAAAACAGAACTGCGTACAAAGAGCTGATGGCCCCTTTACTTAAACCCCAAAATTCAACTGATTTAACGGCTCTATCTCTACAATGTGGTGGTGACTGAATAACATGTGAAGCAACCAACTCCCAGAAATACTGATTATCAAGGCGAGATGTGGCCACAAGAGATGCTGCTTCATGACCAAAGGAGCTTGCTATGGCTTCAGCAATGCCTGTGCAAAAGAACAAGCGAAGAATACCTTCTAGTATTCGATCTCTCATTGGAGCCCATCTACCTCTTCCTTGAGGCTCCACGTCAATCACAGCTGATTCTTTGAACCCCATAACTCCACTAAGCAAAGAAAATGATTCTAAGGCATTGATGGCAACAAGGACAGAAAGGTCTGAGGTCAAAACATTCTGCTCTAGGGCCTTATGAATTTCAAAACCTCCAGAAGCAGAGCTGCTGCTAATAATATCATTCACATTCTCTGTGAATTCCTCCATCATTACAGCAGTTGACTGAATCCAAGACCTTGATTGCGAGAAAAAAAACTCCCAATCTTCCTCACCAAATTCTTTCCAGCAATAACCAACAGACATTACCATCAACTTTGACAGCATCATCTGTATTTCAGGTAACTGACTAGTTGTCACTGATGCACAAGCAATATGTTTTTGCTTTCGGAATAACTCAAGAATGAGTACTTTCTCTTCATGGCTTATACTTCTCTCAAGCTTCACTGATCTTGTTCCACTTGATGCACTCAAGGGATAACAAGTAACAACCAGCCAGAACCACTCTTCCATCTCTGTGACGACAAAGAAACAAAAAATCAATACAGAAGCATAAGCATATGCGGAGGAACAAAGGTAACATTAAATATGAAGAATAATAAAAGATCCTTGTAAGAGAGAGGGGGTGACAAAGTGGAGGATGCTCAATGCTATGTGAACCTGATAGAACCCTCTTACTATAGCAATGAAACAATAGGAAATAACACTGACTTTCGAGAGGTCAGTTCTCTCCC
>JANIMX020000242.1:3959977-3972872 GCA_024582655.2 Erythroxylum kunthianum | reverse complement strand
TAGGGATAATCTTGGAAAAAAAAAATATTCTACAATCCATCATTTGTAGAAAATGAAGGATTTTGGACTTTTCCACTTAGGAGGTGAGAAAGTAAATCCTTCAAAAACGAAGGATTGTGTGGGGTGATGAATTTTTAAAAATTAATGGATTTGACTTTATTTTAGCTAAACAAACAATGGATTGTTTACTTTCTCACATCCAAAATCCTTCGATCCAAATGATGCCTAAATCCTCTAAAATTTTATACAATTTTTTTTTCATTTCAATCCTATTCTAATTATTTATTTCTATAAATATATTTTTATTATATTTATTTTTAATAAAAACTAATATTTAAACTCACTTGGATTAGTTCTCAAATTAGTTTAAAATAAAAATTTAAAAAGAACCTAAGAGTTTAAGCCATAAATTGATATGGCATTAAGCTTTGACATTAATTAATAGGCCTTGGAGCTACTATTTGGGCTAGGCTTTCGCTACCAACCTAAAAAGATTGTTGGCTTTATAATTTAGATTAAAAAAGCAAATAACTTTTGCTTAATTCCTTGAAAATTCAATACAATTTAATATTTCAAAAATCAAGTATGTTATTTATTAGTTTTTTGAACAAAAAATTAACACAAGAGACGTGTGTCCACTGAACAAAATATATAAATTTTCTTGTTCAGAATATTAATAAATTAAACAAAAAAGAAGGTATGTGTCTTTATCCAATAGTTCTTGTCTTTTTATCTTAATTTTTCCTAATTTTATATCTTACACAACTATTCTTTACCCCATTTTCCTCGAATCCAAACGAAGTTTCTCGCCACCGTTCAAAGTTCAAACAAAGAATAACTAATTAGAGAACGACATCACGTCGAGGTAGACTTTTCCTTGATGTAAAATCTTAACAGGATATCCAAAAAGAAAGGTAAACGAATCTAGTGTCTTATGAAGAAATGAAGTTAAAATCTCTCATTTTACCAATATTATATAGTCTTTACAAGTCAAGACGAGTTTGCTTCCTGTATTTAACGGTAATGATTAAGTTTAATAAGACAGTCGTTTGAATTAGTATTAGTAGAGGCTGGGAAGATAATAATTTATGCATTTAGGGCTATTACCTGTAACCTATTTACATTGCTGATTCAACACCCATTTTCCTTGACCTTTGTTTTTTCTCAAAAACATCCAAAAAGAAAGTACAATAAATATTAGTACGCACGTATTCCTTTCTTTGACTTTTACTATGTGATTTCTGAAGTTAATCACAAAATCAAGGAGAAGAGGAGCTGCATCTACTTTTATAGAATTTTTGTGTAGATCTATACTTTTAGAATTTTTTGTATACATATATATACACAACCCTGGAACGATACTATAGTTATCAAAGAGATGGTGTTGATATTATAATTACTAATCCTACATTGACTATATAATTAAAGTTTAAGCTCTCTATCTAACAAGCCAACTAATTAATTAATGACAGTATTTACAAGTAGCTATTAGTATGTACAAAGTCATTAATAATAATTAATGGCATAATTAACGGCTAGTTACTGGCTAAGTCTTTAACACTCCCTTCAAGCTTGGAGTGCATAGATCATAAATTTCAAGTATGTTAATGTTTTTCTCAAATTGTTTAGGGGATAAGGCCTTTGTTAAGATATCTGTCACTTGCTCACTACTGTTGACAAATGGTGTGATCATCTCTTTATTTTGAATATTCTCATAAACGAAGTGGCAATCTATTTCGATGTGCTTCATTCATTCATGAAACACCGGGTTGGCTCCAATATAAATGGTTGCTTGATTGTCACAAAACAACTCCATCGGTTGTGTTTGTTGAAAACCAAGATACTTTATCCACAATAGTTTACTTGTTGCAGTTGCCATCGCACGATATCCCGCTTCAATGCTTGATCTAGCCACCACGTTTTGCTTCTTGCTCTTTTATGTGACAAGATTTCCTCCAACAAATGTGTAGTAGCTGCTAGTAAATCGTCGATCTTCCAATGACCCTGCCCAATCTGCATCGGCAAACCCAGTGATGTTTAGTTTTCCATTGTTTTTCATGAGAATTTCCTTTTCTGGATTATTCTTGAGATACTTAAGAACTCGTTCAACCATCTGCAAATGACATAACTGTGGCTGATGCATGGTCTGTGTAATTACACTTACAACATGTGTAATATCATGTCTAGTTATAATTAGATAGATAAGTTTACCACATTATTTCTAAAACCTTGACACTTCGTGATTACTTGTTATGTGATCTTCTTCAAATGTGGTCTTTATGTTATACTCCATTGGTGTTTTGGCTGGCCTTGAGCCAATTTTTCTAGTTTCCTTTACAAAAGCTAGTGTGTACTTTCTCTGAGATAAATACAAACCTTTTTTGGAGTATGCAATTTCAACTCCTAGGAAAATACTTTAGTCTTCCAAGGTCTTTGATATCAAATCTATTGCTAAGTTCTGCTTTCAGCTTATTAATTTTAGCCAAATCATTCCCTGTAAAGATTATATCATCAACATAGATGAGTACAACCACTATTTTTTATCCTTCCTTCAGAATGAATACAGAGTGATCAGCACTACTCTTTTTAAAACTAAGTTTAATCAATGCATTACTAATCTTATAGTACCAAGCCCTAGGTGATTGTTCAAGTCCATAAATGTTTTTGTTTAATTTACATACAAATCCTGAATTGGCTAACTAATGTATTTCCATGTAAATTTCCTCAGGTAACTCACCTTGCAAAAAGGCATTCTTAACATCCATTTGTAATGAGATCTAATTTTGATTAACAACTACTGACAATAATAATGTTATGTTTAGCAACTGAAGCAAATGTTTCAGTGTACTTTAAACCATAGGTTTCTTTGCAACTAACCTAGATTTGTACCTTTCTATTTCACCATTACTATCGAACTTAATTTTATATATCCATTTACAGCCCATAGCTTTCTTTCCCTTAGGTAATGAGACCACTTCCCATGTTTTATTCTTATTTAAGGCTTCTAATTATTCATTCATAGCTTTTGTCCATTCTGAACTAGTCCTAGCTTCTTCAAAATTATTCTTATTTAAGGCTTCTAATTAATTATAGGAATGTGATGCTTCTATGCTCGATTACTGCCTTGTTTGTTGTTGTTGTGATGATGATTCCACAAATTTCTGATTGTCTGAGTTGCTTGATTCTTCAGAATCATTGCTGAATTGCATTTCTTAATCTTGAATGTTTCCCAAATTCTGGAAATTTTCTAGATTTGTTTGAATGTTTGAATCTGCAAAATTTTGCAAATTCAACCTGGGTTCCTTTTCCCTAGATTGACTTTCGTTTGGTCTTGGCCGCATTTTATCTTGGTCAACTCCATTTGACTATCTCCAGATGATCTGATTTTTGTAGCATGGTAACTTTGTTTGTTGATTTTCACCATTTGACCACCTGTTTTCCTGTAGAACACCGTCAAATTCTCCAACCAACTTGTGGTTGTGGTAAGGAACATTTTAACAAAAATTCAACATTTCTGACGATGTGAGTTTGCTTAGTCTTGGGACTATAACACTTGTAACCCTTTTAGGTTGAAGAATAACCTAGAAACATACATCTTTCACCCTTTGGATCGTGCTTATCTCTTTTTGATTCATAAATGAACACATAACACACACATCCAAATACTTTTAAATGATATATGTTAACTGTCATCCCTTTTAGAACCTTTAATGGAACCTTATAATCTAGCATTTTGCTTGGAAGTTTATTAATAATATAACATCCATTTAACATAGCATCATACCAAAAATATTTTGGAACATTCATCTCAAATTGGATTGCTCTAGCCACTTCTAACAAGTGTTTATAAATTTTTTTGGAACATTAATCTCAAATCGGATTGCTCTAGCCACTTTTAACAAGTGTTTATTTTTTCTTTCAGCAACTCCATTTTGATAGGGCGTATATACACATGATGTTTCATGAATGATACTTTGGTTTTTTAGCCTTTCAATGAATTATCCTTTATATTCAGTTCCATTATCGGTTCTGAATATCTTAATTTTCTTATTGTATTGTGTAAAAACCATTTTTCTGAATTCTTTAAAGGCATCAAACACTTTAGTTTTGTTTTTTAGCAGATAAATCCAAGTAGTCCTTGAAAAATGGTCAATAAAACTATTAAAGTATTTTAAAACATTGTAATATACTATTGATGAAGTCCACAAATATGAATGAATTAAATCAAAAGGTTCATGACTTTCAGTGTGTGGTCTTGTAAAAGACAACCTACATAATTTTGCCTTCTCACAATTTTCATATTGATTAGAAATAGAACCATATATCTTAACTAACTTATGCAATACTTTATCATATGGATGACCCGGCCTAGCATGCCACAAATTTCCATATTCAATAACAATGACTTTCAAAGCTACTGGTATTTCTTCTATCACATAAAGTCCATTGCACAACTTTCCTTTACCAATCATCTTTTTCGACCTCTTGTCCTGAAATATTACACCATCAGTTTCAAATATAATTCTACATTGCAAGTCTCTAGTCAGTTTACTAACAGATAGTAAATTAGCATAAAACTTAGGTACATATAATACTTTGTTATTCTTTTTATTAGCAAGAAATTGCATGTTGCTTATTCCTTTTACGACTACCTTTTCTCCATTCGTTGTTGTTACACTTAAGTTTTCTATAGTTTCCATATTAGTCATCACTTCATAATTGTTACTTATATGCTCGTTAGCTCCTGAATCTATTATCTATAAGTCTTGTTCCTTTGTATTTTGTTTTAATGAAAAATGAGCTCGAGCATAAAGTACATTACCTAATTTCTGTTGAGAACTTTCTGGTTCCTTTTTTCAGATTTGGTTGCTATTAAAAGTTGTTGAACCAATTATTGTTGTTGCATCAATTGTTTAGCCAATTGTTCCATACTCAAAGGCTCCCTGCTGCTATCCTTTTGATTAGTTACAACTGCATTTGCTCTGTTTTTTTTTTTAATTTAAATAATTATATTTGAGTAATAAACCTGTTACAAGAGAGTGTATGGTACAAGTGAAGTATCCACTGAAACAAGTTATAACCAATACGCCGTCGTATCGTCACAATTTGGCCTACTAACAAAGCAGAGGAAATTAATTTCTCATATCCCCATGACTTTGTTAGAGTCACTCAAAAAAGGGATTTTGCAATCCCTAATTGGCCTTGCCCTCGACCATCTCGATCACTCCTGTTGCGAAGTCTCCTAAAGCTAGATGAGAACTTTCCAGCGATGAGCACAAAAGGTGTCTCCATTCACAACTACACTTCTTATGGTTACCCCTACATGCAAGATCTAAGGTACACGTCTGTTGTTGTTTCTCTGTGGTCTCAAGTATGGGTGAAGAAACCAACACTTGTCCTTGATATGTCTATTTCCTCCACAATGTTCACAAGTAACTTGTGGCTTAGAAGTAGCACCTTTTGGATTTGCTTGAATCTGTTGATTGAATTTTGATATGCAAGCACTATAATCAGTGGACTCCTCTATTTTAGAGTTGCTTGGCATCATCTTTTGCCTTATCTCTTCTTGTTGAACTATTGAACAAACATTGAGATATGAAGGCAAGTCGGTACTCATAAGAATTTGACTTTGTAAAATTTGATATTCTGGATCCAACCCTAACAGCATCTTGAAGATTTTATCTAATTCATCCCATAATCTTTTTAGAAATCCTATGTATTATGAGAATGGTCTTCTATCTTGCTTAGCTTCAAAATTTTGCTTCTTTAATTGGAAGACTAGTAACATATTGTTTTGTTGGCTGTAGAGTTCCTTGATGGTTTCCCACAGCTCCTTGGCATTCTTAGAGAATGCAAATATATCATATAGCTTGGGCTCAATTGAATTGAGTATCCAAGTCATAACTAATTGATCCTAAGCTTGCTACTCTTCAAATCCAGCTTCTGTAGTCAATGAAGGTGTGACTGATCCGCTCACATACCCCAACAATCCTTTGTTGTTGAGAGACAAAGAAATTGCTCTAAACCAGGAAAGATAGTTGCTGTTATTTAATAACAATGTAGTTAATTTGAGAGCGACATTAGAATCAATTTCCATGATGGTAAATTTCCTGTGAGGATTATGGTGTGTCTCAATTTGGTTTGAACTTTCAGGTAAAGAAGACTAATTTGTAGAATTAGCCATGGATCAATGCTTGATACTATATAGGATTTTTATATAGATCTATACTTTTAGAATTTTTTGTATACATATATATACACAACTTGCAATGGTACTATAGTTACCGAAGAGATGGTATTGATATTATAATTACTAATCCTACATTAACTATACAATTAAAGCTTAAGCTCTCTATCTAACAATTCAACTAACTAATTAATGACAATATTTACAAGTAGTCATTAGTATGTACAAAGCCATTATTGATGGTTAATGGCTAGTTGTTGAGTAAGTCTTCAACAACTTTACGAGGCTATTTATGTGAGAAGTTTAATTAGCTCCTTGATTCAGTTAGCTTGATTTACCAATGTGTTGGAGAAAACACTCTCCTTTCAATATATATATATATAATTCCTTATCAAATACACAATTTAGGATTCTACTAATAAAATTATATTAAGAAATATTAATATTTTTTTAATTTATATTTAGGAGGAAATCCCCATTTTGGAGGTGAGGATAATTCATATATAAGAGGACTTATATTTCCACTCGAGGCAATAGTGTGTAAAGTTTTTAGGATTAGACATATTGAGGACATTAAGTCATCAGATAAATCTTATATATAAAAATATTAATTTTATTTTTAATTAATATGAGAAATTTACACATTTTTATATTTGTGAAAAAGTTTATAATATAATCAGAAGTCCGATGATTTGTTAACGATAGAAACGTGAAAAGTTCGATGATTTTAATGGATAAACTTATTCCAAAATTGGTGCCACTTGTTATTATTCATTATTTAATATTTTTCGCAGCCAAAGTAACTGTTATTTATTTATGCATTTAATATTTTTTTAATCATTCGTAGACAAGAAGCAGATTAGATATGATCTGAAAATCCAACATCCACCCGACAGCACATCCCGAAATGTTGTACAAGCCACGTATCATCATGTGAAGTCACTTTTAATGATTAATTGATTCTGTCTTATATTTACAGTCAATCTAATTTTCCTTCACCGTTTCCTCTCTAAAATCTCAGAACAAAAGCACCTTGTTCAAATTGTTTCACGGTTGCACAATTGAAGAGAGTTGTAGCACAAGCACATAAACTCAGGTCTAAACCATTGAATCTGTTAGATTAACATAAGAAGGAACTTCAAAGCCTAATTCTATACTAATATTCAAATCCTGATAAAGCTTTGGTAGTTTTGTTTTGTGTGTAAAATAAATAAAAAAAATCTAAATTAGACAATAATCCAGCTATCATTGAAGGCTTAACTAAGCTATAATTGAAAAGTCAAAATTGTTCTCCTCAACTTACAATGTAGTTAGTTAGTATGATTGACAAAGGGTAGAGAGTGCAAAACAGTCCTTCGATTGGGATGGATCAAATATCGGGTTGGGTGGAGTTGCAAATCATTATCCGAATACGCTGTTTTAGATGGAAACTTGGAATCATTTCACTCTTTATGATCACAACCACACGTAGATTACTCAAACATTTCAAACAGGAAAAATAACAGGCATGAAATGAAAGATAAGGACTTATGCATGTAACGTGAAAGCTAAAAAGTGGTCCAACTTAATTATGACAGCAAAGGCTGCAATTTGCGACCTTGATTCCTACGTTAGAAAAGTCTCGAGATAAGACTGCTCCACAAAGGAAAAACAACAGAACAAGGTTTTCATTTCATTGTCCTTTTGAGCACTCATCATGACTCATCTTACAAAAGTGCGGTGAGTAATTTGTTAGTGTTTAATGAATCCTGGTAATGATAGAATTTTACACAGGTTCACGTTTTCAAATATACCAAAGATTGTTTATATTGCAAACAATCTGCTCTCTTATAAAGAATCTAGACTTATAAAAAGAATATAAGCAAGAATTCTAATATCTAGACAAAATCAATTTACTTAATAAGTTGTTGATCCAATTTATGGATTACTATTGGTGTGCTAAACAACTTTACTACTCCCCTGATAATGAATATTTAACCAGGGGTTCATTTAGTGGGATTGAAGGAGTTGTGAAATTGTATATTATTTCTCATATCTTTGTGAAAAGGTTCGTGAGCCTTAATGTACAAGTAAAAAATACAATCAGTAGAAGATTTTAAGTGATTGATATCTATAATACAACTTATAATCTTATCTGTAAGCTTTTGTATGGACGTGGCACTTATTATATTTTTTTTAAATAATACGATCGGTTGTTATTTGAAAAAACGTCAAAAGAGACTATTTATCCGGAACAACACCAAACGTATTATAATATTATAGATAAATAGTCAGTATTTTTCGAAACAGAATAATACTATCCGATAGAAATTAGTCAGTACAATCCGACGTACCAAACGAGTCCTAAAACTTATATATTTACTATGCCACTCAATTCAGTTTCAATTGCTCACAACCAAATTACAAAAGTAACACTGATTTTCGAAGAAGATTTACGGTTAGTCTAATTGATGAGTAATAATTACAAATATTGATGGATGTATAATTAAAAAGTACCCATTTATTAATAGGATTAATAATCACATTAATATATATTAAAATTATTTAAATCTAACAATCACCTTGTCGTTCTTTCTAAGCAACGTTACAACAAAACAAAAACAAATATAGATGGGAGAACAAAATCAATAATTTATTTAACGTTAAAACTTAAAGAGAGAATGAAAATTCTTCCTACGTAAGTACGTATATGGTATTCCAAGTGACTTTCTCAAATCCCTTTCGAGGCAAGTGAGTGATTTGAAAAGTCAAAGATCAATGCTCTACCATACTTTACTTATCTTAGCCCTACAATGCTACCATTAACCCTCAAACTTTGTGTATATGTTTTGACAAAGCCGCTACCTGCTACAAAAACTCTACACTATAGTTCAATTCACATAAACGTGCTCTTTGGACTGATTCTTTAGTTATCAAATCAATCCAGGTCCTAATTTCCAGACGTACAATTTAGATTGACAATTCCATGCACATGTTAAACTAGTACTACTGGTCTCTAGGATTAGGTAGCTCGCCTGCGGCCCTTCACAGTAAGCCTCCATTAAACCTCTATATATACCTTGGAGCAGTATCGTGTCATTCACAACAATACCGAACACATCCCTTACCACACTTACTTCACCCGTCAAAACCAAAAACTAGAAATGTCGACAAGATCCTTATCTTCAGTTGTTGTTGTTGTTTCATTAGCTTTCCTTGTAATTTTCACAGGCAAATCCTCATCGGCTGAGCTCTCCAAGGATTTTTATTCCAAGAGCTGCCCGAAGCTTTTTAGTACGGTCAAATCTGTTGTTCAGTCTGCAGTGTCGAAAGAACGCCGGATGGGTGCTTCTCTCGTTCGCTTGTTCTTTCATGACTGTTTTGTCAACGTAATTCTCTTGCTTTCTTTCTATCTTTTAGGTTCAAGCTCTTGTTAGTTGCTCTTGTAGGTCACATTGAAGACATCAAAATAGGAAACAAGAAAACAAAATCTTAAAATATGCTACGTAAAATAATTATCGTTTATTATGTTATACATACAATATAACTAAAGTGTTTCTTTTAATTAAAGCCTCCTCCTATAGTTATTAAAATAAAACTTCTAGTCTCTATCTCTTTTTATAACTATAAAAAAATTAAAAAAAATGAATAGTTAAAGAATTAAGGCATAATATATTTAAAAGGTTGATTGAGAAAATTGATTTTGTCAAAATTTGACCTCCATAAAAATATGCATTGTTTTTTGTTGTGGAATGCTTAAACTTTTCTCAAATGCATATATATATCTAAATGAGTTTCTTAATGTTGTTGCCCAGGGTTGCGATGGGTCTATACTCCTAGACGACACGTCATCTTTCAGGGGAGAGCAGACAGCAACCCCAAATAACAACTCAGTGAGAGGGCTCAACGTCATTGATCAAATCAAGTCTAAGGTTGAGCGAGCTTGCCCTGGTGTTGTATCTTGCGCTGACATTGTCGCTATTGCTGCTCGAGACTCCACTGTTCTGGCAAGTTGAAATACAAATGCATGCTTACACGTACATGTGTATAACCATATAGGTATAACTACAATTCTGCTAAACTGTTGCAGCTTGGAGGACCAAATTGGAATGTTAAACTTGGGAGGAGAGATGCCAAGACAGCAAGCTTCTCTGACGCCAACAGTGGTGTCATTCCACCTCCATTTGCTACTCTTAGCGCCTTAATCAAACGTTTCGGAGACAAAGGTCTCTCTGCCAAGGACATGGTTGCCTTATCAGGTTTGACCTCTGTTCTGATTAAACAAACCTCTTCCAATAAGTGTCTTACTTGGAAAATTTTTAAATAACAAGATTGAGGGATCGATAGTCTGGTGGTGGCGGTCACTCCCCTCGAGATTTCTGGGGTTTTGATTCACATCTTCGTTTCTGACATTGGTTCATATACATAATACATATGGTGTTGGTATGATCAGGAGCCCACACGATTGGACAAGCTAGGTGCCTGCTTTTCAGAGATCGCATATACAACCAGACCAACATCGACAGTTCATTTGCTAAAACCAGACAAGCAAACTGTCCAAGAACTACAGGCTCAGGAGACAACAAATTGGCTCCCCTAGACGTTAAAACCGCTAATGTTTTTGACAACGCCTATTACAAGAATCTCATCAACAAGAGGGGCCTGCTTAACTCTGACCAGGTCCTATTCAATGGTGGATCCGCCGATTCTTTTGTTAGAACATACAGCAGCAATCCAGACGCTTTCTACTCAGACTTCGTGTCAGCGATGATCAAGATGGGAGATCTTGATCCACTCACTGGTTCCAAGGGTGAAATTAGGAAGGAATGTGGCAGGGTCAACTAGTTTGAGAGAATTTCTCTTGGTTTGATTTCTGGAAATCTATGTTCTTTTCCTTTTTACGTATCCTTTCGAGTGTAGTTCTTGTTTTTGTGTGATTTTACTTCGGAAAACGAAAGAATAACTGATACCAACCAAGTGTAAGTATTGTTTGTTTGGATTGATACAAACACCAAGCAATAAAATGTTATGATCTCTTAATTTCTTTGGTTCTGGATCCTCAATTACTCCAAACAACTTATACGACTAAATTATTAACTCAACTCCCAACTTTTACACTAAAATTCTGTTTGACAACATTAAATTTGACATTACTATAAGTTGTGTATTAATATTATGAATATATATCTAAGATTCTGTTTGACAACATTAAAAAATTTTACACAGTACTCGGCCCATTGCAGATTTGGATTTGAGAACAAGCCTCATCCTTCTTAGCTCGCAGTTGAACTTGAGCCCGTCCTTTAGATCTAAGTTCATAGAGTTAAAACAAGTCCGTCAGGCTATTATAAATAACCAAAAAAAGAAAAGTAACAGAAACACAATTTTGAAGAGATTTCGAAAGACAAATCTTAGTTCAAACTCGTATATATCTATGAACAGAAAATTCAATTTAATGTATAGATGAATACATATTAGAAGTTAAAAGATATGTACCATAAAGTATTTGTGGATAATAAAATAGTGAATATAATAAGTGGTAGGTTTGGATATAGAGGAGTGCAAGAATCCGAGTTGTTAGGCTTAAAATGCGGGTCAAACAAGAGCTGATGGCATCGTTCTCTGGCAATTGAAGCAAAGCTTAAAATACTCTGAACATAAAACCCATTTTAGGTTTCCCTCGTTTTCTTCACCTAACATGAATACTACATCTCTGGAGAGCTATGTGCACACTGCACACACCAAGTTTTGAGCACTGTAAAGCTGCAATGTTTTAGTTGTGCAAGCAAAAGATTATGATTACTAACATTGTAAGCTTCAATCATTCGGGTGTTATTAAAATATTTAATTTAATTTTTAAATAATTAACTTAATGTGGTAATATCATTTAGATAACTCAAGTCCAAATTCAAATCGCAAATTAAAGAATTAAATCATTATCATCCATAATTAAAATATTTAGTCCTGTAAATATTGGAAACGAGGAAAAATGAGTTGAGAGAATTAATTGCATTAAAGACTCTGGAAATGACTATGCCTGAGTTATTTATGCCATCCCAAGCCTAACTTGCTCTTGCATGGTCTAAGCTTGACTGATCAAAGTTAGACACGTTAATTTTATAAATTCGGGTTTCTATATCTAATAATTTTGGAATCTAGTAAACTTTAACGGACTATACAATTTTGGATGCAATTGAAAGAAGAAAAATAAGAAATTTGTGTCAAAATAAAAATTTCCTGACTTTTTAGGATGGAATTGCAATTTTCTAAATATTGAAAAGTGATTCTTCTTCCTTACAAATTTCAACTCTCTTCCAAATACCTTAAACTCATCGAAAGTGTAAAGTCAAAGTTGCTCTCTTTTTAAGAAACGAAGAAAATTTCTTGCAGAAATCAATAAATTTAGTCTAACTGAAATTTATAAATTTAATATATTATATCTCTGTTAACCCTCGATTTCGACTCTGATGAGCCAAGGGTATCGGCAGTCGAGGTAGGATGGGTTGGCCGGATATAAGGCTTCTCGAATACAAGGTCGGATCGACTGGGAAAGGATCAGTAAAAGAGGAGGTTCGGGTAGACCGGTCCGGATCCAGTAACGCACGCTAACCGAATGCTCGGATTGGATCTCGGCAGTCGAGGATATCGGCACTCGAGGAAAGAATACTCTATTTCCACTTTCCAGAATAAAAGTTAAGAGAGGGGGATCGGTGACAGAGGTTCGGACAG
>JANIMX020000242.1:3926489-3936916 GCA_024582655.2 Erythroxylum kunthianum | reverse complement strand
TTTATCTCGTTTGCAACATTAGAAATAACATTTGCATCTCAACTCTCTGTGGGATCGACCCTAGCTTACCCTACTACATAGTTTGGTTGTTAGGAATTTTATTATTTGATAGCTTTTGACAAGAGCATCACTCCTATTTTTATCTACTTGTTATTTCATGTGATTATATGCTTGGACAAGATTATTAAGTACAATTTCCAATAACACATCTTGGTCAACTAATTCTCGATCTATCTCGTCTATAGTTGTGGTACCAGGAAGTTAACGTGTTATAATTGGCTGTGGCCTACCATAGAATGCTTGAAAATGGTGACATTCCTACAGATCGATGGAAAGTGGTATTATACCAGTATTTGGACTAAGGCAGCTTTGAACTCCATCTCTTCGGATACTGCCCTATTAGGAACCTAAGATATTGTTCCAAGAACCTATTCACAACTTCAGATTGGCTGTCCATTTTCAGGTGATAGGTCGATGATATCTTAAGTTGTATTCCTTGCAAGTTAAAGAAATATTGCCAAAATTTACTTGTAAAGACTAAATCGCGATCAAAGACAATACTTTTGGGCATACCATAAAGACGAGCCACTCTATCAACATAAATCTCAACAATAATCTTGGCTGAGAATGGATTAGTTTAAGAAATAAAATGAGCGTATTTTGTCAATCGACTACTACCATTATTGCATTATTTGCATTCAAATTTGGGAGTCCTTTAATGAAATTCATGGTCACCTCATCCCACACCTGCTCTACAATTGGCAATGACTGTAACAATACCGCGGGTTAATGTACTTCTGTTTTATTACGTTGACAGACTTCACAACTAGCAACATATTGCTGAACATCTCTTTTAAGTCCTTTTCAGTAGAACGATTGAGAAATTCTCTTTAATGTGCACAACACGCCTGAATTCATGAAACTCTAAAAGAAGTTGTTGCTTAAGAAAAGATTCAGGTGGAATCATAACCACTTTCTCTTTTTTCCATAGAAGACCTTTATCAAACTTAAATCCAGCTCCTTGATGAGCTGAAATGTTTGTGATGACAATATTCGAACTATAGATTGAGTATAATCATTTAACTATTAATTAGTAAGGCACTCAGAAATGCCAAAGTTGTCTTTTAAGACCTTCATCTCCACAGTCACCTATTTGTTTAAAAAACCAACTAATCACATTATCTATTAAAGAACAAACATCAACAGCAATTGCGGGGTTATTCATATGATGTATATCTCATTTCTCTGATGGCAACCCATAATTGTATATACAAGTAGTACAAGATTGTTCCCAGAACCATTACTGCATAAACCATCTTTCTAATCCCACCCTACACATATACCAAAACTGGGTTTCCCATCTCCTGTTACATTTGTTTATTCTCAGTGTTAAACACTACTATTACTAATCAGTAGTAAGTTACTCGTACAATAACTCAATTTCTAATTATCGGTGCCCTCATGAGCAGCCTGAAGTTGAAGTTGTTGGTCGGAAGAACTAGACCCACAAAGCACAGGCTTTAGCTTATTCTTCCACATCTCTCTATAGCATTTCGCATCACCGCCTTTTCTCTTCACTTCCACCACCACAAGCTCCTCCGTTAAACGGTAAACTTCCAGCTCCATCATCAAACTACCGTTTCGCCCGTGAACCACCAACCCCAATTCTTTCTTTCTCTTTACCCTCAACTTGGCCACCTTTGCCCACTCTTCCACTTTCTCTATCACTCTCTCCGCCGACTCAGAGGACACGAACCGTTCCCCGTCATCCACCGCGTTGTACGACTCGTCGAACAACCCTGACAGGTCCAAACCCGAAGAAAACGTTATTAAATCGAAAGCGTTCAAGCTAGTCACGCCTGTCTCCTCATTGTCAACCTTAATTTCGTCGTAATAAAATTTGATCTCCTTGTACCCTCCTTTTCTAAACCAGGGGTCTCTGACGATTTCATCGACAGTAATCCTCGTATCCGGGTTCGTGTCCAAAAGCCGGGATAAGAGTCGCTTTAAATCGTTAGACATCCATTTGGGACATCTATAATCTCCTCTGTAAATCTTCCGGTACAAGACCATGAGGTTAGGATCGTTAAACGGCAAGAAACCGGCCGTCAACACGAAGAGAATAACCCCACACGACCAGACATCCACCTTGGTTCCATCGTAACCTTTCTTAGCTAAAATCTCCGGTGCCACGTAAGCAGGCGTTCCGCAGAGAGTATGCAAAAGGCCGTCTGGCTGGATTTGTTCGGTGATCGCACTGAGACCGAAATCAGATACCTTTAAATTACCGTTCTCGTCGAGGAGGAGGTTCTCAAGCTTCAAATCGCGGTGGAAAACGCCGCGAGAGTGGCAGTAACCGACGGCAGATATCAACTGTTGAAAGTACCTGCGGCTGAGATCTTCGCTGAAACGACCCTTAGCAACTTTAGCGAACAATTCACCTCCTTTGATGAACTCCATGACAAAGTAGATCTTGGTTTTGGAGGCGAGGACTTCGAATAGCTTGACGATGTGAGGGTGGTTGAGCATACGCATGATGGAGATCTCTCGCTTGATGTTGGACATGAGAGTGGAAGTAGAAATCTTCTTCTTGTTGATGACTTTAATGGCTACGCTCTGACCTGTACGAACGTTGCGAGCATGGTAGACTTTGGCGAAAGCGCCGCAGCCGAGGAGCTTCCCTAGCTCGTATTTGCCGAACAAGGCCTTGTCGGGAACGCTTTCGATCTCTAGCATTTTCCAGAGATCGACGGAGATAATAGACTTTTAGTTTTAGGTGGGTGTAAGGATGAAGAGAAACGTAACACGTAAAACGTAAAAGGAAGAGTGATTGAACAGTGACGGCTCAAAACCCTTAATTGTAAAGGTGAAAAGTGTTAACGAGTTGTTTTTGTTCGTTTTTTGTAATAAAAGCACGAGAGAAAAACTCTTGTTTTTATTATTTTTGTCTAAATTAAAGAAATTAGAAAATATTGGGGATGGTGGACGCGTGTATTGTAGGGTGGAATATGCCCGCATCTAACGTCCACAACTCCCACACGCAAAAGAGCGTATGGTTTAAATGCTAAGCTACTCTAGTCGGTTATTTAACTACTTAATCACTCTTCAATATAATATCAGGACAAGCCCAATGTTGGCAGCTGATTGGACGGGCCAGCTATTGGTATCACACACACGGCCGAATCACGTGTTTGGGTGTAAGGAAACCGAAAAAGTTGAACGCTGTGTCCCAATCCAATCCAAGCATCAAGTAAACGGCTGGAAGTGCTTTTTCCATTGCAACAAACAACTCCGTTTACATGAACGCACGTAAGCAAGTGTAGAAATTTTGGAGGGACAGTTGGAAAAGCCATCAGTTCACCGCTTAGACACCTGGTGTGGACCAGCTGGCATTACAAAACAAAGGGTGGTTGTGTGTTGGTTGTGAGTACGAGTGAATTTTTATCCATGTACCAGAAGCTGAGGGGAAGGAAGGAAGGAGGAGGGAAGGGTCCCATTCCCATGCAAATTCAAAAAAGGTCAAATTTCATTTATTTGAAAATGGGGGATCGAAATCCAAGGAACCGCACACTTGTAGCGTAGCCAGTAGGCTTCTTCTTTACCCACAACCAGTGGCTTTAAATTGATTGGATCTAGCGGGAACAAAAAAACGACAGCGCACTACGGGGTTCATAAAGAGGAGCGTATATATTCTCAGACTCTGATATCGATTGATTATAATGTCTGTTCTTATTTTCTATTTATCTTTTTATTTTTATACTTGTGAAATTTATAACCACCAATTTTTATATACATAATAAATAAAATCTTAAATATATAATTAATTATAAATACATATTACATAACAATTAATACATCCAATTTATTAATAAATTAGGGTTCCTTGACATGCCTTCACTCCTCTTTTTTTGTTTTTGTTTTTTCCAATTTGTTATAGAACATAGAAGAATCAAGAATTAAGGTTTGACTTTCTGGGTCTCTGTCGGTAACAGAAATTGAGCTTGTTTAATTTATGTATTTCCATGATTGGGCTTTTGTTTTGGTTGTTCACAAGCTTAACAATTTGCTTCTGGACCTAATTACCTATATATTGCTCAAATGGGCCCTCAACACAAATCGACCCAACCCGATTCTCTAAACCTAGCCCATGTTTACGTATTGAAGTTTCATTATACTTCACAGACTACAAAACGGCTTCTTTTCTTTTGAAACGAAACGGCAGCATTTGCTCCCAGACAATTAAACCTCAACATTTAATGTCACTTTTCCCCATTGTCTGTGTTTCATTCAGGAAAGTCGCTCAACGTCATCTATGCCTTCTCAATCGTTGAATTGGGCGGACTAACTCATCGGAGCTCCGGTTGAAGTGTCCTACCGCCACCGATTCCTTCTCCCTCTTCTTCGCCTCTAGTACCATCTGGCCTCCTCCTTTGCTTATGGTTTCACTGTATGTTAACTCACGGGCAGTCCTTCTGTCCGCAAACTTTTCTCTTTTTCACTGAACATTCTTTACTCATTTATGTAGTTCTTAAGATTTACTGTTCATGTGTTACTTAATTGGATAATTTATCCTTTCTCTGTTGCTTCCTATTCATTTTCATTGATGGAGTATTATCCCTTGTAATTTGTTTCTGGGTGCATATTTGCTACTTCCTGCATTTCTCTACGGTTCGTTATCTTTCCTTTCTTGATAATTTCTTAGTGGAGCTTTTGAAATTGTTTATTTGCTCAATTTTTCACTTTCTCTTCTGGTGGATGCTTTAATTACCATTAGATGTTGTTTGGCACAATGTAATGGGATGGGAGGTCTAGCGACATCACATTGATTTCTTTTTTTGATTGTGCATAAAACTTGTTATGTATGGATACCCTCATTATGTCATGTTAAAAATCTTATAAATCCGATTGCATTACAACGCTATTCCATTCCACCATCAATTCCATTCCATTCCATTACATCCTACCAAACATTCTCTTAAGTTCTTATTCATGCTTACTTTTTCAGTCATATTAAGGCTTTCTTTTTTATCGTAGCCTTCCATGCTTGATGCAATAGTAAGGCTAAAATCCAGTAGTAGGGAAACCAGCTACTTTTGAGGCCTAGTTTGCGTTATAATTTTCTCCTCCTTTCAATGTCTTGCTTAGCAAGTTTCAATTTCAAATGTTGAAAAGGAAATAATTATTTAGTATAACATAATGCAGAAATTAAAAGATAATGGAATTTTATTCTGTTATGATGTTATCTTTTTTTCTTCTTCAGGTCATTAAAATCTTTTAAAGGATCTTTTGACAGAAACCTTTATTCTTGCTAAATGGTAAGGTGTTCATGGTTTTGTGTGATTCTTCATGCATTAGAAAGTTATTTGTGAAATTCAGCGGAGATTTGATTGCCACTGGGAGGTCAAGTGCCAGAGTTGTTCTCTTTAAGTCCAAATTAAATCATCTATCTGTTGTTCTTGCCCACTTGACCACAGCTGCTGTCAGCCCTCTTCCAAGTAGTAGTGACAGTGATAGTGAACACAAGCAGCATCAACAGCAATTATTCGAGGATTCTAAAGTAAAGGTCATAAATGTCTTATACGGCCTTAAGACACAACCTAACATGGCTTTCTCTTTCTTCAAGACAATGAAGGACCGTGGTTTCCATCATGATGTTGACACCTATGCGGCTATGATCAGAATACTTTGTGAATCAGGACTCCACCGCTGTCTCCATTCTGTTTTGGTAGATATCATTACATGTGATGGTAGAGGAGATAATAATTTTGATCTATCACACTTTCTTGACAGCCTCACTCTCATTTTCGTTGATAACACCAACACTAACGAAGAGTCCTCACTATTAGTCAAAATTTATGATGCCTTGATTAAATCTTATGTGACCATTGGTATGTTTGATGAAGCTGTTGATGCTTTGTTTCAAACACAAAGGCGAGGAATCCTTCCGCATATATTTACCTGTAACTTTCTCATCAATCGTCTAATCGGACATAAAAAACTGGATATGGCTATTTCTGTTTATAAACAGTTGAAGAGGTTGGGTTTGAGGCACAACAGTTACACTTATTCCATTGTTATAAAGGGACTTTGCAGAAGGGGTACTCTAGACGAAGCTTTAGATGTTTTTGAAGAGATGGACAAAGCTGGTGTAACCCCTAGTCCTTTTGCATATGCAGCTTATATTGAAGGGCTTTGTGCAAATCAGAGATCAGATATAGGTTATCAGATACTTAAAACATGGATAGCCACCAATTTCCGTGTTGATGTCTATGCATTTACTGCCGTGATTCGTGGATTTTGCAATGAGATGAAACCGGATGTAGCAGAGAGCATTTTACTTGACATGGAAAGTATGGGACTGGTCCCTGACATGCATTGCTATAGTGCATTGATTTGTGGGTTCTGCAAGAGTGGGAATTTTGTTAAAGCTTTGAGTATCCACAATGATATGTTGTCAAAGGGTATTAAAACAAATTGTGAGGTTGTGAGCTCAATTCTCCAATGCTTTTGTCGACTGGGCATGCATTCTGAAGTGGTTGATTGGTTTAATGAATTTAAGGAATTGGGAGTATTTCTGGATGAGGTTTCATATAACATTGTCATTGATGCCTTCTGCAGAGTTGGAGGATCTCCAATAAATGCGTATTATCAGCAAGGAAATCTAGTTGGTGCTTTGAAAGTATTCGAGGAAATGAAGGAAAGACGTTGCAGACTTGATATTGTCACTTGTAATATACACGCTGCTCTACTTTGTAGACAAGGCTGTGCACGTGAAGCTCTTGACCTTCTGGACTATATGGAGACATTAAATCTGAAACCAAACACTGTAACTTATAATCTTATATTTGAAAATTTATGTATAGGTGGTAATGTGAAAGTCGCTAAAGAAATTTTTAACAGTCTGAAGGATAAAAGTTTGGATAATTATGCTGCCATGATTAGTGGGTATTGTGAAACCAATCATACTGCAGATGCTTATGAACTTTTCCATGAAATTGCCAGACGGGGATTATTAGTGAAGAAGAGTTCTTGCTATAAGCTTGTGAAAAATCTATGTGATGAGGCAAATATTGATGCAATTTTCATGTTGATCAAGACATTGGTGGATTTAGGGGTGGAGCCTGAAAAATTTGTGTTTAGTCAAGTCATTGCTACTTTTTGTCGGGCTGGAGATATGGAAAAGGCGCATTTCAGTTTCAACATGTTACTTGAGAGCGGTTCGGTCCCTGATGTCATCACCTACACAATAATGATGCATGGATATTGCAAATTGAGCTGCATCCAGGAAGCCTTTAATCTTTTTCATGACATGAAAAAAAGAGGAATTAAACCTGATCTGATTAGTTGTACAGTTTTGCTGGACAGTCAATTAAAAACTCTTCCAAAGAAAGCAGAGGTAGGGTTGAGCGGAAGTGAGTATAATGATGTGTCAATCATTTCAGAAGAAATGAAGAGATTGAAAATCAGACCTGATGTTATTTGTTATACTGTTTTTATTGGTAACCTTTGGAAGGCAGGTTGCTATCAGGATGCCTCAGGTTTCTACGATGAAATGATTGAGAGTGGACTGAAGCCTGATGTGGTAACATATCTTGCTCTCTTGTCTAGAAGTTGCAATGTGGAAGAATTGCATAGGACCTTGCATGATCTTGATCAGAGGTCTTCCAAGGGGGTATTGTTCAATAACAGCACCATATCTGCTTTACGTGCCCGTATCTCTAAATCCATGAAGGCCAAATAAAACATTTAACTGTTGTGGCTTGATGGACCTTAATTTTGGTGAAGTAATACAGTCCGCTAATCAGAGGTATAGTTGTTGTTTCATATCTTTTAATCTCTATTTGGGGCCTTAAAATTGAATTGTGGAAATCAATTTGAGGAGTTATTACAAATTGAGGTAATTGAGAAGTTATTTACTTGAACTGAGACCGTGCACTATACTTGCTGAAAATAGAGAGGTGCAAAAGCGTCACCACCTCATTATTGCTGCATCTAATTTCATGTACTTGCCCATGGACTTCAAGTAAATATCCCTTTTTTTTTATCTACTTTGATTTGTTTCTTTATCTGTTTTTAATGCCTACTGAGGTCGTTCTAATTAACCTAGGTGCTAGGAAAACATGAGTTATGCACCTGTTGAGCCCCCTGTTGGTGTAATGTGAAAGATGTTTCTATCCTTGGCGAGATGAATGCCACTCGGGTCAGAAGACTGAAAAGCTGCGCTTTGGAAGAACTACTTATTGAGATTCATGTATCGAGGAGATTATGTGATCCAATTGTCCATGAATTTGGTTTACATTCTCTTTACAAACTCCAATGATTCAGTAGATGTCATCCCACATGTTTGTCCATATACTGCTTATCCATTTCAGAATCTGACTTGGAGGTAAATTATCATGAGGTCTTTCTTATTGTTTTTCCTTTCAAAGTTCTGATTGTGTTTTAGGTTATATTTTAGCTGGTTTTATTTTAGGATATTGATCCCAATAATGGAGGTAAAGATGCATGTAGCAATAGCTGATAAGAAGAGCTATTTGTGGGTTGCAAGTAGTACAATACCTAGTGAAAATTAATTGTCATTCAACTATTCTGAAACAGTGAGCTTGTAATGCTACAGTAGTTAGGTCTTAGTTACTGGCCATAATTATGCATCTTCGTGGCTTGATAAATTGTAGTACTATAAACATGTGACTAGGATCAGAGCTTTTTCTGGCCTTTAGTTCTAAATTGAGATTAAATAGGGTATCCTTCTCATACCTCCTCAATTATTTCTCTGTGCCACTTTTACTGAATCAGTTGATGATATGGAAGAATCATAAATTTTCCAGCTGTAAACTAAATTCTTGTTTTGTATGTCTAAATGTTTTTTGCAAGCTTTGAACGCAACTTCCCTTCTGCATGTCCATAAAGCTGTATTACTTAATTGTCTTGCCAAATGATTTGTTTGGGGCAAATTAATTTTTTCTTGGTATTATGCATTTAATTGATTACCTAATTTCCAGTGGACAATGAGTTAAAATATGGGAAAGTGTTACTTTGAATTGTTTTGCTGGCTGGCTGAGATGTTGCCATGCTGATCTTTCTTGGGTGTCTGTTTGTCTTGCATGATTAGTGATCGATGGAGGACTTTTCTAGTGTCATTTATTTTTGTACGGACCCAAGTAAACTTTTAAATCTGTTGGTATTTGTAACAAAACCTTTTGGATTGACATGTAGATTATAAAGAATGTTGAATTTGAAGAGCTGCAAGAGTTTGTATATGGTTCAATTGGCACTGTCTATCATGAAAAAGGCATAGAACAGCTGCCTTTCTGGAAGATCATCGAGCAAGAACGATTTGATCAATCGGACAGACACGAACACGTACTTCATAAGCAATTCATTTATCGAATTCAAAATGGATTCTGCTGCAGAATTAGTTGTACCGATACTTGCAAGTGCGTCAATGAGGTGGGTTAAGAGAAAGGAATGCATTGATTGGTTGAAGTAATCCGGAAGATCCTGTTATGTGGACAACAACAGGATCTTCTGGATTACTTACTCAAACCAATCAATATATATATAGTAAAGTCCTTTTTCTCTTCTTTTTCCTTTTTTTGATACCAAATAATAAAAGCCTTTTTTTCAATTCACTTGCCAAGCCATTCTAATGAAAAATATTTTTGACGCTTGTTAGTAGGCTGGAAAAGGAAATAAAGCAAGGTGCTTATTAAGGGTTATATGTATTTGAACTTTAACCCTATGTTTGTTTAATAAATCCATGAACGAAACTAAAATATAATAAGATTTAAGTTATTTATGATCATAAATAATTAGCAAAGGCTTGGTTAAAATTTATTTGCATGCTTATTCATAGTGTTACGTATAACATTGAAATTGTTTTAAAATTATCAAGACTTTAAATAAATCTAAAGTTTGAGCTAATTTTCCATGAAGTTTGGGTTAAGTTTTATCAAGCTTGATCTCATTTATAGTGATCTAGTCAAACTTGATATAAGGGGGCGCTTGGTTCACAGAGGACAATGACAATGAGAATAAAAATAGGCTTGACCACGGTTAGGTTTCTAATCAGGTAACTGTCGGTTAGTGAACCGGCGGTTAAGGTTTAGGAACCGTAACTGTGGTCAAAGGTTTAAAACCGTAACTGTAACCGTTAATAACGGTTCCGATTAAGGTTAGACTAATTTAAAAACCGTGAATTAGCGGTTAAATCGTCAATTAAAAAAATAAAATAAAATAAAAATAAATATATATATATATAAATAAAAATCTTGGCATGTGCCAAGGTTTAAAACCTTGGCAAAATGTGGCTTGTGCAAACGTTATGCCATGGTTTTTAACCTTGGCACGCAAGCCACGGTAAATCGTGGCTTGTGCCAAGGTTTTAAACCTTGGCATAAGCGACGGTTTATGCCAAGGTTTTAAAC
>JANIMX020000242.1:3914375-3926228 GCA_024582655.2 Erythroxylum kunthianum | reverse complement strand
TTTATTTAAAAAAACTTAAAGTCATTATAAATAAATAAATTTTATTTTAATCTTTTATATAATACTTATTTATAAATCATAAGTGAAAATGATTATATTTTATAAAATAAATATATTACTAAATAATTTTTTATTTATAAGTATAATTATTAATAAAATGATAACATCTAAAATAATTATAAAATTGAATATTATTTATAACTTAATTAGAATTAATATTAATAGTAAATAATTAAATAATATATTTAATAGATAATAAAATATATTATAAAAATTTAAAATTTAAAATAAACAAATATTTTAATTCAATTAAAAAATACCATTGCATGTTGATTATTCTCATTCCTCCCAAATATGGAGGGAATGAAGGATTATCCTAAACCATGCAATGTTAATATTACCTAAAGAATGATAGGTTTTTACCAAACAATTATTTTTATTCCATACCCATATCTTTATTAAGTTTGTATTGTTTTGATGAGAATGAGTTTAATTTATGTATTGTTTGATATAAAAATATAATTGATCATTTTTCTATAAATATTATAATTTAATGAACCCTTGCGTGCTTTAACTAAAAACTTGATTAATAAATTTATAACTAACTAACCGAATCGTTTGGTCCACCGGCCTAAAATTAGAAGTATAAAGAAGTTGAGTTTTCCGTAAGATGGGGGTTGAATTTCAATAATCAAGTATAAAAGAGTTGAGTTTCCATAGGACGAGACGTGTGAAGAAACTCTAATCTTTAGAATTTGGACAAGTTTCTCTATCGAGATTGTCACTAATTGAATTGAAGCTAAACGGTCTCGTTGATGGCTGATTTGCAACTAAATTCCCTTAATGTCTTTAATTAAATTATCTAAACTCCCTTAATGTCTTCGATTAATCATTTGCAGAAGACCATTACGGCAAGAAAAGCATCTAAACTGACGACTGGCGACCCCGTGGAAGTAAGTATAAGTTGGAAATTAACCGAATAACATAAGAGTAAAGACTCTGCAGATGAGGAGCTCTTATTTGTTGCTGGTAATGGATGATGACGAGTGGTAATTACTAATTAATTTGTTGTTATCGGATTGTTTGATGTTCCTAAGATGAAATGATAGTTTGGACAGACATTACCGACGAAAGGATTCCAGGAACAGTAAGTTGTTTGATTCTTACACCAAGTCTCTATAGTCCGCAATGGTAAACTCCGTCTTAGCACAAGTAAATATAGGAAAAGCACAAGTCACGGGCATTGAAGGTTGAGGGAGGGGTCCACGCAGACTTAGGAATCCAAGAATAGGCGGCGGGCGAGGGTTAAAAATGGGGGGAGTTGGAAACTTTTATGTCCATTCAATATAATAGTTCCTGTCCCAGGGTGAATTTTCCCGTCCAGAGCATTAAACACTTGTTTGGTTTGGTTTTTAAAAGATTTAATTTTTACAATGCCCCACAAAAAGCCACATCCACACGCTACAGTACTCCCCATTTCTCTACCCTGTATCTTTACCCAATTGTCGTCTTCTTCTTCCTCTTCTAACGAATGGAAGTTATTTGCTTTGGGTCTTTGGTTGATAAATTAGTTTGAACAAGTTAAGCAAGGAACTTCCTTTTTGGCGCATTCATCATCATCATCCATAATCTGTACTTAATATCATAGATAGGTAAGAGCTCTTTGGGTGCAGCTCTCTTTGCTTCTTGTTAAATTCTGTTTCTTTTTCTTTTCTTATCGAGTTTTGTTCCTACTGTCTGTTTCCTACTTGGACTTAATTCTCATTTCTTCCTCTTTTTCCCATTTTTCCATTTACTTTCACTCTTTCTCTTTCTCTCTCTCTCTCTCTCTTTTCATTCAGTAATGTTTTACCTGCTAACTTTATGCCTTTCTTTCTGTTTTTTGTCACCTTGTTGATTGACAACGGGTGAATGTAATCTTTGGATGTAGTCTTCTGTAGCGTGAGAAATTCAAAGGAAGCGAATATGGTGCTCGAATTGCCCTTTCATGTTGCTCTTGTATCTACCTCGGAGATCGTTGCCCCAAACAAAGAATTTTATCGGTTGCTTTCTGTGTTTTCGGGAATTATTATGTGTGCAATTGTAAGTGTGGCCTGCTTCTTTTGCATGTGATATGTTTGTTTCTGCAGAAAGTGCATTAATACTATCGTTTGAACTTTGTTCCTGTAAGAATATGGTTGTCTATTCCATTCTAGTGGATGTTTCCAGTCTTTTATGTTCTTGTATATATGTCATAAGATATCAACTCATTCTTTCCGGCTGCATAAGCACTGGTAGAACATTCTTTTGCAGAATGGCTGAGGTGATTAATCTTCTAAGAGAAAAGCAGGAGAAGGGTTGTATATTCAGTTCAGTAATGCTCATATATTAGCAGAACTAGGATCGAGGCAACGCATTTGTTTGCTCAAGTTATACAAACTTGGAACAAGAAAAAAATGAGAGAGAGATGAGTAGGTCATAATTTTTGTTTCAATTGTTGATGTAACAAATTTGTCTTGTAGATCTTTTATAAGCAAATCAACAAAATATGTGGGAGTTACAAGGTTCCTGTAATGGCATAGGGGTCTTTTCAACAATTTTTTTTGTAATTATTTGTAGAATGTGGGTTCCTGATTTTATAATTAATTTCTTGTTTTGCATAGGGTCTTAATCTGACAGGGAATAATTTTCAAATTTAGAAGAAGCTAGAATGCAGTTATAGGTTATGAAGTTGTGCTAAGTAGAATAAGCTTAAAGGAAAGAGCCTACTGAAAAGTGTTCATTGTTACAGAAACATTACTAGTAATTCATGCTATATCAATTAGTTTTTTTGTGAAAAACATTAAAGCTTCGCTGTGTTGTTTTGAGTTTGTGCTCTTTATTTTTCTTTTGTGAGAGGTCCTTTAAAGTAATTGCTTTGAGTCTATTCTTGTGATAGCTAACTTTTCAAAGCTATGTTTTTGTAGTCAACTAGCTGATAATTAACAACATTTCATACTTTAAATTGATTCTGTTGGTGCGTGTCTTACCAATCGGAAACTATTATACCTCACTTTTGCGGATGAATAATGAAAGCTTGTTCTTATTCTGTTTTAACCTTGTTGAAACTAACTTACCTGCCCTATTTTACTGTTGGAATTTCGGTGTCTGGTTTGAAAGATCTAAAGCATTAGATATTGCTAGTGTGATTTCTTGCACTTTGCATATCCCATGCACTCAATTTGTTCTGATGTAGAAAAGAATGTTCCTTGCCAAATTTGGCACTTTTTTTATCATACATTTGCCATCTCCATTAACTTCTGATACATGTGTGTGTGGCATTTGAAGGTCTATAAATTTACAGGTCTTGTTAGCACCCTTTGGTTCAAAGGTTATGGAAAGCTGACCCATGCGCAGAAAGTTGAATGGAACAATAGGTATAACTGTTTACATTTCAGTCCTTGCTGTATAAGTATGTAGTTTCTATTTTACTGGGACTGACTTTCAGCTTCTGTGTAGAGATAAATTTCATTGCTTTTATAATACAGGGGGTTCTCAACGTTCCACGCAGTTGTTGCAGCTTCAGCTTCTCTTTACTTGCTACTTTTATCAGGTCTTTTTGACGATGGAGCTCAAGAAGAGCTTGCTATCAACAGAACCTCACTTGTATCCGAGTTCGTATTGGGGGTAAGCCATGTCGTAAAATGTGTATCTATATCATCTTTTTCAAAGTTCTTTCTCCTTCATCAGTTAATTAGTTTCATTTTGTCAAAAGCCCTTTTGCCGTTAAATAACATTTTATGATATGCTATTTGCCCATTTCTTAATGATCAGATTTCTTTATCTGTCACATATGGATAGTTCTTTACTATTAAGACTCCATTATTTATTCCTGTGTATTAGCTGTAATTTAGATGGTATCGTGTATTTGAATATTTTCAGAAGCTATTTAATTTCTTCACTTGACCTCTCTTTTTTAAAATTTTTAACTCATTGTACAGGTCTCTATTGGCTATTTTTTGTCCGACCTTTCAATGATTCTTTGGTGCTTTCCAGCATTAGGTGGTCTGGAGATTGTAAGTACAAATAATGCATCTCCCAGTTTACATATTTGTGTGTTGATGGCTTGATCCTATCTCTTTTCCTAGTAACCGGGGAAGAATATGTGACTACAAATATTGCATGTCCCGGCTTACATCTTTTTGTGTTGATGAGACCATCTCTGTTCCTAGTAACCTGGGAAATGAGTGTCATTTTAAACAAAGTTTCTAAACTGTCTTTTTGTAACTGTGTTTTGGACTGTGGTCAAAGTTGTCTGGTTGCACCCTTCCTGTCACTTCTGGAATTGTTTTTGCTTTAAGATATCAATACAAAAAATAATTTTCCATAATGGTCATGCCTACTCATGAAATCAAGTTGCCGTGCAGAATTCTGAGATTTTATCCGAGAGAGTGATGGTCAGCTGCTTTACTAACGATGTCAGCGCATCCTATGTTTTCTTTTCAGGTCCTGCACCATTTTCTGTCAATGTATTCAATATTTCTCTCCCTCATAAGTGGCCAAGGACAGATTTATATACTGATGGTTCTCTTCACAGAGGCCACTACTCCGTTTGTGAATTTAAGATGGTAAATTTTCATTTATAAATCCCTTAACTTTCCATTTCTTCCTTTGTTTTGGATATTAACTTATTATGTGTTTTCAGGTACTTGGATGCTGCTGGTCAAAAGAGTTCTAAACTCTACATCTACAATGGAGTTGCATTGTTCCTTGGTTGGTTGGTACTGTCTAATATTCCTGAAAATCCTTGCAATTGCTCTGGTGTAGTGAAATGGAAAGTTATTGTAGGCTAATATGTTGAGCAGTAAATTGTGACTTATAATCGATTTAGAAAGAATTTTGGGCATATAGAGGATTTTTATACCACAAAAAATAGTAACAAAGTTGTGTTTGAGAGAAAGGATCTATATCATTAGGTGGCTGGTTAGTTTTATGATATTCTCATGATGGTTTAAGGTTGATACTTCAATATTTTGTGTATCATTTTTCCTATCCGATCGTAGCTTTTTCTACATAAATCGAGCCATCTCATACATTTTCTTGTAAACCAAAATTTCTCATCTTATGATGTTGAATTTGAAGGAACACTCGTCTTAATTTAGTTTTCAGGATGACCTATTTTCCTTTCTTTGAACTCCTCTCTGTTCTCCTGCTTACTATTGCTTAAAATTGTGACAAGAACAATTCATGTACTCAGGTAGCGAGGATTATTCTGTTTATCTTCCTCTATGTCCACATGATTTCTCATTTTGATCAGGTGCGTGTTATTTCTAGATTGAATTTTCAAGTCTCATGTCCAAGTTTAGTATTTCTTTTAATCTGCTATGAAGGTGTTAATCTGGTCTTTCACTTGGAAAGAGGGGGAATTTTTTTCTTTCCTGTGAATGTAGTTTATACACTTTCTAAGTGTTAATGACATTACATGAACCTTCAGTTGGAATCATGAGTCATTTTCTTGTTTATTATTCATTGAATTACATATAATGAAAAGAAGAATACTAGCTGGTCTAAGACCAGAACGAACCCGAATAAGCTTAGAAGTTGGTTCCTAGTGAGTATACCAAAGATGGTGGAACTTGAAAATGGACAAGTTTAATGGAGCTTCATGTTGAACGTATTGGTATGACATGTCTGTTTGATATGTTTCGATAATTGTTGAGTGTATCAGGTGAAACAAGTTTTCCCCTTGGGCTTCTACAGCCTGCTTGTGGTGCCTTCTGCTTTGGGAATTATGAATCTGTACTGGTTTTGGAAGATCTTCATGGGTATGGTCAAAACCCTTTCTAAAGCAAGACACAGTCATTGATCTAAAACACGTCTTGCAGTTGTAGTCAACGGGAAGACAAACTTAGTTTCTCATCAAGGATTTTAAGTCACGTTGTAAAATCAGAACTTATGATTTTTGTTTCTAAGTCATTAACCTCCAACATTGATGGAATGTATATAGAGTGACTTGGGCCCAGGCTTGGGCTTGGGTCTACTGTGGAACTGCTGACTTGGGCCCGGGCTTGAGTCTTGACTGTTCGTAGCATGAGTCGTATCCAAATTTTGATAAGCGTTGTCATTTTAATTAGTAGTTAAAGAATATAAAAATTAACATAGTGACGTTTTGATTAGTTATATTAAAATGATATCGTTTTATTAACTTGAACTATTTCGTTAATCCTATTAAGGAAAGTCTAACCTAAGCAAAGAAATTGTCATGGAGAAGCAAATGTAATCAAAACCGCTAAGCTAATTCGTTTGGCTTAGGGCGACAAATCAGAATCAGAATGACTATGGACATCAAATCCGACCAAATTGATTCTGAAACTAATAGATTTTGCAAAGAGACAATGGGAAGAAAATGACAAGAAAAGAAAAACTAGTCTTTTGTAGTAGGCTAGTGTTCATTAACATTAACTAAAGCATTAATCCTGTAGAGTTAATTAAAGCTTCGATATATATATATATATGTATGTATTTATTCCTATTCTATTCTGAGTCTTCACCATAGTAAATTCATAAAGCAACATCTTCTGATTCTTTCCAAACTTAGAGAAATCCTTGATAAATAATATTTTTTTTAAACAACTAACAACCAGAATATGTTCTTGACCTAATCAAGTTGATCATGGCATGTATAACTTGCTGCCACACTTGCACCTCCATGCTTCTGGGTAATACTCAGCCGTCACAGGCGTCCCTGGAGGCACCAGCACGTGCACCGGCTTGCATGGAGTGCATTTGCCGCATTTTGACGTGCAACGGGGTGGCGATGAACCTGGTCCACTCAAAAACCTCCTTGTATTCACGCTCAAAGAAGCCTCCTGCAAAACCAATCATACCCTTTTCATTATTATAACAATCAATCATTAATGAAGTACACATTACAACAACAGTATGTGTTAAAGCGAAAGAAGAAAAGGGCAGATGGATAGATTTAGAGGTGGATTTTAATAATTTTCTTTGAGAACACAAAAGCATGGTTCCGCTGAAAGCGCTGAGCAGCGAAAAGACGACAAGAGAAAGGAAACAGATGTTCGATGATCAGTTGGCTAAATTGCGCCGGATGGTGTTGTACGCTTAACGAAGCTTGGGATGAAATGAAACTAAATTTGAAAGGGTATAAGGGACGGGACGGGACCACCATGCTTGTGTCAGCTGATTCCTAATCATATCCATGGATAGATTAGATTCATCAGACGGCTGAGAATGCAAAATGGGTCCCCTCTGGGTTGCTCTGCAAGTACTGTTCTCGGCGCAAATAATGGACGTATAAGTTGTCCTTATATCTATGGGGTGTATAAGGAAAAATAAAAAAATAAATAAAAAAAGAAACTTAGTAGGCTAGATGGTAGCTAGCTAGATGCTGTCACGACACAGTCATTGCCATCTTTGACTGTATCTGTAATGTGTACTTGGTTTTGGTGTTCATATTTCGGTAAAAGAAACACACATTCATATGTTCTGATTTTCAGACATTTGAACATCCTGATCCGTCTGTACATTTAGCATATAAAAAAGGGTCTAAATGAAGATTAGTAATGTAATATATTGAGAAAGAATAGTACTTTTTGGCATAATCTAGCAGTTAGACCACTAGGTCAACAGAACCAAACTCACCTGAAAATAGATATCAGCTTTGCCGGACAATGAACATATGGGGTCTGCATTTTATGGAAGACGAATTAATTGAACTCATTCGATATAAACTTGCAAAAGCCAAAGGCAAATGTTTGCTAGAAAAATCCATGGAAAGAAAATATGTAGCAGTGGTGACTGAGACGAGTGCATTGTTCCTTACTCTTCACTTACCAGATAGGAGTGGCGATACGGCTGATATGAGAATGCAAAAAAGATTTAAGCTTTTGTAGAGAATTGTTACTCTTACCTAAACAAGTGACTGTGGAAGTGATGGTGGGAAAGAGCGCACATAATGACAAGAAGAAGATGGAGATACAGTAGACAAGAGAGGGTTTGTTGTTGAAGCTCAGTACTGATCTGTTGTTTCTCTTTGACCCCATGAACGAGAAGATCAGAATATCAAGAGGCCAAAGCGAAATCCCCTCAGCAGAGCTCAGAATTAAAGCACCAACAAACTAGTAGACTTTCTCTCTTATTTCATGACAATTCACTTTCAGAACACGACTAGCTAGTTCCCAACTACTAAACAAGAAAAGCTAACACTTGGTTTTCTGTTCTGCTTTGTCAGACTCCAATTAGATTACACTAAACTAAAAATGATCACAGACTTGAAGTTGAACCCTCAAAACCCTAACGTTTTATGCAACCGTCATGCCCGTCGACCTGAAAAAATTTCAACAGCTAGCTCTGTGGTCGGAGTAGCAGAACAAGAGCATCCCTCCTTTTCCATTCCTCTCTTTCCCATGTTTCTTTTAAATCCTGAAGTTGGCAAGCGAGTGAAAGTGCGCTAGTGGGGGTGGTTGCGGTAGAGAAGGAAAAAAAAGTGGATGTGTATTGGTACAGGTTTAGCAGATAGATGTTTGCAGGGAGACAATAGTGGTAGTAGTTGTTGATCTGAGAGAGAAGAAGAGAAAAGGATTGTTGAATCTATGAGAATCGTCTGTTCCTAAGCTTTACCATGTTTGGGTCTAGGATTCTCTTACAAGCTTTCTTCACTGTCTTTCAACGACTTCCCAAAGCCACAAACAGTACACGTATATCAAAACACACACCCAATCCCACACTCTTGCTTGTTACTGTTACTACTACTCGTCCCAGTACCATTCTTCTTATTCTTAGTTCTTTTTTTTTCTTTTTATAACACAAACTAATTAGGAAAACTAAAAAATAGTTATTCCCCATTTTGTTTTCAATATACTTCTTCTGTATCAGTTTAAAGAAAACAATTATAAAACAAATTATAATTCTACAGCTTGAAGCCGTTAAATTTCATACTTTAACTTGATTAATACATTTTAACTTTCATTTTGCAAGTATCAGAAGCCAAGTCATTTCCATAAGAATCATGTCGTTGAAATAAAGTTCATTAAGTTTTATTTTGCAACAGAAAATAGATATAGGAGGAATTGCTAACAGGTTGAGTAAGATTACTAATTCGAGTTACGAAAATAATTTTTTTTAAAAATATAAAAAAACGTCGTGTACAATTAACATTTCTTATCTAATCCTTACAAAACGAAAAAATTAAGTTTGTTTTGGTTGTGATTTTTTTATAATCTAATGCAACTTTCAAATTTCTTGATTTCTGCTATAATTAAATTTTATTATCTTGTTTTAGGAAATTGTGATACTTGGCCTAAACTGCTACTGCACTCCACAAGCGACCAAGGAATACCAGCTTTAGAATATTTCGGTACTTGAACACAAATGCGAAGGGTAACTAATTAGAAGAGTTAAAAAAGTAGCAAAAATATACAGTGCACGAGCTGACCTAATTCTTTAGACCCAATTTCAGTTTGTGTCTTTAATTCGGTGAAAGGAGAAGGTACATTCTGTCTGCCTTAATCTGCTTCAGTGAAGCTACTGTAGATGAGGAACTTTGGAGAGTTTAAATTCCTAGTCCTGGACACATCATCTGTATAGTTTTGCAGGTAATTTTGGTCAAAGTAAAAAGGGAGGATGTGTATGTCACGCCCTAGCTAATGTCTCCAAGTGATCATCCATGAAGTCTCTCCAGATTCCAATGGCAAGGACATGTAGACAAAATATCCAAACCAATGTGTAAGAAAATGGTGCCGTGTTTGGTGGCTGATGCCTATTAAGTTTGGACTCAGTTCCGAGAACTGGTCTTCACATGGTCTTAAAAAGACACTTCAATTCTTTACATGGAGCCTTCCCTTTCTTTATTGTTTTCTCCTCCTGGAACTTCTGATGAAGATTCTAATTTCTCAGCCAACATTTTCCAACTTCTCTGCATGTTTTTTGTCCCATCTCCTCGTTCCTTTAGTTATAGATTCATCAAAAGTCAATTTCTGAGTATCTTTAATAGTAGTAGTTTTTATTTTGACACCTGCCTGACAACTTCAGCACATATTTTCGTAACCACAACTTGTAAGAATACGAGGGTAATTAATAATTTGGTAATATCTCAACCTCCCTTAATTCCATAATTACCATTCACGTAATCTTAATCTTAAGGAATCCATTACGATTAGATTGTTCATTAAGTTAGAGAAATGCCAATTTGATGCCTTAATTGGATTGCTTATGCTGCTTAACTAGTGGTGCAAAAATAGCTACATCCTATAAGGGTTATCCGCATTAGTTAACTGTCCTTATAACCATAGAAAATAGCAGCAAGAAGATGTACTAAAATCTCATTATAGTTAAACATGATTACTTATCTTTCCCAAAGCAGTCTTCCTCTCCATGCACAGGGCAATCTACTTTCTTCAGCCCGAAACTGTGGAGGACAAGGCAGGAGGGTTAATAAATGAGGAAGGTATGTGTATATATATTTATATAGCTGTATACATAGTGTACCAGATGTTCTGCATCGAGGAAAGTGAAGATATCTAACATCAGCTAGATAAGCAAGTATTTCACTATCGGAATTGAATGTTGCAAGCGTGGGGATGAAGTGAAGCCCTTTTTATATATAGTAAAGTAGTAAACAGGTGTAGGTGTGAAAAAAAGGGAAAAGCGTGTGGATTGGAATGCATGCAGCTGCAGCAGAACAACTTTGTCGCTGTTCTTT
Organism: Erythroxylum kunthianum; assembly: GCA_024582655.2. Lineage (NCBI taxonomy): Eukaryota > Viridiplantae > Streptophyta > Magnoliopsida > Malpighiales > Erythroxylaceae > Erythroxylum > Erythroxylum kunthianum. The sequence goes on along the minus strand of JANIMX020000242.1, from coordinate 3,915,547 downwards.
TGTTCACGTCTCAAGTGCTGTAAAATTCTAAGGTAACCAAGAGACCGTTGTCTCCCCTATTAGAGACTACCTACTGAGACAGTACTTTTATATGTAACATGTACGTTTCAAAAACCAATTTCACCCCACCACCAGCTTAGGGTTTCGTAGCAATATGAACGAGATATGTGAGTGTGACATGTGCATAGGCATACATTATAGCCTGTCTGAAACAATTCAATTATTTAAGTTTGAATAAAGCTGGCAGGTTAACCTCGATCCAGATTCCAGACACAAGGGTCTAGAATTGCCTGACTTATGCTTCTTCTTTTGATAAAATATTAAACTTTAAACATCGTCGTATGCATGTAAAACCACTTGATCTACGTAGTATTCAGAAATTAAGAAAAAGTTGTATATCGATTTCTTAGACTGATTAAGAGGATGAAAGCTCTTGCATCACTTTGTTGACGATAAACCAAGTGGCAGATTGTATATATATATATACAATCTGCCACTTGGTTTCTCACTGTCGTCTATGAACAACTAACCTTGGTGCCAAATTGTGCTGCAAGATCTGAGTGCGACCTAGTTCACAGAACGCTGTCGTTTAGTTGTTGGGTCCAATCACGGGTGGAGTGGGCGATCTAATCCCTTAAAAAGTTTGTCTCAAGTCTATCAACGGCTGCTATGCTATCTGATCTCATCTTCTGAAAAACCTCGTCATTGGGATTGGTCCAAGGGCAAGGAGGGGTGCCTTTGACACAGAGAGCTTAAACGACAAAATGACAAATAATTGAAGTTTCAACTTTCAATTACTTGGTAAAAAATTTCAAAGTTCAATACACTTTATCAAGTATTATATAGCTGAAGTTTCTGTCAGATGTCATTCTATAAGTAGTTTGAAACATTAAGCAAAGATGAGAAAATTTTTACAGAGCACTTCAACAGCTAACGTAGCAGTACTTAATTTTGGTTATGTACGTGTGTGTGTGTGTGTTGTTTCATTGTAAATTTGGAAGGCTGAAGAGATTGAAGAGGGAATTTCAAACACTGCAACCTCTGCAACTGCACAGTTTCTTTTCTCGGTTTCTTCCACTTCTCCCACTTCCCCATAAATAATAATTTTATTTACAGGTTAACTCTGTAAGCAAACATAGAAAGTTTACAAACCTCACGCTGTCACACGCTTT
>JANIMX020000242.1:3572754-3596770 GCA_024582655.2 Erythroxylum kunthianum | reverse complement strand
CATCAAAAGTGCAGACTCAGACTGACTACTCTGCTGGCCTCTGAGATGTTAACGTCCCCGCAAGCTCCTTCCCGCGATCCTGCCGACCTACACGGAGAAAATGCTTCGTGCTAAGCTTACAAAGCTTAGTGGGAAAGGACAAAAACAAACAAAAACTGATAGATTGGGAGACGAAGTCTCACCCACACAGTACAGACTCAGAAATATTAATACTACTATAGCACATGTAGAACAGAACACATACAAAGCAAAATCATTAGAAATAAATTATAAGACATTTCCAGGAATATTTTTAGAATATTTTCCAGAAAACAGAAATGCCTACTAGTCCGTTCGGCAGAAGTCGATAACGGGTCAAATCAGAAGTTACGCGAGGTATCTGAACAGAAGAGACTGAAGTCTCTGAACAGAAGACACATAGTGTCTAAAACAGAAGACATCGAAGTGTCTGAACAGAAGCAGCTGCTGACCCTTCTAGGCATGCCTATTTACCCACAATTAGACTCGGCAGGCAAAAATCACAATTCAATTGGTATGTACATGCATTGCCTCACATGGCTTTAACAAGCAAAATAGAATTGACAATTAAAAACCCTCCCCGGGTTGCAATTAAAGTTTTAGGCTGAAGGTTGCCCATATGTCGGCTGCCACAACCCAACCTCCTCTATGCCTTAATCGGCTGCTGGTTACACAACCTAGCCGAGACATCATACTGGTTCACAAGACTTAGTCGATTGCGGCCATTTACTCTATCTATCGGCGGCAGGTTGATAGATCCTAGCCGATATACACTATCGCTCGGTAGCAAGTTTACATAACCTAGCCGATGTCCATTATCGCTCGACAGCAGGTTCCGCTCTGTAGCCTTAAAACGTAAGGGTACCATATGATAAAGAAAGCAAGTGATTTATGTAGTAAATAAACTAAAGGGGAAAAAGGTTGTAGTGTGTTTTTAAAGTAACATGAGGGGGAAAATTCTCTCTATCATGATCGTGCAATTTGCATAATCGTGCATTTATGTTTCAAATTCCCTTTGTCACGATCGTGCACGTGCAAGGTGATTTTTTAGGATTATTGGCTTTTGTTTCCAAAAGTTTAGTGGGTGTTCCTCCTATTTATATGTTGATGAAGAAATGGTTTCGGAAAATTTCTTAGGTGTTTTCCATTGATTTCAAAGTTACAAAGAAAATGTTTTACGGAGGTTAAAGCTTTATAAATGTTTTAAATTTAAGCCATAATACTCACTGAGTTCGTTTAGCTCACACTCTCTTTTTGTTTTTAAAATAACCTCCCAAGTATTAGCTTAGAGGCGCAGATAGATAGTACACTACCTCACGGGTTACCGTCTTCGTCAAATGTTGTTGTGTATACATTTGCATGATACATAATTGTATTTCAATTTCCACACTATAAATATGTCTTGTATTTATAAGGTTTTTGGATAAACTATTTTTTAATGAATGCTTTTAAATCAATGCATAAGATCTTTTGCTATTTCTTCTGAATGTTTTAGTATGAACAATTGTACATGCTTTTGAATGAACATATGGAAGTTTTGTGATTGTTTCTGATTGGACTTGAAAGTCCTGAGTTATAGTGGAGTGTATGATGAATATAAAAGTGTTTTGAATTGTTTTACAGGTTGTTACAAATTTTGGTTTGTTCAAAATACAGCTATTATGTTGTCAAAAAGTTTAAAGGACTTTTCAAAACCATACTTCACTACTTATGCTTTAATGAATCAAATCAAGTGTGTTATTAACAAATGAAATGACGCTTAGCTTCATGGAGACTTTCCAGTGGGATTATATATCGACTGGAGGGTTTTCGTGAGGTGCTGGGCAAGGCGCCCAGTCCAGTTAGGACAGGATTCTGTCAAGTTTGGTATCAGAGCTAAAGGTTGCCTCTTTTATTCCGAAATGGTTTAAACTTGTTTTAAAAGTGAGGTAACTTATGAAAATTTATGATTTCCATGCATTGCATATAGTACAATACAAGAAATTTTACACATTGCATTTGTCTTATACACAGCACGATGCAAAGACAACGCCATGGATGTCCTTGTAGAGCTATTCCAATGGCTCTTACACTTGAGATACCATCGGTACTGGAAGGTATATCCGCAAGTGCTTCCTTGGATCAACCTCAGCCTAGACCATTAGGGTTGGTAGAACCTGCTGGGGTGAATGTCAATGCTGAGAAGATGACTCAGATATTAGCTGCGCCTATGAGGCAGTCAAGAGAGAATGTGGAAGTAACAGGATGCTTGATAGAGAAAGTATGCAAGCTGGGGGCTAAACCATTTGATATAAATGGAGACCTAGAGAGCTCACTCACATGGTTAGATCGGGTTGCAAAAACTTATACATTTATAGGGTGCACAAACGCTCAGAAGGTCATGTTCTCCACCTTTCTTCTTGAGGGTAAGGCAAAGGACTGGTGGGAGGCTATTGAGAGATGAAATTTGGATGAGGTGTTATGGGCAGAATTCCAGAGGGAGTTAACAGAGAGGTTCTACCCACAGAGTTACAAAGATACTCGGGTAGAAGTATTTTTCAGATTAGTGCAGGGCTTAATGTCATTGACAGCATATGAGAAGAAGTTTTCAGAGCTCATCACACATGTTCCTTTTATTGCTAAGAGTGAAGAGTAGAAGGGTAAGAGGTTTATGGTAGGTCTGAGTCCCAGACTGAAGATTCATTTGTCCCTCGCCTCACAGACCCAGTATGGGGAATTAGTAGAAGTTGTCATAAAGGTAGAGAGGAATGCAGCTGAGATTACACAAAGTGTAAGGGCAGAACAGAAGCGTAGTGCACCAGCAGGCTCATCTCGGGGGTTAGTACCGAAGAGTAGGTCAAGATGGATTGGTGGAAAGAAGTCTAGTAGAGGGGGGTTCCGCTAGTCAGGGATTCTTCGGATCACCACATCGATCCAAAGACTCCCGTGAAACATGGAAAACTTATTAAGAGTGTGTTACATGTGGTAAGAGACACCTGGGTGCGTGTTGAAAGAAGACACCAGGGTGATTCCACTGTGAACAGGAGGACCACTTTCAGAGAGATTGCCTATGGTTGAATACCGTAGAAAGGTCAGTACTGGCATCTTTAGGACCTCCATAAGCTAGAGGGGATTTTCGGTAGGGAGGTCGAGGTTCTCAAGTTAGAGGGTCAAAATTTCCTATGACTGGTAGAGGTTCTGGAGTAAGAGGAATAGTTCAGACAGGGTAGGCATGCAGATCTCGCACTAAAGCTTGAGTGTTTGTAGTAACTTAACAAGAGGCTGATGCCACCCCTGAGGTGGTAACTGGTATGATTTCTAATTATGGGCAGGATGCCTATGTTTTGATAGATCCTGGTACTATGTATTCATTTATGTCCCTACATTTTTCTATATGTTTGAGTGTGGAGCCCCAGTTGCTCAATGTTGGGATGATAGTTTCCATGCCAGCAAGAGCCATACTCTTAGCCAAGAGAGTATTCAGTGGCAATAAGCTATTGGTAGACAGTCAGGAGTTTCCAACAGACCTAATCGTCTTGGATATCCGATATTTCAATATCATTCTCAGAATGGATTGGTTATCCACACACCATGCAGTGGTGGATTGTCTGACCAAGGAGGTTAAGTTGAGTCAGTCAGGGTATCTAGAAGTGACATTCCATGGGATACGAAAAATCTTACCCACGAGTGTAGTTACCACCATGAGAGCTCAGAAGATGCTCGGTAAGGGATGTCACTGATATCTTGCATACATGATTGAGCATGGTGGTGAAGTGGTTCCATTGGGGAATATTCCAGTGGTTGGGGAATTTACAAATGTGTTTCTGGAGGATCTTTTAGGATTACGTCCAGATAGGGTGATTGAGTTTGGAATAGAGCTGATTCTAGAAACTCAACTCATTTCAATAACACCGTACAGAATGGCCCCAGCGGAGTTAAAGGAGTTGAAAGAGCAGATGGAGGAGTTGTTAGACAAGAGTTTTGTGAAACCCAGTACTTCTCCATGGGGGAGCTCTAATCCTTAAAAAAAAAGATGGATGTTTAAGGTTGTGTATCGATTACGGACAGCTGAATCGAGTGACTGTACGCAACCAGTATCCGCTCCCCAAGATTGATGATTTATTTCATCAATTGCAAGGCTCCAGGGTGTATTCAAAGATCAATCTAAGATCAAGTTTTCATAAGGTGAAAGTTCGTAGTGTGGATGTTTCGAAAATTTCTTTTCGGACTAGGTGTGGGCATTATGAATTCCTAGTCAAGCCTTTCGGCTTAACCAATGCCCTAGCTGCTTTTATAGATCTGTTGAATAGGGTGTTCCACAAGTACCTAGATAAGTTTGTGATCGTGTTTATTGATGACATATTAGTGTACTTCGGCAGTAAAGAGGAGCATGTAGAACAGCTGAAGATAGTGTTACAGACTTTACGAGAGCATCATTTGTATGCCAAGTTCAGTAAGTGTCAGTTTTGACTTGATGAAGTTGTCTTCTTAGGTCATGTCATCTCAGCTGAGGGACTGAGTGTAGATCTCTAAAAGATTGAAGCAATAACTAATTGGAGACCTCCTAATACGGTGACAGAAGTCAGGAGTTTCCTTGGATTGGCAGGCTATTACAGGAAATTTGTAGAAGGATTTTCTAAAATAGCAACCTCACTGACCAAGTTAACGAGAAAAAGGTACAGTTTGAGTGGTTAGATGCCTGTCAATGGAGCTTCGATGAGTTGAAGGAAAGATTAACAATAACTCCTGTGCTTACATTGCCGACAGGGACTGATGGTTTTGTAGTCTACAGTGAAGCCTCAAAATAGGGTTTAGGTGTGTTCTCAAGCAAAATGAGAAGGTTGTAGCATATGCATCGAGGCAATTGAAAATACGTGAACAGAACTATCCCACTCATGATCTAGAACTAGTTGTAGTATGATCCACTTGGAATGTATAGATAAATTTGAAGTGAATCCTCCAGCAAGTGCTCTGGGTCGGAATCAAGTAATATACGGTAAGTAAGGTTGTCGATCCCACGAGGACTAGTTAGAGTACTAAACCTATACTAGCTTTTTCAATATTTAGGTAATTGAAAACAGAGATTTGTCACATAATTATATTTAAAAGAAATTAAATTGAAAAAATCAATAAAGAAAGAAAGTGGGGACTTAGAATCCACCCTAATTACGCTAATCAAATTATCGTTATATTATTGAATTAATAAATATGTGATTATCCTAATGAGTTATCAAGCCTTTAAATTAAAGTCTTTAACCCCTAATTAATTAGTCAGCTCCTGCATCTCTAATTAACAGTGGACTCTAAATTGTTCTCATACACCTCCCAATGCTATGATCACCTAATGTCCTAAATTAATTACCCCTAATCTCTTAGCGAATAATTAACTAGTAACATTGCATTAATTCCTGGATAATCTCTAATTAAACTAATTACCGCAACTCCCGTATTGATTAATTGCTCAAATTATGAATTCCTAACAAACCTATATTTACTCCCGTGTTTATAGTGTTTCTAATAATTTTAATCAATTAAGATCACAATTGAAATAATAGGAATTACAATTAAAATAAATCACATACTCATTAATCCTATAACATGACAAAAACTATCATATTAGCAATTTAGGGTTTCATCCTAAAACCGCACGTAAAAATTACCTAAACATAAACATGATAATAAAATTGCAAGTAATAAAAGAAAACAGAAAATAATTCATAATTGAAATAAAAATAGAATACTGATATAGAAAAACAACTAAGAAAATTAAATCAGAAAACTTAACACTAATATCTAATTAATTGCATAAGCATAAAAATAATAATAAAACCATAATAATAACAACATATGAAAAGCTTATGAAAAACTAAGATGAAAATATAAAGGAACAATAATGGAACTCTTCTATAAAATATAACACAAAACTAGGATACTTCAAAGTCTATACTCAGATTAAAGATGAAAGATCAAAATTATCTATAAAACTGAAAGAATACTAAAAGTAATCACGAACTATTCTAGCGGCTGAAGAAAAATACAGAGAATAAAAACTAAAACCTAAAACTAATCTAACTCTAATGAAGACTCTCTCTGATCGAAGACTAATGATCTTTATATACATGATTTAAGTTGAACGCTGACTCCCTTAATTGTACGTTGGCGGCGTATAATTACAAATTTTATCTTTACGCCGGTGCAACGTCGACGGCGTACATCTTCACTTGCTGGTGTATGTCTCTAAAATCTATTGATACGCCGGCTTCAACGCCGGCGGCGTAGGATGATACACAGCCGACGTATGTGCTTCCAAAGCCGGCGATGTAGGGTTTCTTTATATTCCAATTTTGGTTTTCTTTCTTCCAATTGATCCATCTTTTTGCTCTAATCCCTTCAATACCTGAAATATCAGTTGGAATGGAATTAAGTACTAATTCTACTTGATTTCTATTCAATTAATAACAAATTTAATTCAAATCTTGTACTAAAATATGTATAAATTGAGCCGTTATCACATCCTCACACTTGAACTTTTGTTTGTCCTCAAGCAAAATAAATCATACAATCTTTTTAAATTAAGCAATAGTTCTTTTTATTGATCATCATTGGTGCCCATTACTCAAAAAATACTAGAGATGTGTAATTAGCATACTTCAGTCAGAATTAAGTACTTAATCTAAGAAGAATAAATCTGAACCTAGTGTTTAGCATAATAATTCTTTACTCAATTGTAAGTACTTAGTCCAGTAGAATAACAAATCCATTTAAACTTCAGTGATAATTTAGCTAGCATATACTCTCTCTTTTTTTTAAGTTAAATAAATATAATAAATTAGCCTTGTGGGCTAACAAGTTTGTACTAGCATATACTCTTTCTAATAGCCTATTTGGACAAATTAACATATAATGAAAGCATATGGTATCCACTATTTCCCTAGATTTTTTCTTTTGATTTTATTCTTTTCAAGTAATGCATTTTTTTTATAGTGAGTTCACTGAATCGGTACATCCTGGGCTCATCACCCAAGTGACCAGGTCTTTAGTGGACCCCTACAAACTCTCACTCCTTTTAACTTGCTATTTTTTTACACCTTAGGTTCTTAGTGAGTTCATTGAGTTGGTACATTTCGGGTTTATCACCCAAGGGACCAAGTTTAAAGAAACCCATGCGGACTCTTACTCACTCTAACATTATTTTCTAAATGATCACTAAGTCAAAATTTTATTTTACCTCTTTCACTTAGGGGGCGTTTGGTTTGGGGTAATCTTATATTACCATAGTTATGTGATTACCAGGTAATCACATAACCAAGTTATGTTATTCAAAACATAACATAATGTTGTTTGGTTCAACATTAGGTAATGTAATACAAACTTATTTGGTTAAGGGTTATGTTGTATCTCAATTTAAGTATTTGACTTAATTGCCCTTGTTAGAAAAAGTCTAAGTGTGGGTCCATAGCTTGTTAAATTATTATAAGTTATTAATAATTTTTAATTTATTAATTTTTAAGGTCTTTACGTTTGCATGGTTATTGACATTTCTGTTTTTTAAGGTCTGTATATTAATTAATTAACATTGTTCATGCATGCATTTTTTCATGCAATTCTTTTTAAAAAAAATATTTTTATTAAACAATTAAAAATATAATAAGCCTATAACAACAATTAAACAATTAATTAGCCTGTTAAATTAATCAAATTAATTTGTAGAAAATTATGTTAAATAATAAACTAAAAAATTCAAATAAAATTAAAAATATAAACATAGTAACTTTATTGAAGATGATCATTGTTTATGTTTGTAGAGATTTTTTTGTCCCAAACAGCTAAAAGTAGAGGACAATAATGGAATCAAGAAAAAGATAATCAGGTAATCTTACATAACCTAAATAAAGATGGTAATCAGATTACTGGTATGTTAAGCTAAAAAGCTGATGTGGCGGTAATAAGAAATTACTTGGTAATCTCATTACTCCAAACTAAACATAATAATATTGCATAATTTATACCACATAACTATGGTAATCTCACATTACCCCAAACCAAACGTCTCCTAAGGGTTAAGAATGTCTTCCAAAGCAACTTAAAAAAAACATATTCAAATTAAATTCTCTTAGAAGTAAACCTGATTATTTTACATTTATAAGTTTGACCTACTTTAAAACTTAAAATTCAAAGGCTAATCATAAGGTAAACTTATTCCTAAAGATTTCATTACTTAATTTCAACCAAGTATACTCGTCACAACAGTATATGAGTAACATACTTCTTTTGTTCAATATACGAGACTTGAATATTTGAAATCGTTTCTCTCTAGTTTTTCTCTTTAGCGTTTCGTAGAAGTAAAACTCGCTTAAGTTACGAGGATTTAAACGCCGCACGAGCAAGCTTTGTTGAGTGAAGTGTGAGTTTGTAACAACAAATCATCCAAGTTGAAATAGAAAATTTTCAAGTTAGATTTAGGTCAATGACAACTCGAGCCCAACCTAATTCATTACCAATGTTAAAAATGGCCGGAGGAAATGTTATTCATTGCCTTATATTGTTAATTCGATAATACCTTTTAATTGATTTTAATTTTAGTAGTCTTACATTGGCCTCTAAAGTATGTTGCTTCAAACGATTACAATTCCACCATCTTAAAAATACAGCGCCATGTTTTTTTCTTCAAGGTCATAGATATTAAGATGATATTTTCTGAAGAAATAATAGTGAAGCGAGCAAGTTGGCATTGGATTACACCAGGTTGGCATGAATGATACAAAATGCTACAATTGAAGTACAAAACCATTTTGTTCTCTACAGTCACTTCTGTTTGTAGGATCCTTTGAAAGAAAAGGAAATGACAGAGAGAAACAGACAATGCTTACAGAGAAAAACTATGCTACGTCAATAAGCGAGTTGAATCCTACTAATATGAGAGTACTCAGGTCTTAAATAACGAGATAGGAGTCCAATGGTATTCATGTAATACAATAAAAGTGCTCTCTTCTTACTGCTAAACTTTCTTTCGCAACAATCTTGGTGCTGGTTTTTTCCTACCCTTCAAGTTACGTTTTCCAAGCTTGTTTTCAGCCTCAAGCTTTCCTTCTTCCATTCCTTTGCTATCAACTGATTTCACTTTCTTGAAATTTTTCTGTGAATTCAAGTTGTCATTCTCAGGGAGGTTTACATCATCTGATCCTGCATTATCAGGTACTCTGTTTTCTGACTTGGGATTTTGGTCCCCATTTAACTCGTCACTCTCATCTACCTTAGTCTTCTTCGACTTTGATATCTTTTTGCGAAAATCAAGCTTCTTGTCTCCTTTTGATGAATATTTGTCATCAGTGGTCTCTAGTTTTCCAGGAATATCTGAACTTAGTTTTTCACATGAAGCTAATGATGATACTCTAAGTGTGTAAACCTGCAATAGCCAGGGCACATAAATGGCATCTCAGTGTTTTTGCATCTTAAACAATGTGACCAAGTAGTCACTACAGTAAAGACATATTTGCGCAGATACACGTGAACCAGCTCTGATCACTGATAATAAATTTTACAAGTATTTAAGTGCACGCCCAGGGACTGTCAACGTATGAAAAAAGGCCCATAAAAGCACCATCGGGAATCAATTGTTGCAACTTGATGCATAGTCAACTAGACCCTGTTTATAAACAAGATGTAATTGTTGAAAATATTTGCTATTGCCTGGGAATCAGTTGCCTTATCCTAGAAAGGCAACCCAATGCATTATCTTTGTTGAAGTACACAAATACGACAGTTGATTGTACTTTGTAAATGTCAACAACCTGGTTGAAATATTATATTTCCATGTCAAGCTAGCAAGATCTCATAGCAATCCTTGGCTTCAGATGTATTTTCAGAACATAAACTATGATCGTTTACATATCAATAGAGTCAAAATATTAGCAGATTGGTAATGGAGTGCTTAACTAAGTTGGAGACAAAGTGGCCACCAAAGTCAATAAACAAATTATTCTGTGTGTACTTATCTCCTAACGTGAACCATAGATGATTGCCTTTTTCTCAAAAGTGGTCAAAGTGAAAGATTGGTAAGTTGAAACAAAATCTCCTAATTAAATGCAAAGTGGCTGACTCTAACTTGATCAGATGAAGCAAAGAAAATTAAGAACACAAAATAAGCAATTTCTTGTATGCAAGTAAATCGTGATAAATTTGAAAAAAGATCTGTTGATGAGTGAATTGGCCAACTGAAAGGTTGATGGTCAAAAGCTAAGGTTAAACAACTCATATACCGTACACTTCAACTAGTAAGAAACAATCTCAGCCACAACATGAAGAGAACTGAGATTTACAATTGAAGTTGAACGAGAAAACAATATCCAGCATGTGCAGTAGCAGAACTGTAACACAAGTAGGAAAAGGAAGTTGTATATATCAAATATCTAACTGGTATATGTCCCTTGGCATCATTCTGAAAAATGATAGATCAACTTGCTCAACTTGATTCCTAGTATTGCGATCAAGATAAAAAAGAGATTCTTTTGCACCGGTTGCAGTAAGGCTGATGTACTTAACTATGCATGTTTTCCTCAACGGGTTTTTGGACAATTTACTTCTGCCTAATAACTGAAAAAAGTATCTCTTAGCAAAGTGTGAAAGGCTATTTCCCCAAATTGTCTGATTCTAAAACTGAAACAAGTCATGTCTGGTGATATGTTGAGATGCCATATGTGAATAATTTTAATCTCTATGCTTTCAGAAAAGAAATAACATCGTTAGATCATGTAATAGCTAAGAGCAAAAGTAATAGCAAAATGTACCTTCAGTTTCTGGGGCTCTACCAACTCATAGACCACTGCGTCGCCGTCATCCAACTTATGGTCCAATGCAAATCCTCTCCAGCCACCACTAAGCCCTGTCCTTTTGGCTAGGTACTTGGCATCATACTCTACACCGTTTTCATCCACAAGTGTAATATCCGCATCTGTTTTAGGAAGATGGTCCTTGCAAAATTGAACTGGGAGTCCCTGAAATTTGAAGTAAAAATGAGGATCTTGATGAAAAGACCAAGTTTAAAGATGAACAAGACTTGTAGTTTAAGAAGAATAAATGAAAACAGGTATTTATTACACTTACCAACCAGAAGCAACTATAAACATGAGATCTAACCATAGATTTGACAAATGATGGATTTCCAGATTGTAAACTAGCTTGAAACTCCTCTGCCTCTCTGAGAGCACGGAGTCGGTCTTCATATTGAGCCATCTTGACTTCCTCTAAAGGCCTTGCAACATAACTTAACATGGCAGAGTATCATTACCACAATTACAGCATTAAGGTCTTACCTAGAGAAAAAGAATGGGAATACGAGAAAGAACTGATGTTTACCTAGTCCATGATGATGATTTAAACCTCGGCCTCTTGCGTGAAGGTTGAAGGTCCAAGTCAAACTGAAACATGTATAGTAAGAAGAAACCATTTATTTTAATGTTGATGAGCTTTCGATTGTTTTTTTCTTTTCAAGCTAATTGTTTGAGATACCTACAGCATTATTATCAGCATAGGAAGGAACAGGATTGCGGGCACGGGATGAGCGTCTTGGCTCAAATGACTCAGCAGCAGCAGCAGCATTCTGAGGCGGGGTTTTCTTGGGAGTACTCTGTGGTTGACAAGTGATAACAAACATAAACTCAGTTATTTTATTACAAGAATATTTATCTTTTATACAAAGGAAGCAATCTTGATGGTTGAAAAACAAGAAGATTATCAATGGAGAACTGAATTAGTAGTGACTGTAATAAAGAAAAGGTGTTACCTTAGCTCTCTTGCCAGGGCTGATAAGGTTGGACAAGCTTATAGAGATGTCTGAAATTCCCAAGTCCTACTCCAAAAGTAGAGGAAACCCATAAGAAAGACAGGGGAAAAGAGTAAGAAAGGAAAGAGAAAAGTATATTATACCTGGAAACGTTGTTTGTTATGGATAAGCCGTTGTTTACGAGACTCCTCATAAGAGTTTGCGGTGCTGGGGGTGGTTCTGCCTTTTTCACCAGCCATCTCTCTACATATATATAGAGTATCATCACCATCAAGACATGGACTTGATCCTATGAATATATACAAAGATGCAAACTTGGTCAAGAAAAGACTGAAGTTATGACAAAGGAAAGTTAAACCAACCTGAGAAAGAAGAAGAAGAATAAGTTGAATGTGAGGCGTCAACCCTAGAGATTTTGGGTTTTAGAAATCTGCTCTCTTTGCTCCATGTCCTATAAGCTGTCCAGAAACTCAGCCCGCTGGTTTCAATTTCAAACACTTTTTGCTCCTTTTTTATGTTTTGATTTCTAGCGAATGTTATTGTTGTATATTTCTTACAAAACAAAAATAAAAATAAACACTGACCAATTTTATTAAATTTCCAAATATTATAAGTTAGAACTCCGACAATAATATTTATTCATGATTTTTTAATTTTAATGCACAATATTTATTTTAACCACTAATCAATAATATGTCGAAGATAAAGTAGAAGAAACTTACGTTTTTTAATTTAAAAATAATAATATTAAAATTTAAAATTCAATTTTAACATAAAAAAATTAGAAAGAGTTAAAAAAATTAATAAAATATTATAAATGTCATGAAATTGAATAAAAATTCAATTATACAATGTTTCTTTGTTCCAAACACACAAATTATGAAATTCAATAACAACAATAATATGCAATAAAATTTTTGTTGATATGTAAATTTTGAAAGGTTTAATAATACACAACCTTATTTTTAATTAATAAAATAATTATTTTCAAACGATTGATATAAAAGAAAAATAACATAATATTAAGAATAATAATAATAATAAATAAAAACCTCCGTAAGCTTTGGCTTTAGTCCTCCTAGCATAGCATTTGTATTTGTATTCGTTTTATTTATAAAAAAAAATTAGGAGTGCAGCAAATGACAGATGAGATTTTTGGTGCCCATATAATTGGGATCATCTGCTTGATTGTAATGCTTTTGTATACCTTAATTTTTTTTATAAAAAAATGAGAATTAATATTGATAATAATGCCAATAGTAATAATAAAATAATATTATTATTATGAAATTAAAAATATAAAATATAAAATATACTTATTCCAAATTCCGTTAAATACATCTTTTCAGTGTTTTTCTTTACTAACTAATTACTTATTCACATTTTAGTGTCTCTCATGAGTCATGAGTCATGCCTTAAATCCCTCTCTTAAAACCCTCTGCCTCTAGGCTCCCTCTTCTACCCTTGCTTCGCTGTTCAGTATCACCAACCAGGCTACAGATTACATTATTAATCTCTTCAATTTTGGATTTTCTCCTCATATCTTTTTAGCTCTGCAGTCTGCTTTTGGTTGGTCTTTCATGGCAGCCCTGAATCCTTCACCTTCGCTGCAAATTTTAGGTCTTTATTGATTCAAATTCAACTCTCTTTTTTGCCTGTATTATTCTTTTTTCGTTAGTCTCTGGTTTTATTCATCTGTCTCTTTATCACAGTTCGAGGGCCAGAAGGATTCTGTGTCTGGGATGGGCCACCTTTCGGCAATAATCAACCTGGTATTAGACTGGATACTGTTCCCTGCACCAATGCAACACTAAGTGAAGATGGTTCCAGGCTTCTGGTGATGAAATCCGATTCTGTCATTAGCATTTATGATTGCAGCAGCTTTAAGGAGATAAGATCTTTTCGGGTCTCCAATGTTCTTGCTGCTTCACTCTCTCCTACTGGGACCTTTCTTCAGACTTTTCAGAAATCCGCAACTCCTCAAGATAAAAATGTTGTCTTGTGGAACACTGTGACCGGTGATCCTGTTTATCAACAATTCCAAAAGAACATGACCAAAAATACATGGTACTTTATGCTGTTCTCAAAGTCTTGTCTAGTCTAGAAGACAAGTTGCAAAGTTTGAAGCAAATAATTGCATAACATTTTAGTCGTAATAAATTGTTGTTCTTTTGCGATTGTTCAACTGTTTGTATGTTTGTCTTTCAGGCCCTCAGTCCAATTCAGTCATGATGAAACTGTTGCATGTAGATTAGCAACAAATGAAATACAGTTTTTTGATCCCAAAGATTTCTCCAAGGGAATAATATATCGGCTAAGGGTTCCTGGGATAGCTGCAGTTGAGCTTTCAAGGGTTCCTGGCTCCCATGTGGCTGCTTTTGTTCCAGAGTCAAAGGTTGGTTGTCCTAATCTACAGTTAACAAGGAGAATTTGAGATAAAGCTATTGAATTTTTCGTCTGTTTCTCACTGTACGTTCAGTATGTTTCTTCGATTTGCTTGCTCTATGCACTACTTTACTGTTTTGAAATTTGAATTGCTCTGATCTTTAGACATGGTTGGAATTGAGATGTTGTAAGAATGATTTGTCTTCAATTATTGAATTGTGGGCAACATCAACTAAATGTTGTTCAATCGTTTGAATTCTTATCTTACAACACATTTGAGATTTTGATCAATTCAGTAATCCTGATGGTTAGATTTTGTTACAAAATTGACAGTTTATTTATTGAGATGAAGCTTAACAAATACAAGATGTGACATGTTAGACATTTGGAAGTTATTCGTTCTGTAGAAATTTGAACTGATAGTGTAATTTTATTTTCTGTTTTTGTGATTAGAAGTGCACGTTTTTTTATGTGTGTAGGGGAGTCCTGCCAGCATTCAGATATTTGCTTGTGGCAACATTGAGCAAAGCCAACCTGTTGCTCGACGTAGTTTTTTCAGATGTTCCTCGGTCCAGCTGAAATGGAATCTTGGTTCTACTGGACTTCTAATTGTGGTGCAGTCAGATGTGGATAAGACCAATCAAAGCTATTATGGAGAGTCCAAGTTGAACTACCTCACGACTGATGGGATCCATGAAGGGCTTGTGCCACTTCGTACGTTCTATTCTATTTTCTGACTTGTTTTGATCTACAGGTTTTGACTGTTGATCTGTTGCCAGGTAAAGAAGGGCCTATTCATGATGTACATTGGTCGCACTCTGGCTCAGAATTTGCTGTTGTTTATGGCTGTATCCTTTCATGTATACTTGTCTATTGGTGTTTTCTTCACATGTTAAGGATACAAGTTTATGAAGAATTTAGCAAGAAATTTATGTTGCTGGGTCTTGTTTGAGTCAACTGAGATATCTGGAGGGAGTTTCTGTGTAATCCTCAATATTTAATTTTCTTGAAAGTGGCATAGAAACTTTGATGGGTTTGGTTCCCTGGAGAAATCCAGATCCAGTGATGATCATCACGTGCAGTTGTAATCTTTTGAGATAGGGTCATGTTTCAATGGATTAACCAAAAAATAAGTTGGAAGGTTTGTGTATGGCGAGCTTTTGACTACCATTATCATTTGTTATCAAATTTCTCATGATAATTCGTGAAAACTTGTAATTTACTTATTAGTTTCATTTCTTTGCTTCTTTCTCCAGCCTTTTCTTTATTATCATGTTTTTCCTTGATTCGTTATAGTTATGCCTGCTTGTGCAACATTGTTTGACAAGAAGTGCAGACCTCTACTTGAGCTTGGGTTAGGCCCTTACAATACAGTCAGATGGAATCCAAAAGGAAGATGTATCCTTTGTGTAATGACTCATGGGTTTGTATTATCAGCGTTGCTTTAAATGAAATTTCTTTAATTGTTCTTTGAGTATATATTTGGGACCTTAATTTCTTGGTCAACAGTTCTATGCTTAGCTGGTTTTGGGAATTTGCCAGGTGATATGGTAAGAAAATTTTACTATGATTATCTGATATCGTAGTCCTCTGTGAGATTGTTTGAACCAGTTCTAGTTGGTGACCATTTCTGTGCTAATACGTGTCCTCTTTGAGAGTCGAGTGCCCTTGATCTTTATTTCTAGTTTCCCATCTTTTATTTTCTTGCGTGATTGTGTATATTTGCAGTGGTGCTGGAAAATTCTCCGGAGTTTTTCTATTTCATCTATCTCTATAATCCTTGGAAAGAAATGCTGGGATTTTTGGTTTCTTCTTGTATTATGGCATTACTTCAAGATACTTATTACTTCCTCTTCACTGTTATCACCTGCCATTTGGCACCTCTTTTTAAAAGTTGTAAATTTCATAATGAGATGCAGTAAAAGATATCTTACTTTTATGATGTTCTTGTCGTCATTAGGTCATTTTGGGTTGGGGTGAGTTATTGTAAGGCTAATGCCTTAATAAGTTTATCAGTCATGGTTGGGTTGCAATGGCGAGCATTTGATTAATTTTACTTATAAAGTCAGATTCTGCTTTCTGCTTAAACATGTTACAATTGTTGTATGTATTTCTGGGCTATCATCCATCTTCCCCCTCACGACTTCTAAAACAAAATGAATTATGGTAGTTTGCAAGTTAAATTACTCCTATTTACGTCTATAAATTTTGCATCTGGGACACCAAAGCAACAAACGTCTTTCTTTTATCTTGTATTTTGCCACTATTTGGTAGAAGGAAACTATCCTCTTTTGCTTCTAGGATTTAATTTTATCTAGCTCTGTTGCTGTTCTTCAGTGATCAAATTTGTTAGTTTGACTTATTCAATAATTTCAGGCTTTCTGGGACTACATAGACAAAAAACAACTTGGCACAACCAGGGCTGAATTGTCTGTAACAAGTGAATGGTCACCAGATGGGCTCTATTTCATGACTGCAACAACAGCTCCAAGACTGCAAGTTGACAATGGGTATGTTCATCGTTGCTTATTTTGCATCATCTTCTGGTCTACATAGTGGTATCATTATTTTTGCCATTAATGAAGCAAAACTTTGACCAATTCTTGACTGATCATAGTTCTATGAGAACCCTTTTGTGAAGAAGTGGTTTTATTGATATACACGTAAGAGTGTTTTGATAATCAATTATATGGCAATACCTTCTGGGTCAAGGAAAAGGGCGACAAATCATTTTCTTCTGCCCTTAATGCAAAAAAAAAGTTATGACCTAGGAATAACAGTTCATCAATAATCATAAATTACAACTATGCTACCATGAAGAAAGAAGAAGTGTTAGAATTACTCATGTTTTATTGTTCTCAAAATGAGAGAATATCTTGGCCGGACAATTATAACTTACTACAACACATCTTCTGTAAAGACAGCCCTAGTCATAAAGTGCATGTAAAGGGATGCTTCCATTTTACTGAAATTTATGCCTTTGCCACTTTTCAAATACCATTTATGCTTGGTTGAAACAATTAGCAGAAATGAGAAGCAGCCATCAGTTCATTGATATTTTGAGTTTCCATGATGCCAAAACTATTTATAGGAGCTTGTGTGCCTAATGAATGATTTATGGCAGTTGCTCATTTGTTTTTTAATGAAATAAATTAAGTGTAACCGTGAGTAGATGCTGTTTAAGCCATTGATTTACCTATAATAATTCAGTTCTTATCTGACACTGCATTACCTTGTCTTGGAAATCTTTTTTGGTTGAAACCTTTTAAAATTGCATGTGGCGAGAATCATGGAATGGTTGTTTATTATTTTGTTTCCCACTGTATATTAGGGGCCTTCACATGTATAATGTAATGCCTTTCGCCAATAATTCAGAAACTCACCCCTTCATGATTTTGGTGAAGGATTAAAATTTTCCACTACAATGGATCACTGTACTTCAAAAAACCATTTGACAAGCTGTATCAGGTTGGTATTTCAAGTGATTATTTGTTTTCTGGGAAGGATATTACATTAGTTGTCGTAGTCAATCCCAATATTTTTTATTCACTCCACAATGCAGGCTGAATGGAAACCAGAATCCCCTGATAGATTTGGTGATATTATGGAACTTATCAAATCTGTTGATTCACTAAAAGTTGGAGAAAATAAATCACAAGGTTCAATCTCATTAAGACTTCAAAACTTCATCAGCTTATGAAAATATTCGACATTAATGTTAGCTTGATGGAATACCCTTATTATTTACTAGGGGAAGGGGCTGCCTCCAAGAAAACTTCTATGACCAACCCTTCCACTCAGAAGCCTGCTGCATATCGCCCGCCACATGCTAAACAAGCAGCTGCCGTTCAGGCCGAGGTATTAAAAACTTATTGCATGCTTGTGCCTACTAGTTTCACATTCAATTATTATGAGTCAATGTGAGAGTAAAGCAATGATTTGGAGAGTGGACGGAGTACTAGAGTCAAACTTCCTGTTAAGGAGAAAATGTAGATTTCCCATTGCTAATTGATGCAGGAGCATCCAACATTCACAACTGGCTTTACTATGTTTTCTATCTGGTTTGTGCTTTATTCTGTTCTTCCATTTAATATAGGCTTTCTTTTGTAGCGAGTCTTGTTGGTGGCTAAATTTAGTTTTCCATCAGTACCAATACAAAGGATTTGTGTCATTCTGAAATTTTATTCAAGGAGGTGTCTTGTGAAACCCTAATTTTCTTCTAACTTCCAACTTCTTTCAGACCTTTTCTATTGCTAAAAGCCTACTTCCTTAATTCTTTCTCTACGTTACTACCGCTAGACGTGCACCTGTTACTCCCATAAAATATCACTTAGTTTGAAAATTAAAGTATGAATTCTTTATTCTGTTTCTCAATTCCCTGAGACAAATTACAAAACATCCTTGTATGATGCAAAGAAAACCAAGGATTCTACCGTAGCTGCAAGGGTTGTCCCTGGCTTATACCAAATGACGTCAGTTGTGCCTGTAGGGTGAACGTAGAAGAGGTGGGACTTGACTTCTTTTCTTTAATTCCAGGTTCTGTTACGGAGTGAATACCATCGTCCATAAACATAGACTGACTGCTCTGCAAATACTGTAGAGTCCTCCATTGTGCATTTATCAATCCCTTTTAAGTTAGTAATCACTACTCTGAAAATACTGTAAACTTTTCCCATAGACTATAAAATTGTGACACTTCTAAATAAGTGGGATGTTCCATTGTGCACTTTTACTAAAATAAACCATTTCATCATCCACCATCTATAAGACAAACTATACCCTTCATACTTTCCACACAGCTGTAGTTGTAACTCTGTTGTTCATTAATTTTTTATTTTGTAAATTACTTATAACCTGATGATTTCAATGTTTTTGCCAATGCAGCTGTTGGGAGGAAGTACTAGCGAGTAAGTATAATTCATTTTGCATTTTCTATGTGTTCTGGATTTGCATAGCGTTCATTACTCATTCGATTGTTTCTAACCCAGACAAACGAGCAAAAATGCACTGAAAAACAAGAAAAAAAGGGAGAAGCAGAAGGAGAAGAAGGCTGCTGCAGCAACTGAGGGTTCATGATTTAATCCATAATTGTTGTAGCTGGCTCATTAACTGCAGTAATCAGGCATGGGTTCCTCAAATATTGACCCTCGATCAGGTTAGGAGTTGGCTATTATTTCCTAAGCAGAAATTTTGGCTTTATGATGAAAGAATTAAGGTGAAGTTGGAGGACGAATCATGTGCCTTTTTATTTTGCGAGCATGATGGATCCAATTTTGGGGCAATTGGTTCTAGCTGTTTGATCTGTATCAACCTTAAATGCTTTAAAAACTTAAGATGGATGTTCCCAAAAATTAAAACAAGAGAAGTTGCAATTCTTCTGGTAACGTTAATCAACTCCTGGATATATGTAATCTCCAAGTTCCAAATCTTTACCACGAAGTTTGGAACAGAGTCATAGAAGTGTTGAATTTTTTAGTGGCCGGAGAAGTAAACAATGAGATGACCGTAACGTTTTATGTTCTTTTTTAATGATTTTCCGAACATTATGAGAAGGATTAGAAGAACCTGAAAGTGTTTTTTCTTTCATTATCCTCTTAATTACAGGCAATATGGAAAATGCAGGTTGAGTAATGGTGAGTGGTGACGGCACATGCATTTAATTATGAAAGTACAGTTCAAGCAAGAGCTGTGAAGATATAAACGAGTCTGGTAAAGGGGCCAAAATGTAAGACATACTCAGATTGCGAACGCATGTAATGTTTTGAACTGTAAAGAAGCACTCTGAAATTTTACACCCATCCCTGAATGCAGTTTGTTATTTGTTTTAAGATGATTCAAGACTTGGCAAATTTTAGTGCCAGTTTTCACTAATTTATATGCTTCAATGGCTAGATTAGTTGTATAGAATCGTTTTTTGGTTCTTTTTTCAGGCACAGATAATGTAAAGCCAAAATCAATTGAATAGAATAACTGGCATGCCATATAGAAAGGAAGGAGTGGCTTTTGAAATATTGCACATAATATCAAAGCACACACTAGTAGAAAGTGGCGGCGAATCAATTACATAATCAATAACATCACAGTTTGACTCTTGTAAGTTAAGAAAGTTATCAAATTACCAAAAGAAGAAAAGAATTGAAATTGAGAGAAACAAGAAACATACGAGTATAACAAAATGAATTTCTATGTCCCTTTCCTGTTAATCTCTTACGTTACCAAAGAATAACTTGAAGGCGTAGAGACTACCATGCATCCAGGTCCTGACGTAGTTCTTCGTAGCTATACAGAATTGGCATGCAATAACAAGCATCAAGTGGCAATACTGTTCAAGGAATTGGCTTTTGTAGCTTAAACAGGGCGCTATTGACCAGTTTTAGCACGCTTCATTCCACTTGAAGTGAAAGGAGACACACTGCCAATTGGTCGAGGACTCTCTTCCCTGTAACTTGAATTCAGCATCGCTAGTTCTCTCAGCTGTTGCCTCTTAAAGATATCTTGCGACTCATCCTGCACGTAGAAAGATGTAAAAATCTTTGCTCTAATAAGAACCAACTCAAAAACTCCATTTCAAGAACTACTGCTGCTATCTAACAACACCATTGTTTGCCTTATTAATTCCTGAACTGTTCAAAACTTTATTATCCAGTTCGAAGGATGTTAAGCTTGGTATGTGTTTGTATCAAAGGAAGAAGTATGCAGTAGTAGCAGTCCATGAAGTACCAAAGCGGCCAGTTAATGTGAAGAGATATCAATAAGAAAAGACAATACCACAGGTTTGAGTACTTCTTCGATGATTTCGTGTGCTTGCCTCAATCGCATATCAATAATATTGGCAGGTAACTCAGCCTCAATGAGAATGTGAAGAGGATCATTCAGATGTTCATAACCTGGTTTTCCTCTCAGGGACTCCTCCTTCACAGCGTAAAAAAAAGAAAAAATATATTAATACAGTAGTCTCAACAGATGATAATAGCTTAAAGTGGAACTGATGGAATTCCTTAAAATATCATTCAGTATTTTATGTTTTGTGGAGTGCAGGTTCCGAACTTTGTCTCAACTCTGAGTAATATTTACCTTCTCAGGGTCTTTTATTGAGCCTTTTCCTCTAATGTAAACACGGCAACCTGTAGAAGCTTCAACTCGCTTCAATGAATTGCCCCTAGGACCCAGAAGGCGACCTACAAAATTGCACTGAGGTCCACAAAAGAAATTAGAGATCATACTTCTATATCGTATTCTATCTGAGGAGCCATGCATATCTCGGGTGAAGCATGTATCTTACATTTGGATAATTGTTGACAGGAATATCCAGGCGCAAAGCTTTCTTTATGATATAAGACCCTGGACTTGATGCTGCCACTTGCCACTCCGTATTAATTCCCTGCAATCCAAACCTCTGAAAATAAACACTATTTAAGCTGGAGTTATCAGAGAGAACGCACATTTCAGGTTTCTTTCACTAGAACAAGACAAAGAAAGAGAAGAAACAAATGCTTGTGAAGCAAAATAATAATTCAGCAGCGCAAGCAAGTTTATTGGGGGCTGACTCGAAACAGAAATTTTGTCAAGTAACATTCTGTACTTCATCAACCGATACATGAGTATGAGTCTAATACACACAGTATTCAATTCACCTTTTAATTTCTTGTTTACATATGAAAAGTCCAAGGAATGCTTTGAGAATATTTGTTTTTGGGGTAATAAGGTTCATAGATTTACCTCTTGTGTTAGTCCATTCCACCCAATGAAGTCCATTCCTGCATTATTTGGCACTATATCTGAAGCCATAGGACCTAGGCTCCCACGACGAAGTCTATCAAAGTCAGTTAATCCCTGCTGGCTAGGGATCATACCAGAAACCCTTAATATCTCTGCTAACATAAAGAGCAGTTGATTTGAGTTTCTTTTCTTATTGTGTCTAAACGGAAGAAATAAGAAACTTTCAAGTTTTAGTTAATGTATGTCAATACGTAAAGCTATGGTTTGATTCAGATAGAGTTAATCAAAGTATTCGATAAACAATTATGGATTACTCAGACAACGTTAGCAGTCAAAACTATTGATTTTGTTGCCTATTTTTTCCAAAACTCAACAAAATTGATCCAACAGGCCTACATAACTTGAAACAGATGCAACAAAACTGTCGATGCTTCGAGTACAGCATCTGAACTTTAGCAGGGCAGAACCTTTTGCCGTTCTGTATGAGGAATTAGACATCATTTTTACCACAAATTTTTGTTTACTCAGTTGATGTTGATTGATCAGGGTTATTATTGAGAATCATCGACTTAGGAAAACAATCTATAACAGTCTTCTCAAAATATTGACCACTTTGAATATTCTTTGAAATCATATCATAGGATCATTTAATCCAAAAGACAAAGCTGTTAGAGGAGCTCCAAGCACTCTACTATTCTCTCTTACAAATACTACGGTTCATAGTTTGATTTGTTTGACTGATATAGAGTCCAAGATCATATATTGTTTTGGCTGCAGATTACAAGGCTGTTTGAAGCAAGCCGCCTCGTAAGTCTAGGATCGTGAAGGACCTTAGAGCTTGGGATCTAGAGGTTTCTCAATCGTATTATCATAAACTTCAAGCAAGCTGCTTAAAATGTTTGATTCCTTGATTAAGGAAGTGGACGTTTGATGCAAAACATAATGTTAGTTATCCTGAACTGAAATGCAACAATCTTCTCATTGAACTAGTTCTATAACAAAGTTAATTAGTGTAAATGTTCTTAACCGTAATTCTGTAGGCAGCTTTATATTCTACTAGTTCCTGATTAGAATTTCTTATTCATCATCATTATATAAGGTAAATACTATGGTTAACAACGAGTTTCTGCAGCAGCTTTCTAACCAAGGATTTGTATTTTTATCTAACACTTAACTGTTAGAAATAAACTCCCAGATTTCTGCCATTAATGGATTACGTGGTTTTACTTACAACAATCAGCTTCAAAACACATGATTTTCTGCTAATACCATCTTTAAGAAAGATCTTCCCAACATCATCAGAAAGAATTCACAAATTCTAAGTAAAGATCAGATACATATTACTGCAGAGCAGAACCTCGACAAGTTCTATATTAAGCGCTCTACAAAGATGGAATTTAGGAAGAAAAGGAAGCATGAAGAGAATCCAACATTCATTAATCTTCACACATATTCTAAAAATGATCAATTTTCATAATCTTCAAATAGAATAATAAGAGAAGGAGATATATGTAAAGAAATGGGAATTTCTGGTATTTCAAACCACAACTGGATAGAATAAACAAGGAGGATAGGAAGATGGGCAGAATCAACAGATGATTTACATGAAAAAAACTCAAACAAGAAGGGAAAAGGCCAAACCTTGATTCAGAAGACGGCTACATATAGGAAGGATTTGTACAAAAGGTACAAGCTTTTGATGCTCCTCTAAAAGGTCCGTCAAATACTGGCCACTGGAAACAGAAACACGTGCAAGGATTGAATCAAAAGAATTAGAGAAATATATGTACATCGTTGAAAAGGCAGACAATAGTTATGCAAGCTATGTACCTGTCGACATCAGGGGTTGCTCTTATACGAGGAGATGGAGCTCTTGCAGGTGAGTAATTACGTGAGTATAGCCCTGACATGGATGTATATAATAGTGAAGAAATAGAAAGAACAAGAGGGGATGATGATTGCGAAGGAGCAACTAGCACAGAGAGAATCGGAAAGAGAGCATATAGAAAGCAAATAAGGAAGAAGGTGAGAGAGGCGAATAAGTGAGAAACTGCAGAAGGGAAATACAATAAATGGTATGATTGTGTCAATTGAGGAAAGTAGTGGGGCTCTCTGATGAGGAAGGGTAGGGTT